>JARHVA010005174.1:10000-450000 GCA_037957365.1 Torreya grandis
CAATAACACTATTTATACCCTAAATAAGAATGAGAGTCTCAGTGGAGGGTGACAATAACATTATTTAGGCAAAGTAAATTAATTCTCAAAATCTCTTGGTGGAGGGTGAACATTTGAACATTATTAATTATTTGAATGGTAAAAATTCCATAAGTTTATCTATCAAGAATGTAATTAATGAAGATAGAGACATTTTGAACTCTTTCCAATAGGTGCATATCCAACATACTTACAGAGAAAGGAATGGATAGGGGAGTCAACAATGTGGGTTTTAAAACTTGGATTGGCCATGAAGACATCCATATGGAGTTTATTTTAAAAGTTACTAATGAAGGAAATAAATATGTTAATAATTCCATACATATGGATGCTTTCCCTAATGTCTAAAGGGCATGTGAATTTGTATAAAATGAGTAGGGGACTTAGTCCTTATGTCCCTAATTTGATGTGTTCTAAGGAGAAACATATATAAGGGGAAAAGTGTCTCAAAGATGGACAAAATAATAAACATAGATGCTATTCTATTTGGATGGTCTAAGAAAATAGAGATGATAAAAGTTACTGGAGTGAAGATAAGAGGAATTCAATGGGCCTACCAAATAGGATTGAACCTAAACTCCAACCATAATCTAGAAAGAATGAAATATTTTGTAATTCCTTGTAGGTAGGGTGTTTCATGGGATTCATGGAAAGAGTTGAAGGGTTCAACAAACATCTCTCTATCCTGTTTGCAATGGGTTGGGATGAAAGGTCTATAACCATTGATGGAGTCATGCTTGACATCAAGAATAACTTATGTCACATGTTATTATCCTTAAAAATGAGGAGACTAAGAGATAATAAACTCCAAGAGAATTCAAAGTAGATAAAGATGATTTTTTGGAAGATGACATGTAGTTGGTGTAGCTGCATAATGGATTTGACAGAGAATTTCTTCCTAGGCCATTCACTGAGGTAGCTTTTCATTTAATGTAGTACATTACTTTAGAGGATAGATATAATGTGGTGAGATGGTATATGTTTATAATTCTTAATTATTTTAGGAATGGGCTATCTTTTAGCCTTCCTTTCTTTATTCTCAAATCTATGGAGACCTTTATATTGAAATTTAAGAATGGAAATTATTTTGCTCTGAGACATGAGGGGGTAATTTTACTTATCTTAAAATAATTTAAAAGCATGAAAAAAATCATGATTTAAATCTCTCATAACTAGAAAGAGAATCTGAAGGAAGGAGGGGTCAGTGGATATAAGGAGGAATAAAAAAGAATGGATCAAATATCTAGGTAGCCCAAGTAGGATTTTGGGAAGTAAGAAAAAATTATAGAAAAGGAAATTGTCAAGAAAGGGAAAGTTATTGAAAAATACTGGGAAAACATTAAAAATATACTAATAAGTGCATTAAAAACCCTTGAACATAGCAAATAAAAATAGGGGAACCAGGGGAACAAAAGCTTGTAGGAGACATAGGAAATGAGGGGTGATGAGATAGTCATTGTCATGGATAGAGACAATAAGGATTTTGAAGATCCTAATAAAGAGGGAGAGAAGAATAGAGAGCAATATAATTCCTAGATAGATTTTTAGAAAAATAAAGAGGAGATTGTTGCTCTGGAGAAAGGGAAGTCAACATAGAATCAAAAGGACAAAAATGTGGAGTTCAACAATCTGGTAGCCTCACTTAAAGGAAAGGAGAACATAGATAAAAATAATGCAATAACTCAACCTCCAAAAGGAATTAATGATGTGGTTCATTAGTGAGATTATGTATCTAAAGGGAAAGATGAATGTGCTTCAGCAGAAAAATGCTAAAATGTCTCCAACCTTAGCAGAGAGAGAGGAGGACAACCAAATTCAATATTTAAATTTTAGAGTGGTTTTATTAGAACATACTAATTAGAATATAAAAAATAAGATAAGTTTTTTAGTCAATTATAGTAAGGTTGGAATGTATTAAGGTATTCAAAATGATGAAAATATAAGGGCACATCTTAGAGAATTATTTGAACCGAGTTATGTTGGGAAAGGTAAGGGTAAAAAGAGGTAGAGTAATAGTACTCAACACATAATAGATCATGAAATTTTATGGATGAAAATAGATATGAATCTCAATAAAATGAAATAATTATGGGAAGATGTGTTTGGAATCTTGAAATTAGATTAGTTTTTATGTTGTTTTGTGGCTATATTTAGGTTGTTTTATGGATGTTTTTGGATTGTGTTGGTCCTTGTTTTTATTTTTGGATTGGATATACTTTTGTATCTTTTATAACAGAACTTATCCAAAGGTTTGGGGACCCTATTTAAAAAAAAAATCCCCCATTTAATCTAAATAAAAAAATAATGAGAGTCTCAGTCCTATCAATCCATCTACTATAAAAGCTAGGAAACCAACAATGGTTTTCCTCTTAACATAAATGTTTGGAATACTAACACTAGTATTAACTATATTACTAATAATTATTAAAATTATAATCAACATACTCCCATTTATATCTCCCAATTCATTTCTAAAGTGTTTAAACAAATGGGCCTTATGTAATATTCCAACCACAACTAGTTGATCCAAATACAAACCCATATTTTTAAAATGGTTGGTAAAGGTCCTTAAGTGGTAGAAAATCAACCAAGTCTAATTTAAATCCCTAATCCTCTTAAATATTCCAATTAAATCTTATCCCTCAACTTCCAATCCAAAATAAACTACTTCAAAATATCCAAAATGAACTTCTAGATCTATTCCTTATGTCTATGTATATTGGAATAATTTATCCAAACATTACATATCCTGGGTCCACTAATTATCCATTACATATTAAAGAATTATTATAACTATATAAGGAATGTATTAGAACTTAAAAATTTGTAGCTACCAATATTAAAGCCAAAAACTTCATTGGAGATCACTACAAAGGTATAATCAATTTATAACTCATTCCATTACACAACTAGAAGACTTAGTCAATTCTCTAATTAAATAATTCCAACATAATTAAATTCTCAAAATTAACCTTATAAAATTCATTAAAACTAATAATTAACCTACGTAATTTACCCATACTTACATCAATCAATGTAAATATTTAGTGCATAAATAGGATCATATTATATGAGTGAAAAATATATATTCAAGATATTTTTTACTTCTCTAAAATTACCTCCTCAATAAAAATTTAATATATTATCTCCAAAAAATTTATAATATGCCTTTGATAAATAAAAAATACAAGCCTTCTTTATAATCAATTTTGAACCTTCTTAAAACACTAGTAAGGAATCTTTATCAATATGAACCAAAGTAATCAACACTCATGCATCACAATAAGCCTCCTCAACAATGTCAAGTGGGAGATCCTATTCTAAATAATGAAAAACCTTCCCAAACTCACTTTACTTTATAATAACTTAATGAAAAAATTCCACCTTCTTGACCCATGAGCTTTGACCCTTCTAAGCCTCCACCAAAATGGTATAATTCTAATAATTTTTGTTCATGGCATATTATTATAGATCATTCTCATGAGAGTTGTATTGACCTTGAAATATTTTTATTTTACCTTCTTATTAGGTGAAAAATTTAACCTCAAATACCTCACCTAATAATTATATAACAAATATATCAAATATTTTAAATCCCAATCAAAATAGTTGCAATAAAATCATGTTTCATAATAAAAAATAAATCAACCTTAACAACATCTAAATTCCCAATGAGCTGATAATGTTGTAATCTAAATTTTATAATAAATCTTATAATAATGAATAAACATTAATTAACATGAAAAAAATAAGGCATGTATTAGAGTTCATCACTCCTAAAAATCTTAGGTCACAACAACCTAAGGAGCACCTAGTTCAAATGCCTACCCCAAAGCACATTATAGGTAATTCTAATCCTAGAGATCATATAACTCTTCAAATATATCTTATAGGTCCATTTTTAATTTTAAGATATTCCACATCATCAAAATTTATATAATCATTTATTTTTAGCTATATCATCCATGCCAATATAGTTCTACTAAACTAATATCAATTTAATTATATAAACCATCCTGATCTAAACAAGTGTATCTACCATGAAAAAAATTGGGTTGTTACAATTCCAAATCAGCTTAATATTACACACAAGTGGACCATCTATGAAAAAAATGTATTGTTACACATCAATTTACTATCACAAAAACTACAATGACCATGACATAGAAAGTGTTAATATAATTTAAAAAATGAGTTATGTAATTAATAATTATATTGGTGTAGACACTAAATATGAAATATATAAAACCTAAGTCTTGTATATTGGGAAAGTAATTCTCATGTATGTAATTTTAATCTCTAAGACCTTCATGTTACCAAAAGTCTTACATCCACTATCACTTGTTACTATTTCTAATCTCTTAGTATGATTGTATGTTATTATAATTACTAGACCTTCTATGCCATGCAAAAATATATTAAACTTGATTAATATCATACTCTCTAAGTTTTATAATACCTTTTCACTAAGAATTAGACATATCATTATGCAGTCTCTTAGGTACCTCTTTAGTTTCATCTTATTTCACTTCATACTCTCTAAGATGAAACTAAAGAGGTACCTAATAGACTGCATAATGAGATGTCTAATTCTCAGTGAAAAGGTATTATATACAATGAGACTATAAATACATGTAATTGTACCAAAATATGGTTCTATATTTCCCCCTTAATCTAGTAATTCAAGAAAAACTAAAATTACTAGTTTAATGGAAAATAAAATGCATAGCATGGTGTGGATGACACACCTTATCTTTGCTTGATTTTTTTTATCTTTCATTTGAACATTACCTGCAACCAAGAATATGCCATAAAGTAATTGGTGTATATAATCTATATGTAATAAATAATAAAAATTTTCATAAATAAAGAGCATGGATAAAATAAACTAGTGTATGGGTCATGTAGTAAATAGTTTTAGAGTATTGGAAACTAAAGAAGTAGACGAGTGGCTTGTAACCTCATCCATATTCTAGATAGGAAGATGAGTAATCCTATAAGTGGTCAATTGTGACTCATTATGGTGGTTATTTACCTAGAGTCAATAGAGTTGGGAGATGATCATACCCCCAAATTGGAATAGGAAGAGTGGTGCTTCAGGCATCAAGAGTACTATTTCTTGACCACATAACTCGACTATAAAAGATATGTATATGTATATATTAGTATAAGGTCAGTGATTTAATAAATTTAATCAAACAACTTTGGTGAGACTATATTATTTAATCCCTATAATCACACACAAAAAAAGAGTCAACCATTATAGATTTGTAAGGCTCAATAGAGTCCATAAAAGTTTGATCCGGGTATCAGTATGCAAAAGTTTGTGATGTGATAAAAATTCTTAAAAGAGTTTTAGAATCTAAAACTAATTTGGATTTTGAAATATTAAGCACACATTACATATCATATGTACATTATATATGTCACATTATAAAACTATGTATAAAAAATGGTACCAATGTATAGATTTTTGCCACAACTGTGAATCTTAATCATACACTATGTTTGTTTGCCAATTTGGGAAACATCTAAGTGTGGATAACATGATTCCAAAGCATGCCCCCACTATGTATGGATAAATATAGAAAAAAATAGGTACCAATATGGAGGACATGTTTCTAAACAACATTCCCCTACTATAATATGAAGGTGTTGTATAGAAAATAAGTGTGGATATCATGCTTCCAAAACATGCCCCCATTGAATTTGGAGAATGTGTAAATTATAGTCAGTTATGTAGAACATGTTTATAAACATGCCCCTACTAAGATGAACCCATTTTTGGAGGAGGTGATAAAGTGCCTTTTAGTCATGTCCTCACAAAATGAAAATTGATAATGTTCTTAATATAATTTACTTGATATTGTTCTGAAGGTATTATGGACAATACTTTGTAACATTTTTTTGGTAATATTTGGAATCGAGCAGAATGTATGTGTAGTAAAAAATTTAGAAAATTTTGGCAATCTTAAACATTTTAAAATTTGGTATAATATGAAATATCTCATTATCTATATTCTAATGAAACTCGTGGTTTCAAATTTAGACAATCATGGCTCAAAATATGCATTTTTTAAGTTTTGTGTAGAAGTGGTATATTAGGTGCATTTTAATAAAAAAATTCAATCATTTACAGTTTTAGATTTTGTAAAATTTGAGATCTAAGTTAGAGAAGAACCATTCCACCTAGAATATCCCCTTACCCAATGTGATTTTATGTGCTTTGTAGTGCCTTAGACGGACATGATTTTCTTGAACTAGTAAGTAGTTTTGATTGTAATTTTACTAATAATTTTAAAATTTTGAAAAAAAATCATTTTTTGTGAATTTTTTATTTTTTATGGGATGAGGGAAACTTGCATCATTTTCCTATATTCTTTCATTGGTAAAATTATGCGAGTGTCCATGGGTGGATGAAAACATCTAATGTTTCTATCTGATGTAGACATTAATGTCTGACACTTATATCCTACATAGATGCTAGCATCTAATTCTATTGTCATGTTATTTTTGTGTATAGTTAACCATAATTTTTATATTTTTACATTAAAATTTAATTAGTAACAAGTGTTTATTATTATATTATTGATTGCATAAGGATATAAATATTCAAATTTTTTGACATGATCAACATTATTCTACCTAAGTAGAGTTGAGTCTAGATGTCGCTAAATGGGTTGTTATTTATCAAGTGGGGTTGGAACATGTGGCATGTTTAGGAAAGAGAACCTATGCTATATACCTCCTCATATCCCTATCTACGAGGTGGAACCCAAATACATGTACATTTTGACTTCCCATAGGTGAGATGATAGTCACTTTAGAGGATGTGTATTAGATTTTCCATCTTTAGATTAGAGGGGGGAGAGTTTAGGTTGTTGGATATGGTAGCCCAGGATATATTCAACATTCCAATGTATATTTCACTAGTTATATAGATCCTTAAATAGATATAGGTAGTATGATTTATTTTTATAGTATTATTAGAGGTGATATTTTATGGTTTTAGAAGTTTATCTGCATTGTACTAGCATCATTTATGGTGGTGGAGGGTGGTATAGTTGGTATTTCATATTAGATGCACCAAGTAGTTCAACATATTGAGCTTGATCAAACTAGATATTGGTGGGGTGACACTATACTAGTCCACTTATATAGGGATATTTATAGGTTTACATTAGAGAGTCACGGTGGAGGTATTGGAATTATGACTTTATTACATGCTTGGGCCTATGAGTACAATCAGTTAGTGGCCCCTTACCTAGATGGGCTCATCCATAGATGTTTGTAGAGAGGTGGGTATTTCCACATGGTATTGTTCATACCACAATGGAGAACTGAATTAATTTATACATGTTGACTCCAAATAAGATTATATGGTATCCTTATAGCCCTTTTTATGAGATGGATTGAGGATAGACATGAGTTATAAAGGGTCTATATTAGGATGTGGTTGATGGATAAGTTTCATAGTGTTTATGAGTTCTTTTAGTATGACCAAGTTGTATAGTAGTATTTTATAGAGTAGGGAGTGCCCTTGGCACCTTAGCCATGACATAAAATAACATAGAGTGGGCATAAGCCCCATGATAGGTTGACACCTATGGTTATAGATCTAACCCCACATCTAACTGATGAGTGAGATATTATGGTTCCCCTGGCTATAGGAGATGATGTGAGATGTATAGATGGATATGTTTAGTGGTGGGACATATCCTAGCGGCCACTATTTTTTCCTATTATATTTTCCCCTAGGTACCATTCCTACAACATAGGGTGGTGCAGGAAGAGAGATAGGTGGTGAGGAATGGGACGGTGTTCCTATGGGACCAACACTTATGAATGAGGTGGCCATTAGGGCCACATGTGAGTACCATAGTTTTTAATTTTGGAATTCAAATTTTTTATAATAGTAATTAAAGTATTTGATTTATAGGAATAGTTAACTAATATCATATTGTTAATGTTTGTAGATAATCATGACTAGATGATGATGTTGGATTGGGTGATATAGATCCTCAAACATAGTGTGTCAATGGATATATAGAGATATGTATTTATTCATAAGGTTTCTGAAATTTTAGGCTCCTACAAACAATTATTTGATCCTATGGTGAGAATTATGGTAGCATACCATACTATAGCCACTGAGCACAAGGAGATGCATGCTGAGTTGGATAGGCATGGTATCTTACAACATAGTGCCATTGAGATTATGGATACTCTAATTGATCAGTATGAAACTTTTTACTGGGAGCATGAAGATACAATGTGGTAATTAGGTGTTTTTGAGGAGAGAGTACACATGTTATGTCATGCACATGGGCCCTAGTTGGATCCTATTGTATCAACATCTAGAGGTATGAGGTTTTTGAATATTGATAGCGATGAGGATTATACATCTATAGATATGTAACCAAAATATTATTTATGTGTTTACTTGTATAAACATTGTATCATATATATATATATATATCACATAACTCACATAGTTTTATTTGGTTTCAAATGGATTTGTACTATTTAATTCTTTGTCACTCATTATAGAATTTTTAATTGCATTTATTTTTATGGTTTATGTTAGGATTTGGTAAGTTGTGTAACAAATATGTTTATTTTTTAAATTCATGTGTTATATTATCAATAAATAAATCATCACATGTAATGAAATCTAGATGAAAATAAGAAAACATGATTGTAATGATCATGTGGTAATGGGATTACTAATTTTTACTCTATAAACCTCTTTTAATTATCTATAGAAATGTCTTGTGAATTTGTATTTATCTATTTAGGCACCCATATTTGTTATGTAAATTTACCTTCTCCATGTTTTTTTATAAATGACCTGATTGAAAAATGGTTCCTCAATAGGATCAATGTGGGAGAGATCAGTCTTAGGAGAGAGTATATTGGGAGGACTTCTAATAGTGGTCATCTTTTATGAAGGTTGATGGACCATGTGTTTATCATAAGGAGTAACATGGGATGGATTGACCCTCTTAGATGAGCCTCTAGGAGAAGTATGTAGAATAGATCTAGATATTTATTTTAGATATGTAATGATTCCCTGATTGATGAATTGTATAATATTTTTCTCAAGTATAAAAAATTCAATACATCGATGTATATTAATACCATGATAAGTGCAAAAGTATTTTCCTTTTACCTTCCTAAATTGGTGAGGTGGATAATGTGAAATATGAGGGAGTGTGATCATTTGTTTATTCAACAAAGTTCAAAATATGTCATGTGGTCTAAATGTGGGAGATATTCTATAAGCATGCTCCTTCCCTATTTAACACCTTTATTTTTTATCTTTTTACATATGTTATTGGTTTTGAATAAGGTGTTGGCACTATTTTATGATATTTTTGGACTTGGTTATTTGCCTTAAAAAAATGACTCTTATCATGTGTTATTTTTGGTGAAGATATTGGCAACTTGGTTTGAGTATTCATTAGAGTACATGCATATTTGTGCACATCCAAACATAATATATCAAGTGAAACAAAGGGCTTATTCAATGCTCTTTATTTGAGTGTAAAAATAAGACTTATAATAAATATAAATTATACTTATAAACATGAGGGTATATAAGTTAAATAATATAGATCATCCTTAAATCAAATGACAAAGTCATAGAGAGATTCATTTTTTATTTGTGTCAATGTTTTCAAATATTCTAATGGTAATTTAGGTAAGGAATAACTGTTAAAATGCAATAGGGAAACATATTAAAGTGTTTTAAAATTTTATAATGAACCATTTGGAAGATTATAAAACCAATCAAGAGCCCTTTGGGTTAAGCTATGATGAAAGGATTTTAAGAGCAAGCTTCCATTTTGAGTCCAATGTTTAAAGGAACGTACATATTTTTACAAGTGAATAGTAGGGTCCTCTTGACCATTGAATGAGAAGAACTCAATAATAATAAAATTTAAATGATAAATATGCTCAAATACGGTCCTAATTATAGGGTGCTTAGTTAATGTATTATCCTCAATAATAGCCTCATGAGAGTAAATGTGTAGTTTAAGAGTTTTGATTTGTTGTTACAAATATCCTAGGATAGTCATGATAGATAACATATAATAAGAAGAGGTTGAAGTTTTTTATAGTGGTTATAAATTATCATGTACATGGAACATATGAATAATTGAAGTGTGCCCACTAACCCATTTTCCCCCAATGTCATAATTAAGATGAAAAACTAGGGTTTTATAAATTCATGAGGAGTGATAGTCCATGACCCAGATCTAAATACACCAGAGTGAAGCTAAAGACAAACCCAAAATCATCTAGGTGGTCACATAGTTTTCTAATAATTATTTTAGACATGACACTTACATCAAATCCAGATAGTAGCATCGATGCAACTATACCAAGCTAACATTAGTGTCTAAATCTCCAAAATTGTTAGACCCAAAATTTGATGACTATTCTAAAATCATATACCAACCCACTTTCTACATGTTTTAGATCCAACACTGTGTTATCATTATAACTAGCTAATTATATCACTTCTTTGTCATTTCCATACATAGCTTAGTTTTACTTCTATATTTACCCTATTCTTAGCAAAAAAAAATTAGTGTATGTTTATATCTAAGTTTAGAACCCAATTAGCCTATTATATATCTGATTATCACCATTGTGAATTATCATTTATATATTCTTAAGTCTATATTAACACCAAGTTAGGATAGATCCTTATCTAATTTAAGATTAAACCTTTGGTGAACCCATCATAAGGGAAAACTACATAAGTCTGAGGCTTTGGAGTATTAGCTATGTAGGAAGTGCCCACTGATAGAGGGGTCCTTAGGGAAGCTCAATATTGTGTTACCATAAATCCATTTTTTCTAGTCACTACAAGGGTGAGAAATATATGGTTTGATCATTTGAAAAAGAGTGACAGTCTATACACAATATCTAAATACACCAAAGTAAATGTGATATAAAACCCAAAAGGTTCTAGGTGGTTACACCTAGATCTAGCTAATATTTCATACTATACATCTATGTGAAAGTTGTATAATAACATCAAAGTAACCATACAAATCCTATACAAGTGTTTGATGTCACAAAATGGAAATTTATAGAATCTAATGCTTGATTTAGAATCTAGATCCATCCTAATTCTAGCTTGTTCCATATCATATTTGCACATATACAATAAACCATGTACTATTATTTCTAATTTATTGCAATATCAATCAATAGTTGCACATTTTATGTTTAGCATATCTCAACATTTAAATTCATAATATTATTTATCTAAGTTTGTAAATTAATTAGCCTATTAAATATTTGTTTATCACCCTTTTACTTGTTCATTTCTATATTCTTAACCCTATGTTATATTGACTCATCTCAGTTTAGGGATAAAATTTAGTGAACCAAATGTGAACCAAACCCTAAATTATAATCTAGAGTTTCACCTTATCTTTAAAAAATCAATTTTTACCATTGTTCTCTTTTTCAGATTTGATTTGTTGCATGAGCATAGCTTAAGTAATGTTTTCTTCTATTTTTTCCTTAGTCATTGTTCTTCTCCGCTATATGGTTGCATAAAATTTTGTATCCTTCCTCATTATGTTTAATTCTACTACAAGCCTGAGGAAGCCCCATTTTTTGGATTGCTAGTTTAATATTTCCTATGACTAATGCATTGAATATGATGATCTTGTGGGATATCAAAAAAGTGCTCAATATTCATCCTTTTCTTATAACTATGCTAGTAAAAAAAATAATGATGAAAGAAAGTGTAAATGAATATGTTGATAATCACATCATGCTTTCATATGGTTATGAGTGTGATTTTTTCCATCTTGAATGTGAATCTGTTAGAACATAACTATCTGTTAGGGGGGTGAATCGGTAGATTGATTAAAATTAGTCCTTTAATTCTTTTAATGCAAATTAAAAAGTATATGCAAATATCACACACTTAGTGTATGTGGAAAACCCATCATGGGAAAAACTATGATGGGAATAACTACTAGAATCTATTATTCTAATCCAGTCTCACAATCAAAACCTCACTAGTTACAATGTTCAAGGGCACTGACCTTAAGGAGACACCAATCCCATGATTTAAGATCACCTAATCCCTAACTAAACTCCAACTCAGCGCTTCTGATGACACCTACCAATCAGATCTATTATGGAACTACAACTCCATCTTACAAAATTGATTCAAAAATGAATCTAGTTCTATATTACAGACCTATTATGTAACTTCTCATACTCTGCACTTCTTATCTCTTCTCATCTGCCTCTCTACCCCTCAATTCAACTTAATTCCACACTTAGTATGTATTTTAGATGATACACACACAAACACATATGCATTAGATCTAGGTCTGACATCTTCTCTATGTTTACACTTGGTCATTAACACATAATGCTCCATTCTTGGACTCAATTCATATTTATTTAATGACAAGTTTCCTGCTTCTTAAATTTACCCACCACCACCATAATTCTTTATCTTTTACTATATTTAGCATATATTAGGATATATTTTTGATTCACATGCCATATAACACAATTTTGACCAATCACAATGATCTATATCATTGTCTTTGTCATATATTGCATTTTTCTTGAGTGTTCTATTGTTTGATCATTGAGATTAAAAAATATTTAAATATTGACCATTGATCTTTAAGTTTTTCACCATGATATTATGATCATTATTAAATTGAATCAACATTAAAATTCAACCATTAGATCAAACTCTGATAGGCTCACATGCTCTGTTAGATCTTTGCGAGCTTCTTAACTTTCACATTTTTAATTTAAAACACATTTGTTGATATTTGATCCAAGTTCCTATATGCCATTATATATTCAAAAGTAGCATAGACTTTACCTCTATTTATCATTAAACATCAATCACTTAATCTCATCTCATTGATTCTTGATACTTTAGAACACATACACACTATTGATCTCCTCATAATACGTTAGTCTTTAACTCACTATACATCAAACACTTTAACCTATTTGAATCTATAAACTTTGTTGATCTTTATTGCATGATCACATGCTCATAATTAAATCCTATGATAGATTAATACACTCATTATATTTCTATCTAATAATCTTTTATGAATGTGACACATGTCACTAGTGCATTCACTCTCAGGTACCTTTGACATACTGACTTCATTATGCTTTGTTGGATCTGCATCATGTGATTAAGTGCTAACCATTGATCAAGTTTGGATAAATATTAAGTCAAGGACTTAGTAAATATTAAATTCTTTGATCATTGTTCTAAGTTGGTAATCACTAGGTCGAAGGGGTTGGTTACACAATGACAAGGAAGGCTTAAGTTATGACTTAAGCAACCAGTTCCCACTAATATCCATTTAACATAAAAATATAAGTGCCTATGAAACCCTAGTAATGGTCAATAGTAAACATAAATCATTTTTAAGCTCATTTATCTTCATCTAGACCTAAAAACCATATATATGAGATGCACTTGAAAAACCCATAACAAATCTTCTATCAATTTCTTTGCAAACATCTAAAAATAGTTTCTATAAAAGCATGACAACTTTATATGACAATATTACAACTTGTGCAATTATAAAAAATGTTCTCTCTATCAATCTTGTCTTTGATTGATATTTTTACATCAATGACATCCATAGTTCCAACTATCTCTCTTTTGACATCAATGACAATGATATTTCCAACAATCTCCCCCTTTGTCATTGATGGAAAAATAAATGCTTTGATCTTGTAATGTATGTTATGCTCCTTATCTAGCATTGAATGTAGTTACATTGGTTTTTGATGAACATGAACTGATGTTTTTCATACCAAAATTTCTCCTTCTTAGTAAATGGAACAAACATTTGCCTAAACACACCTTGGACACATGATTTGATCCTTTTTTGATAAACATAAAGCTTTTATAGAGATCATTTACACTTTTTATTCACCTTTGACATCAATGGAAAAGGGAATCCAACTTTCTCACTTTTTGTCCAAAATTTTCTCCCCCTTTATCAGATAAAGAAGTCTATCCAAGAATCTGCAACCATCAACTCATTAGAAATTTTCAAAAATATGCATACCTAATTTGCCTTTCTCTCTTATTTTGGGGATTAACAAAGTGTCTATGATCCTCCCCATAGACTCATGCTCTATTACTAAGATCTATTGGTGTGATTTAGCATAAACCACTCCTAATTTTTACCTCAAATACTCAAATTATTCCTTAAGAAGACATTTGGTGACTATGTCTGCAACTTGATCCTTTGTTGGCATATATTCCATTACGACCTCTTGATATGAAAGTTTTTCTCTTAAAAAGTGATACTTGATTGATATGTGCTTAGTTATATAGTGTATCATTGGATTATTTGATATGTTAATAACACTTGAATTGTCATAAAGAATAGAGATATGTGATTTATATTCTACTTTGACGTCTTTAAGTGTTTGCTTCATCTAGAAGACTTGAGTGCAACATGCCACTATTACAACATACTTTTCTTCTACTATAGAAAGAGTAACCAACTCTTACTTTTTTCTCAGCCATGAAACAAGTTTGTTTTCAAGGAAAAATGCACCACCACTAGTGCTTCTTCTTTCATCCATACTTCTTGCCTAATCAACATCTATATATGTTGTTAAAGTGAATTTTCATCTTTGGGATACCATAGGCCATAGTCAATTATACTCTTGATATATCTAAGGATTTTTTTCACTTCATTGACATTGATTCTTTAGGAGTAGATTCAAATCTTGAAACCATTCATACTGCTTGCATGTCTTGATGTAGTTAGCTATAACAAACTACCTCTCATTGTGTATGAGTAAATATTTAATATATTCAGCGTAAACTCAAAAAGTATTACAAGGGATATTATATATCCAATAAGATAGCTTAAATAACTTACTAAGAAATAGAACAATTCACAAATAAGAAACCCAAAATAAAGTTCATGGGTGTAATAATACAAACAAATTTAACAACAAATATTCCTATGGTGAATTAAATCACTGAATTAATAATCTAACATTCTCCCCTTTAATTCAACATAGATTAAAGTGAATAGGAGAGAAATTCTCTAAATGCCTCCAATTTATCATGTGCAAGTGACTTGGTGAAGACATCTGTACATTTTTATTCTATCAATAAATATTAGAGTTAGATGTTGTGTTGTTGTATATGTTCATAAATGAAATGAACTTGCACCTCAATGTGTTTTGTCCATTCATGAAAGACTAGATTGTGAACAAGTTTGAGAATACCCTCATTGTCATAGTATAGGATGGTAGGTGTTTTTTGTGGTAATCCCAATCCTTTGAGTATGTTATGTAACCATATCACTTCATAGATAGCTCTTCTTATAACATAATATTCTGCTTCAGTGGAAGATCAAGAAAAAAAGTTTTTTTTTTGCTCCCCTAGGATATAGGACCAAATCCTAAAAAGAACACATATTCAGAAGTGGATTTTTTGTTATCAATATTTCCTACATGATCTGAATCAGAATATCCTATCAAGAAAAAAGTTTCATTCTTCTTATATTCTAGGCTAAATTCCATTGTACCCTTGATATATTTTAGTATTCATTTTGCTTATTTCTAGTGAGACATCTTTGGCTCCTACATGAATTTTGAAAGATAGCTAACTGCATAGCTAATGTCTGGCCTAATATATGTTAAATAAATAAGATTACTAAGTAACTACTGATAGAGAGTTATATCTACTTGTGGTGATGGATCTATATGAGACAACTAAAGCCTTTTCTCCATAGGTGTATAAATTATATTACTGTCCATCATCCTAAATTTCTTGAGCATTATCTTGACATATTTCATCTAGGACACAAAGATGTGTTATTTTTTCTATACTTCTTATCTAATATAATAGTGTAGAATCTTGAGATATATCATGTCAAATGATTGGTTTAGATCTTTCTTGGTTTCATCTATCATATCCACTAAACTACTAGTGATGACTAGATCATCAACATATACTACAACAATTACAATATCTCCCCCTTGCTATTTTAGGTAGAGATTTGGATTATTGGGACATCTCTGGAATTGATGTTGGATGAGATATTCATTGATCTTTATGTACCAAGCTTGGGGATCTTGTTTGAGACCATATAAATATTTTACTAGTTTACATACTTTTCCTTCATTACAAAGTGAGACAAAACCTTCTAGTTGTGTCATGTAATCTTCTTCTTGTAGATCTCCATTGAGAAAGGCACTTTTTACATCCATTTGATGGATTTTCCATTCAAATTGTGTAGCTAGAGAAAATATCATTATGATTGTTTTGATCTTGGCCATAAGAGCAAATGTCTCCTCATAATCTATGTCTTCTTTCTGTGCACAACCATTTATTATGAGTCATGCCTTGTACTTGTCAATACTACCACCTACTTTGTATTTTGTTTTGTAGACCCATTTATAGTTGATTGACTTCTTCCTTGGTGGAAGATATTCAAGATGCCATATTTTATGTTTCATTAGTGATTGATATTCTACATCCATGGTGTCCTTCCAAGGTTTAGATTTTAGGTCTTCCTAAACTATCGAGGGTTCTATCTATTCTTTAACTAAGCTCATTAAGGCCAAATTGACCTCATCTTGAGTCATGTTGTGAGTCCTTGGTCTAGTAGTTGATGTGTCTAGAACTCTATCTAGTTTAACATCTGTTAATGTACTTGTATACCATTTAGGAATATATTACACTATTCTTATGGGTTGATCTACATTAACTGATTGATCATCCTCATCATTATTGGCACCTTCAGTGTGGTTATGACCTTCTAAATTATCTAGAGGTTTGATTATTGAATCTTATGAGTTTGTGGAAGGAAAAATGGTTTTAATTTTGTCATCAAACTCAACATCCCTATTGATGGATATATTCTCTATTTTAGGGTCCATCAATCTATAGACTAATGACTCTTCACTATACCCTTAGAAGATATAAGGCATGGATTTGGTATCTAGTTTCTTTCTCTTATTTTTAGGAACATGCATATAAGATTTACATCCAAAAACTTTAAGATGAACAATGAAAGGTTTATAACCTATCCAATATTCATGTGGAGTCATATTATGAAGAGCTATAATGGGTGACCTATTCAACAAATAGACTACTATTTTCACTACAATATATTTGTGCCAAACTTGAATATTCAATCATGCTATGCACCATTTCCATGATAGTGAGGTTTCATCATTATAAAACACCATTTTGTTGTGGAGTGTACAATGGAGTCATTTTTTGACAAATTCCATGTTCTTTCAAATAAGTAGAAAAAATCTTTACTAGTGAATTCTCCCCCTTGATTTGATTAGAGAGCCTTGATTTTATGACTAGTTTTAGTTTCAACTATGGCTTAAAACTCTTTGAAATTATTGAAGGCTTGGTCTTTGGTATTGAGACAATATATCCACATCTTGCATGAGTAGTCATCAATAAAGAGCATGAAATACTAAAAACCATAGTGAATGGATCTCATGGCACTGTAAATATTGGTATGTACCAGATCAAGCTTACTAGATGCTCTTGAGGAATTTTGACCAAAAGATGTCTGATATTGTTTCCCTCCTAGACAACCAGTGTAAAGATCTATATTTTTTTTAGTTGAATAAGTTCATGGACCATGTTTTCATTGTTGAGTTCTTTGAGGTATCCAAAATTGACATGACCATATCTATGATGCCACAAATTGGTTGAGTCTAAATCTTGAGCTACAAGTGCTTGATTGTTTGATTGAATAAAGTCAAGTTGAAATTTTTTGCCAATTCCTGAGTCTCATTCAATAATTCTTGAGAATTTTGACTTGTATTTGATTAAACACATATTTTTTCCACTTTTGTCGTCAAAGTCAACCTTGAGGTTATGATCAAGTAACTAAATGACTGAGAGAATTTTTTTTGTGAGTCTTGGGACATACAAAACATCTGATATTTTACAATCATGTCATCAAAGTGGTAAGGAAATATTACCAATGCCTTGAACTCAGTAGGATGAGTCATCACCCAGAGAGACATGATTTTTTGGGGAAGTCTCATTCATGCTATAGAACCAATCTTGTCTTCCAATCATATGTCTATTTGTACCTAAGTCTACATACTAGATAAAACATTATGATGTTGATTCATCATGAGACTGTGTAGTGTATAAGAAGTCCTCCTTTGAGTGGTTGTCTTCCCATTCAACAATGTTATCTTGATGATTGGATTTCTTCTTCCAATGCCATTTTTTTGTCTTTGTCCTTTATGTGGATGAGATGATTGTTGGTGATTAGGCTTCTTGTTGCTAGAAGAGCCCTATATAAATGAGTTATACCAACAATTATTTAGCTCATGGCCTATTTTTACACATATAAGACAAACTTTCTATTGTTTATCTCCTTGTGAATGACACTAATAACCTTTATTTGGTTTAGAAGACTTGATCTTCTTCTTCTTCTATATGCATAGACTCTTCTTGTTGTAACATGTTTATGAACTTGTCAAAATATGGTTTCTATTCAGTGACTATGAAAGTAGTCATGAAGATCTTGTAGGAGGGTGGTAGTTCTCTTAGGACAATAGGTATAAAAGATGCGTTTGACACTATTTCACCCAATGCTTGGAGTGAGGATCTTAGGGTTCCAACATGACAAAGAAAAGCTTCCAATTTTTCACTGGACTTCAATTTGAGGGAATGAAGTTGACTCTAAAAATGAAGAATGGTTCCTTCATTTTTGGCCTCATAAAATATTTTGAGTTTATCCTAATCATATTTTTTTGTTGTGGCATCACAAATATGAAGTTGTACCTCATTTGATACTTTAAACATGATTATCAACTTTGGCTTCTGATTGGATTTGTTAAATTTATGCTGTCGATCAATGTTAGTATCATGTCAAGTAAGAGTACCATTAAAAATGGGCCAAATATCTTCAAATTCTAAATGTGTCCTAATTTTAGTTTTCCAAACAGAATAGTTGTCACTATGAAGAAGCTGTGAGTCTGGCAAAAAGAATTTTGGCCCATTTTTGGCCATTGTGTAGAATCTGACCAAAGGTGATAGATTGGTTCTTTACAACTCTAGGTATCAAGGTCTCCCTTTCTATATACCATAAGTCTATTATATAAGACTTTTATTTATATGAACCCTTCTTTTATACCTATCGATATGTGGAATAAGTTTTCCCTTTATATATACCCAATGTAAGATGAAAGAAGCGTAAACATACATGAAATAGTCTAGTACGTGGTACTTAGATAGTACTAAAAATGGTTCATTTTATCACTAGCACTTGTTTAGATGGATTTTTGCATATGTGCATGTAACTTTGCTATATACTTAGAAATACCATTAGTCAATATTTACACCCTTTGATTGAAATGAATGGGTAGATGAATGGAAGGCTATAAGTGGATGTGCCTTATTTTTCCCTGACGATTTAAAGGGATGATGCCTAGACATCATTGTTGTAGCTATGTAAGGCTATGGATGAAATAACTCAAGTGCAATGGTTTTAACCATAAACGTGAGTTAGATTCACCACTTATACTGAACACTAAAATTGAGTTTAAAAAACTCATGATTTTGTGCAATTTTACAATACAATTTATAATATAAATTTGAAATTTATAATGCCTGAAAAGATAAAAAATGCACTTTTTTTTCAATTTTTCGGCTCTTTGGCTTATTTTTGGCAAAAAAATCAATTTTTTAATTTTACCTTTCCCCCTTTTTTGTTTAAAAAAAATTAGTACATTTGTTGCTAATTTATTTAGTTATAACTAAATTTAGTAGAATAGACAAAGTTAGAGGGATGCTAAAAGTTTTTATAAAAGATGTTTTGGGGGAATTTGAACCTCCCACATCCTCTTTACCAAAAAGAAATACTCACCAACTCCCCTATGCATCAATACATGTCTTAATAAGATAAAACTGATATTTAAGCCTAAAAATTCTAATTTTGGAACAAAACCAATAGCTTTTGAATACCACCAGTTAGATAAATAGGTGGTTTTGGAAAATTTTGTAGCGAAGAAAGAATTATATGGATGGTTTTGAGGATTTAATGAGTGGTTTTGGAGGGTTTTAAAGTAGTTTTAATGTGTTAAGAAAATAGAAAGCTTTATAAACTTAAATGATTAATGTAACCAACCTAAGTTAATCCTTCAGGAAGCTTATGCGGCAACAAAAAAATCCTCCTTTGATAAATATTGTAGACCATTTTAATGGTGAATTCCCCTTCATGCTTTGTTTATAGTCCTGTGTTTGGCTAATGACTTTCTGGATAAAAGTATGGCACTTTTAGGTTGAAAAAAAATATTATGATGCCATTTAGATTTGATGCCAACCTACTTTTGCAGATTTTGTGTTTAAAAAAAATAAATTAGAAGCTTATATAGATGGAACTTGGGATATTTGAATCCACAGTGTTCTCCTTGATGCACACTCCATGCAAGAATTGACAATGTGGCATCAGACTTTTTTTAAGCTTATCACCAATTTGCAGTTCTCAAAAAATGGGATGTAGTCTTCTGGTAATACAATGAGAAATTATAATGTTAATCTAGAAATAAATTGAGAGTGCACGGGCTCCTCCTAGGGTCAGAGAAAATTTGAACTTGAAGTGAGAGAGAGAGAGAGAGAGAGAGAGAGAGAGAGAGAGAGAGAGAGAGAGAGAGAGAGAGAGAGAGAGAGAGAGAGAGAGAGAGAGAGAGAGAGAGAGAGAGAGAGAGAGAGAGAGAGAGAGAGTACATCAGGGCTTCTCCTCTTATTATCTCTCCCTAAATGCAAAAAATATTTCCTCTTACTCTGAAACCAAATGTACAAGAAAATATTTAATATATTAAGATTAAACTCAAAAAATATTACAAGGGATATTATATAGATAAGAAGATATCTTAAAAAACCTCCTAATAAATAAGATGGTTCACAAACAAGAAACCTAGAACAAAGTTCATGGGTGAAACAATACAAACAAATTTAATAATAAATGTTCCTATGGTGAATTAAATCATCGAATTAATAATCTAACACATTGATCTATACAAAGTCTAATTTGCATCAAGGGACTCATATTTTTTTCTCAACTTACATCTAGTTATCATGGGAGCACCTACTAGTTTGTTATCTTCCATTCCAAACTTCTTGAGCATTTCCTTAGAATACTTGGTTTGAGATATAAATATCCCTTCATCAATTTGTGCTATTGGTAGACCAAGGAAGAAAGAAATTATCCAAGCATAGACATCTCAAACTCATTTTTCATTTGACTGGAAAATTATTTACATATTATTTTGTTGATACCACCAAAAATGATATGATATAAATATATAACAACAATTAACATATGTTTACCTTCCGATTTGAAGTATAGATTGTTATTTACATAACCTTTATTGAATCCTTATTATTGTAGATACTGGTCTAATCTTAAATATTATATTCTAGGTGCATGTTTTAGACCATAAAAATCTTTCTTTAGTCTATAAACATAATCTTCTTCTTCTTCTGATAGCTTAAAACCTTCAAGTTTTTCTATGTAGACTTCCTCTTCTAGGTTCCCATTCAAGAAAGTAGACTTAACATCCATTTGATAGAATTTGAATTTATTATAAATAAGAAATGTTAGAAACATTCTTATGGATTCCAATCTAGCAACTAAAGTAAATGTTTCCTCAAAATATATGCCTTTAACTTGTGCATATCCCTTGCACACCAATCTGGCCTTATTTCTTATGACAGTTCCATCCTCATTAAGTTTATTTCTAAAGACCCACTTTGTACCTATTACATTCTTATTTGAAGGTATTTTAAATAATTCCTAAGTTTTGTACTTTTCAATTTAGCTTAGTTCTTCTTCCATAGATTTTATCCAATTCTCATCCTTGCTAGCTTCAACATAATTTTTAGGATCAGTTTAAGATATTAGAGCAAAGCTTACTTGATCCTTGTTCATTGCAACTCTTCTCCTTGTTTGAACTCCATTTTTATTGCCAATGATCTGATCTATGGGATGATCCTTTTGAAAAAATCTTGAAGGTTATTTTTCATTTCATTCCTCAGTCTCTTCATTAGCTATTTCCTCTTTAGACTCTAATTCTTCTTCATAGATATCTGTATCAGCTTTAACATGTTTCAAGCCTTCATCAACCTTGACATTGATATTCTATATAATCTTCTATAGACTTTTGTTGTAACATATGTAGGATTTTATTTGGGTGGAATAACAAATAAATATTCCTTCATCACATCTTTATTCAAAGCTTACCAACTTATCTTATTTTCTCCTAATATAGCATTTGCTACCAAACACTCTAAAATACTTAACATAGGTAGGTTTTCTATATCATAGTTCATAGGGGGTTTTATTATTATTTACCCTTAGTTGAAATCTATCCAAGATATATAATATTGTTTGTAATGCTTCTCTCTAGTATCCATCAAGTAACTTGTCCTCTTTTAGCATTATTTTAGTCATCTCTTTGACTATTTTGTTCTTTTTTTTTTCAACAACTCCATTCTACCATGGAGTCCTTGCTATAGAGTAATGCCTTTTGATTCCATGTTCCTCACAGTAATCTATGAACTCATTTAAGGTGAATTCACCACCTCTATTAGATATTAAGCATTTGATTTTTAATTCAATCTCATTCTCTACCATGGCCCTAAATATCTTAAATATTTCAAATGCTTGAGAATTTTCCTTTAAAAAGGTTATCCATGTCATTATTGAGTAATCATATATTATAAACATGAAGTATATTTCTCCTTTAGATCCTCTCATCATAGTAGGACCACAAAGATCAATATGAACTAATTCTAAAGGCTTTATAGTTAAATACTCCTTTGTTTGAAATCTAACCCTTGTTTGCTTACCTTGCTGACATTCCTTGCAACTAGTGTCTACAGGTTTGGTTATCTTAGGCATATGTCTAACAAACTTATTTGAGCTCACTTTTACTAGGTTATCATAGTTGATATGACCCATTCTTCTATGTCATAACCAACTCTCATCAATATTTCCTATTAGGTATATATTACCATTCACTTCACTTAGATTATAAATATTGCTTTCAATTATTTTTCCTTCTAAAAATAATATTCTATATCTCCTTGTCTTATAACCTTTTACATTAAATGTGACCTTATATCCATTGTCACACATTTGGTTAACACTTAAAAGATTGTGTTTCAATCCTTCAACATAAAGGACATCATATATAGGTAGTTTTTAATCTATATTCAAGGTTCCTTTACCATGGATCTTTACTATAGTATTATCTCCCAAGCTAATAGATCCCTACTTAAATTTACTCACTTTGATGAACTTACTCTTGTTACCAGTCATGTGTTTTGAGAAACCACTATCTATTACCCAAAAATTATGTTTCTTGACATGAAGTGAAGTTTGAGCAATCATAGATTGTGCAAATTTCTGATATTTACTTTCCACACATCCTTAGGTTTCTTGTTTGTCTTTTTTTTATCTTTTTCAAAGACTTGTGAACCTTTATTCACATTGGGAGACATGCCTTTCTTTTTAATTTGTATTTTTGATCTTACAAAGTTTGTTCTACATTTTTTAGCTATGTGATAAAAATTAATGTAATTATCATATATTACATTTGTATCTAAAAAGGGTGAAAATAAATTTCTACTTGAAAAGTTTGTTCTTCTTTTAGGTATAACTCTAAATTCAATATCCCTATAACTAAACTAATTACAGATATAACAATAACCATAGAGAAATGAGGAATCCTTGGTCATAGCACTTCTTTGTGTAGGATGAGTAAATATTTTTAACTCTAGATTCTTCAAGTATTTCACCCTTATGTAACCATCTACATCAACTACCTTTATGTTCTGAATTTTCCTTGAGTTTGCAAAGATTGACTCATTCTTCTTCTTCTTTTCTTTAATCTTCTTTTATCTTTCAAGTTTCTTCACATCAGTAGTACTTCCATTTGTATCTGTATCTCTAGAAGTATTCATGTAAGCTTTTTCATTCTTTGTTCTCGATTCTCCTTCTACTTTGAAGTTATCATATAAATTTGTAGATGTATTAGTTATGGGGCTTTTCTCTTTTTCAAAACCAAGACTAGATTTCTCTTTTTTTATCTTTTGAGAGTTGATCAATTCATCAAGAATTTTTGAACCTCCTTTTAGCTTCATATCTTTATCTATTTTTTCTTTAATTTTTTCAACTTCTTTTCTCAAATCCACTACATTTTCTTCTAACTTCATGCATTCATTAGATTTATACTCTAGTTCAAATTTGATTACATTTTTTATTATTTTATCCTCTTCAACTTGTGTCTTTAGGCTAACTACCATCTGATCAGATTTTTCAAGACTTTTGGATAGTTTTTAAATCTCTTTTTGTGCCTACTTCTACTTTAAGTTCTCTTTTTTAACTCTTTAATTTCATCTGGAGCAAAGATGAGTTCACCCTCTATATCCACTTCTCATTTCTCATCTTCATCAGAGTCTTTAACTTATTATTATTTTTGATTCATAAAAGTTGATTCTAATGTCATGAATAAATATTCATTTCCCTTAGCCACAAAGGCTAAGGGAAGGGTCATCATCTGAGCTATCACACTCATCTAATGAATCACTATCTTCTTTTAAGTACAAGCTCTTGTTATTTTTGATGAGGTTCTTCTTCTTAGAGTAATAGGGTTTCATATTTTTACTATCCTCTTCTTGCTCAAAGTTATCTTTTTTGTTATAATGGCTTTTAGCAAAAAAAAGTGCTACCTTACCATAGTTAAAGCATTTAAAGGGTAACTTACCTTTGTATTTTTTAGACCCTCTTCTTAATTTTTTGACAAAGTTAGGTTATTCTTCATCAGTCTCCTTAGATCCAAATGTAGGTGATTTTGATTTTAATTGTTTGGATGATTTGAATGTAGCTTCTCTCTTGAAATTATCTTCTTCTCTCATTCTCATCTCATAGGATGTGAAGGTTCCATGCAACTCATCAATAGTGATTTTATCTAGATCTCTTACTTCCTCTATAATAGATATTTTAGAGTCATACCTAGATGGAAAAGATCTTAGGACCTTTTTGATAATGACTAAATATTTAATCTCTTTTTCAATGCCTCTTATTGCATTGACTGTTTCATTTACTCTAAGGAGGTAGTCTACAATTTTCTTTTCTTTATTTATTTTAATACTTTCAAACTTGTCTTTCTATGTTTGTACTTTGTCTTGCTTTACCTTATCATCACCTTCATATATGTTCTTCAAATTGTTCTAGATATATTGTGCATTTTGACAATGAATTACTTTGACAAACTTTGAGTTAGATAATCCACAAATAATAGTGTTTTTGCCTTGGCATTGCTCTCATATTCCTTCTTTGTAGCCTAATTAGTAAGAGTTATAGTAGGAGTTATATATCTATTTAAAATAGAATCCATACATCAAACCCTAATGAAGATAAATATGGTTTCATTCTAATGCTCCAAAATGCATAGATTGATCCATCAAAAAGAGGTGATTTGATTGAGGATAATCCTTCTTGACTAGCTATTTGTGTTCACTATCCACAATCTACTTGAGCTAATTAATCTTGTTCTAAGGAACCAATACTCTGATACCAAATTTTAGAACACAACTATCTAATAAGAGGGGGGGTGAATTAGTATATTGATTATAAATTAATATTTTGATTATTTTAATGTAAATTAAAAAGTATATGCAGAGATCACACACACACACACAAATAGACACAAAACTTATTGTACATGGAAAACCCAGTATGGGAAAAACCATGGTGAAAATAGCTACTAGAATCTACTGTTATAATCCATCCTCATAATAAAAACCTCATTGGTTACAATGTTTAAGGACACTCACCTTAAGGATACACCAATCCCCTAATTTAATAGTACCTACTTTGAAGAAGCACATACTCCCTAACTAAACACCAACTCATCTCTTCTGATGGCACCTACCAATCAAATCTATTATGGAGCTACAACTCTAGATTATAAAACTAATTCAAAAATGAATCTAGTTCTATGTTACAGACCTATTATATAGCTACTCATACTCTACACTTCTTCTCTCTTCCTATCTTCCTCTCTACCCCTCAATTAAATTTCATTCCACACTTAGTGTGTGTGTGTGTGTGTATATATATATATATATATATATATATATATATATATATATATATATATATATATATATATGCATTAGATCTAGGTCTCACATATTCTCTATGTACACACTTAGTCATTAACACATCACACTCCATTCATGGACTCATTTCATATTTATTTAATGATAGGTTTATTATTTCTTAAATTCACACACCACCACCATAATTCTCTATCATTTACTATACTTAGCATATATCATGATCTAATTTTGATGTACATGCCATATTACACAATTTTGATCAATCATAGTGTTCTATATCATTCTCTATGTCATATAATGCATCTTTATTGAGTGTTTCATTGCTTGACCATTTAAATGAAACAATCTTTAAATACGAACCATTGATCTTTAAGTTTTGTGCAATAATCTGATGATCATCATTTAATTGAATCAAATTCAAAATGTAACTAGCAGATCAAACTCTGATAGGATCATGCACTCTATTAGATCTTTGTGAGCTTCTAAACTTTATCATTTCAACTTTAAAATACATCCATTGATCTTTGATCCTAGCTCCTTCATGTCATTAGATCTTCAAAATTAACATGAACTTTACCTCTATTTATCATTAAACATCGATCACTTGATCTCATCTCACTACTTCATGATACTTTGGAGCACATACACACCATAAATCTCCTTAAAGTAGCTTGGTCTTTAATTGCTATACATTATACACTTTGACCTCTTTAACTCTATGTGTTCGATTGATATTTATTTCATGATCACACACTAACTATTAGATATTCTAATAGATTAATATGCTCATTGGATCTTTGTTTGACTAGCTCTCGTGAATGTGACACACATCACTAGCATTCAATCTTAGGTACCTTTGACATATTGAATTTGTTGTGCATCATTAGATCTACATCATATGATTAAGTGCTAATAATTGATCAAGCTTATATAAATCTTAAATTGCGGACTTATTAAATATTGAAGTCTTTGATCACTATTCTGAGATGGTAATAACTAGGTCAAAGGGGCCAGTTTCATAATGATGAAGAAAGATTAAGTTATGACTTAAGTAATCAATTCCCACCTATATCTAGTCAACATAAAAATATAAGTGCCTATGAAATCCATTACCAAAAACCATAGGGTTTTACTAAGAAACCCTAGTAATGGCCGAGAGCAAAGATATATCATTTTTGAGCTCATTTCTCTTCATCTAAACTTGAAGACCATATATATGAGATGCATTTGAAAAACCCATAATGGATCTTCTATCAATCTCTCTACAAACATCTAGAAATAGTCTTTGTAAAAGGATGGCAAATTTATATGATTATATTACAACTTGTGTAATTATAAAACATGCTCTTCTCTCCATCAATCTTATTTGTGATCAATCATTTGACATCAATGACATCCATAGTGGAAAATATCTCTATTTTGAAATCAATGACAATCATATTACTAATAGAGCCTTCTTCTCCTATTTCTCATTTTTCTAGTGATGAAAGGCCTAAATTTTTTAAAATGATCATTTTAGTTAGTGCCTCAAATAAGGATGATACAATATATATGCATGAATTTAACATTCATGTTATTGAAATTAAAAATGTTTCATGCATACATTCTCTAGATGATTAAAAAAATTAGTTCCCCTCTTTTCTTCCCAATGATGTAAATGTTAAAAGAGTTGAATGTTCTTGTATTGTTTCTAATGATTCAAATGCTGAAAAATATGGATGTATATCCTCTTTTCAAAAATATTCCAATGTTGAAAATCTTGTTCCTTATTTGAATCACTCAAATGAAATAAGTTAAATTACTCCTCTTTATCTAACTTTAAATGATCAAAATGCATGCACTACTTCTTCTATTTTGTTTGAATTGAAAATTGAAAATGCATGCAAAATTCCTAATAAATATATTATTAAAGATGAATTATTTAGAGATAGTTTAATTTCCAAGTACATTGGATTCATATTATTTTCAACTCAAGTCCTATAAACCAAAAAAAATCAAAATTGCATTTCATGACAAAAATGAAAATGTTGCATTAAATGTCTCTTTTTCACATGATAATGATATACCAAAAGTAAAAAGTAGCATTGCATTTTATCTCCCTTCTTTTGAAATTAAAAATTAAAGTGAAAATTGCATCTTTCCTTCTCTTAATATTTAAAATGAAGTAGAAAATTCGTATTTTCCTCCCTCCACATTTTCTTCTAAAAAAGAACATATTTTTGCAAGTGGAACTATTTATCCTACTCCATTTGCATGTCATGAAATTTAAAGTAATGGAACACCTTAAAATGATAATGATAGAAACCTTCATGATATTCAAAATGATATACTTGCCTCTTTACTAAATTTTTCAAAACCATGTGATGATCATATTTTAAAGGGAAGTAAAGATTCCATGATTCCTATGTTTCATATGAATGGTAGTTTACAACCTTTAATCAAAATTTCAACCTCATTACCAATATATACTTTTGATATGTTATATATCATGAATACCATGGAATATCTTCAACAAAAATTGAATACAATTAAGTTATAATTTTCCTCTCATGAGTCTACCTTTGAGAAGAATATATTAGATGAATAAACTCTTACTTGAGATATGTTTGAATGTCCTTTTCCTTCAAAATTCATCTTTCCTAAGTTCTCCTTTAATGGTCAAGGGGATCCTTTTAATCATTTTAAAAAATATACACACTCCTTGGAACATTGGGCTAAGGATAGACAATTTGTATTAAAGGCTTTCCATCAAAGTTTAGCTCAAGAGGCTCTTGATTGGCTCTATATCCTCCCAAAGGTTCCTTATCAACATTCAAAAAAATTGAATTTTTATTCCTATCTAATTTTCATCAATACACCTTACCTAAGTGACCATTGGAGAATTTGAAAGTATTAACATAAAATGAGAACAAGTTTGTTTAAGACTATGCTATCAAATTTAAGGATAATTTGTATTCCTTAAACTATACCCCCTAAGATCTAAAAGTCTAATTTATAATTATTAGGGGTATTCTATCTCCACTTAGATAAAAAGCATTGAAAAATCCTTTTTATTCATTCAAAACCTTATTTTGGGATGTACATATATATGCATGTTCTTTAATTAATACCAAAACTAAATTACCTATTTCTCCACATCATGGAAAACATGGTACAAAAATTCTTTCAAAGCAATTAATCAACCCAAGAATGTCCATGAACCACTTCAAAAATCTTATTTATAATTAATAGTGCATACCAAAAATCAAATAGTTAAGGTATTGGACAAAGAAAAGGAACATACTTATATAATACCTACTATAATTAAACCATATGACTCAACAAAGAGGAAACCACTTCAGTTTGACTGGTACCTAGATAGACCACATGATATATTTCATACACTATTAGATAAATGGATGATAAATCCTCCTCCTAATTTTCATTACCCAATATACATATTTGAAAATGTTAAAGGGAATAACTTTTTCACTTATCATGGTATAAATGGGCACCATAATAATGATTTATTTGCTATTGAGAAAAATCTTACATAGTTTGCAGATTAGGGAATTATTACATTTCAAAAAAAATACATATAGATTCCTTTCCCCCATTTATTCTAGAAATTATTATAAGAGGGTTGTGAAATCCCATTCTACTCATTTTTAAGAGCATGTGGTCCATTGACTTTTATAGAAGACAACCATCATAGAATTCCTCCTATTGTGCCCTCTACCATGACTATTCTTTCTCACACAAATCCTAACAAGGAACCATTGGTTGATCAGGCTCCTGATAAAGGGACACATTGAGGGGGAATACATACACAACATATTTTGTTACCTAAAACATCACATATATATCCATGGGATATTTATATGGATACATCAATGATAATGATAGAATGGAAACCATAAGTTCCATACCACATGATCATTGTAGTCAATCTTTCCTATTTTCATTATCACTAAATTACAAGTTTCATTAAATTGAAATATTTTATACTACCATGAAGTTTATCATATCCAAATATAAATTACAAAAAACAATTTCAAGTAACATATACATAATGAATAAAAAACTAAAAGTATACATGTGAAGTAAATATACCAAAAACAAACTTAGCAAAAGACCTAATATAGTTCCTAGTTCTAATACACACTGTATTCAGATATTAAAGGAACATAAACATGTTATTATTAATACTATTTAAAGGAAACCATAGATCACTCAATGATGAGGTTCCATGAACCACTACTCCTATTATCTCTTCATGACCACAAAGCCTTATTATACATAAATAGGGTATTATAGATCTTATAGTGATAGATATTATACCCATCCATGCTCATTGGAAGTACCACTAGTTTATTGCACTTGATTAACAATGAGGATATAACTATGAGAATCATTTGGATGAGATCATAGGATAGTCTTTTATTTTCCAAAATTCCAAAAATAATAAAAAAATTCAAAAAATTAAAAAATTAAAAAATACTTAGTGTTTACATACCTTATTAGCTTCTTGACAAATATGTTGTTAGTTTCATGTTGGTATATAACATATCATATATTTATATATACATGTGTTTCATGCATATTTTGTGTGTGATACAAGCATACCTAAGCACATGACATATCCACTTTAAGATGTTAGTCCTTCCCTCTACTTATATCATTTGGACATTGGGGTCATCTACTTATTTGATCAAGATAAACCTAGGATATATCATTTTATGATCATTTTTGAGTTTATATACTTACACATTAATTTATCCATGCTTATAGATTTCATAGTGTACATGATATGCTATGTACTTTAAATTTTTTCTAACACACATATATAGAGATTAGTATGATATGTTTATATTGGTTTATTATGTTCCATTCTTTCCTTTTAACACTTCCTTGAGTGTTTTCCTTGCTTGATACTATTTTTCATTGTATTGTTTACTCTAGCATTTTAATATAATCCATTGAGTGTGCCCCCCATGCCTCTATTTGCCTATTATGACATTTTCACATGTAATAAAATGTTTATATATGGAAAATTTAACATGTATTTATATGTTTTGTAGACATTTGAATAAACCATGTCCCTTCAATTATGAGACATTTAAACATGCCCCTTGTTTGAGGTCTCTTTGGACCATTGTATTTTGATTTTCTTTTGAGTGATATTATGTGTGTTCTTAATTACTTGTTAAACTTGTAATATTAATATCTAGATGTTTCCATGACTAACATCATGCATCTTAGGACTTGATGATCACATACTATGTAACTCATTGATATATCTACCTAGACATGTTAATTTTATAGTCTACATGATCCTTACACAAACTATACAATTCTATTATCCTTTTGAGGTAAGGTAATTACTAGTTTTTACTTCTTCTCACCTTAAAAGAGGGGAATATTAGAGGGGAAATGTCATAGAGGCATGAATTTCACACCATAATAGTTTCATATTTTATGGGGGGCATGCCAAAAAGGCATGACTTTCACACTTATTCAATATTTAGTACTTTTTAGACTATAGTAGGGGAATGTTATGGAAACATTATTAGAGGTATGTTGTCATTGATGCCAAAAGGATCATGTCATGTATTGATGTCAAAGGTAATGAAAACATGGTGATGTCATAATGATGTTAGGTTGTGGAGCTAAAAGCTTCAACTTTGCAAATGGGAATAAAAGGTTTCTGAGATCCAGAAGCACCGGCGTCGGCAGCATGACTGACGTCGGTCATGACCAGTGCAGAAGGCCACCGGTAATGGCAGGGAGTCAGCTGACGTTGGCAGAACCAAGCAAGCAGGGACCTACGTTGGTCGCCTGTGTGTTCTTGAACTGTTCGTTGCACGGACAGTTAGTTAAGTGAATGAAGTGTTTGCATGTAAAGACTAGTTAGAGTCTTGAGATACATAGATAATTGTCTAAATTAAGAGTCTAAGTTATTGTTTAAGTTTGGGATATATTTATAGACCCATTGGCATGTATTGTAAAGTATGAGTTGATAAGGAAGGCAAGGAAGTTCCTTCCATTGTAAGATCATTGAGTTGCAGGTTGTTGCAAGCTCATAGGAGATCTACATGTGTGAGTATGGTCTGTTGAATTGCAGGTTGTAGGTTCATGGGAGATCAACTTGAAGTGCTTTAGAGTGCTTGGTGAACTGGCAGGGTTATTACTGACTAGTTGGAGAGGTGAACACCAATTATGTGTGTGAGTTGGTTGTTGGGACCATTTTTGGTAGGAGAGTGTTGAAGAAGAACTACTGTACACTTGAGGTGTGGGAAGCCTCTGTAAGGTGGAAGAGTGTGGCAGCTCTTTATTGTATTATTTTATGTAAAGTGTTAATACAAGATAGCATATTGTCTCTCATATTTTGTGCTATTGGTGAATTCTAGTTACTTGTATTTCTAGTTATTTATGCATTTATAATTGCTTATATTTGGTAATCATATTGTGCTCTTTCTGAGGAGCAAGATCCTAACAAGAGGGATCAGAACAGGTGTGTTTGTTCTTGTGATCCCCCCATCAAGTTGTATCAGAGCTTTTGGTTGGGATACTAAAAGATTGGATTAGATCTGGTTAGTGTGTTTTTGATTACAGGTTACTCACAGGGTTTTTGTTTGAGTGGGAGTTGAGCAATGGCAGAAGATAGTAAGTTACGAATGGAAAAGTTTAATGGCAAGAACTAGCAATTATGGAGGATGCAGATTGAGAATTATCTGTATCAAAAAGATTTGTACTTACCGTTGGGTGGGGTTAATTGCAAAGCCTCAGATATGAAGGATGAAGAATGGGAGGTTCTTGATCGGAAGGATCTGGGATCTATTAGATTGAGTCTTGCATCATCTGTGATTTCCAGCTTATCACAGTGTAAGACAATGGTGGAGTTGATGGAATCTTTGGCAAATTTATATGAAAAACCCTCAGCTTCTAATAAGGTATTTCTTATGAAGCATTTATTTAATTTGTAAATGTTGGAAGGTGGATCTGTTCATAGACATCATAGTGATTTCCATGGTTTGGTAAACTAGTTAATTTCAGTCAATATTGTATTTGATGATGAAATTAGAGCTCTGTTAATCTTGTGTTCATTACCTGAAAGTTGGGAAGGTTTGGTAATGGTAGTTTCTAATACTGTGTCTGCTTCAAAAGTCTTAAAAGTGGATGATGTTGTGAGTGTGATCATGAATGAAGAGATACGCAGGAAAAGCACAAGTGAATCATCAGGGAATGCTTTGAGTGTTGAAGGCAGAGGAAGGCAAAGAGAGAAGATAGAGTGTGGGAGATCAAGGTCCAAGATAGGCAAGAGATCCAAGTCCAGGTATGGCAGAATAACTTGCTGGAAGTGTGGAAAGCAAGGGCACTTAAAGAGAGATTGCAGATCGGGTGAAGATCAGCATGAAGGACATGAAGAAGAAGCAGATGTTGTGGATTACACTGCACGGGATGCTTTGGTATGTTCTTTGGATAAAGTAAAATCTTGGGTTTTAGATTTTGGTTCCTCTTTTCATGCATCCCCACATAGGGAATTTTTTCATGAGTATGTCCAGGGAGACTTTGGAGAAATTTGTGTATGGGATGGTAAGCCTTGTCAGATGGTTGGCAAAGGGAAAGTGAAGCTAAAACTGCAGACAAGTAACACATGGGTGTTAAAAGAGGTCATGCATGTCCCAGTTTTGGAGTGGAATTTGATTTCTATTAGAAGTTTGGGTGATGAGGGTTGCACAGTAACTCTCACAGTGGACTCTTGGAAGGTTACCAAGAGTGCACTTATTGTAGCTAGAGGTAAGAAAGTAGGTATGCTTTATCTATCTACTTGTATTACTGATTCTCTTCTTGGGTTATCTACTTTAGCTATAGATTCAGAGATGTGGCTTAATAGGCTTGGTCACATAGATAAGAAGGAGATGCATGTTCTTGAGTCAAAGGGTATGCTTTCAGATTTGGAAGGCATGGATCGTGATTTCTGTATGCAGAAGAAGAAGGTGACATTTCTTGAGGAATCCGATGTTAGTGACAAGAATAGGAAAGCCTTGGTTTTCAAGGAGAAGGTGACAGACAGAGTTCAGCACAAGGGGCAGAAGAATTTTGAGCAGAGCAAGGGTGATTTGGACAAGGATTTGATCCAAAAGGAGCTCACGGGAAAAAGTCAGGTCTCACTAGAAAAACACAGAGATCGATGTCGGCAAGAAAATCGGCATCGGCGTCCAAACAGGGACCGACGTCAGCTATGTGTAGCCCGACGTCGGTGAATCAGGGCAAATAACTACCGACATCGGCTAGGGGTAATGACGTTGGCAAGGAGACAATTTTAGGGAACCAACATTGGTCAGGTGCAGACTAAGATGTGACTGGCATTGGTTACTGAGATGAATTTTGGGTGGACAGCAAGCTGTCAAGGTGTCTCAAGTGCCCATATGGAGGATTGAAGGCATAAGTAAGTTCTTAAATTCATCATTTCCCTTCTTTACACTACTTTTTGCTCACTTATGGTATAGGACTAGGAAGTTATTGAAGAAGCAGAACAGGTAGATCCAAGAAATAGTGGGAGCTTGGCATGGATGAGGATGTGATTTCTTGGAGAAGAACCAAACAGGGGTTTTGGGTAGAGTTACCAGCTGAAAGTAAGCACTAAGAGATGAATGGATGTTCAGGATGAAGAAGAGCGGAAATGGATACATGAGATGGAAGATCAGGGTATATGGTCTTGTATAAGCTGCAGTGCAATGGAGGTTTGATCATTGTGTTTCTCTTTACTAGGTTGGATAATATTAGCTACATTATCCTATTACTGTATGATGTGCTTGTTAAAGGGTTACATATACAAGGTATTGCTGAACTAAAAGTAAAGCTAGTTCAGAGGGATGTCATGGAGAATTTGGGAGCAGCAAGATTCTTTGGCATGAGTGTGCTCTAGAGACATGGAAGGTCATATGTTGACTTTGTTTCAGGATGATTGTGTGAGACCGGTTAGCACGCCGATGGTTGGACAGTGTCTTGATTCACATAATGAGGTTGAGAGCATGGTATGTACTAAACCTAAGTTTTCCCAAGCAGTGGGAGTTGTCACAAGTTAGGATCTAATCCGAGAGAGAAGTACTGAAGGGAAGTTTAGTGGATTCTTAGAGGGACCAGCAACAGGTGCACATGCTATGCAGGTTCAAGTTATTTTTCTACATGGTTTGTAGATGTGGATGTGGCAGGTGATTTGGATGACAGAGTTGCACCATGGGATTTGTGTGGTGGTTGGTCTTCAAGAGTGATCTTCAGGAGGGATACAAAGCCAAGGGAAAAAACTAGATGGAGTATAGGTATAGGTTGCAGTTGTTTATATCCAAGTGGGAGATTGTTAGGTTGTGGAGCTAAAAGCTTCAACTTTGCAAATGGGAATAGAAGGTTGCTGAGATTCAAAAGCACCAGCATCGGTAGCATGACCGATGTCAGTCATGACCAGTGCAGAAGGCCATCGGTGATGGCAGGGAGTCAGCCGACGTTGACAAAACTAGGCAAACAGGGACCGATGTCGATCGCCTGTGTGTTCCTGAACTGTTTGTTGCATGGACAGTTAGTTAAGTGAACGAAGTGTTTGCATGTAAAGACCAGTTAGAGTCTTGAGCTGCATAGATAATTGTCTAAATTAAGAGTCTAAGTTATTGTTTAAGTCTGGGATTTATTTATAGACCCATTGGCATGTATTGTAAAGTATGAGTTGATAAGGAAGGCAAGGAAGTTCCTTCCAGTGTAATATCATTGAGTTACAGGTTGTTGCAAGCTCATAGGAGATCTACATGTGTGAGTATGGTCTGTTGAATTACAGGTTGCAGGTTCATGGGAGATCAACTTGAAGTGCTTTAGAGTGCTTGGTGAACTGGCAGGGTTATTACTGACTAGTTAGAGAGGTGAACACCAATTCTATGTGTGAGTTGGTTGTTGGGACTGTTTTTGGTAGGAGAGTGTTGAAGAAGAATTACTGTACACTTGAGGTGTGGGAAGCCTTTGTAAGGTGGAAGAGTGTGGCGGCTCTTTATTGTATTCTTTTCTGTAAAGTGTTAATACAAGATAGTGTATTGTCTCTCATATTTTGTGCTATTGGTGAATTCTAGTTACTTGTATTTCTGGTTATTTCCGCATTTATAATTGCTTATATTTGGTAATCATATTGTGCTCTTTCTGAGGAGCAAGATCCTAACAAGAGGGATCAGAACAGGTGTGTTTGTTCTTGTGATCCCCCCATCAGTTTTTACTTCTCCTCACCTTAAAAGAGGGGAATATTAGAGGGGAAATGTCATAGAGGCATGAATTTCACACCATAATAGTTTTATATTTTATGGGGGGCATGCCAAAAAGGCATGAATTTCACACTTATTAAATTTTTAGGACTTTTTAGACTATAGTAGGGGAATGTCATGGAAACATTATTAGAGGTATGTTGTCATTGATGCCAAAAGGATCATGTCATGTATTGATGTCAAAGGTAATGAAAACATGGTGATGTCATAATGATGATGAGGTTGAGCATGAAGTTATGTAAGGTAGGTTCGGATGCATATGAGCTAAGAGACCCTATGCGAAGTTATGACTGCTTAGAGTACTTATGAAAGTGAATGAAATTAATAAAAATAGTCATATGAATGTATAATCTCAATTAGTCATCTTGATAGATAAATTTGAGTAACAATTTTAATGACATAATATTTAACATGTATGAAGGTTTTAGGGGAAGTTTGATACATGGATGGATTCCTCTATGAAAGGTGATCATGTGATTCAAATTTTAGGTCTAGACATGATGCATAGAAAACATTATTAAGGTGAAAATTTGGCTTCTAAGGTAGAATTAACAAAGTCAATAAGTCAAAAAAATACTTATAAGGCACATGGGGCTACCAAGTGGTGAAAGATCATTGGAGACATACTATAGGGTGCATAGAAAGCATGCAAGGCTTTCAAGTGGCACGATCTTGGAAGCGAGGATCAAAGATCAATGGTGAGAGATAAGAGTTAAATAAAAAAAATAATGAGGGGATTGATGGAGTGTATTTTATCAAGATTTAATGGATCATGAGATAAAGGCAAGTGTCAGATGATTTTGCATTAACCAGTGACCGTTGGTATTTTAATTTAACAAAGGAAAAACTAGTTTGTAATATTTTATGAATATATTTTGACCTAGGATGAATTTATTATTGGTGTAAAAATAAAATTTTAAAAGGACTTCAAGTGCATCCATAAAATTTGATTAGAATATTTGAATGTTTGTACAGTTGTAGATATTGAGCTCTAAAGTTGACTAAAGGTTTGACCATGTTTTGTAAGTGACCTAAGAAGGATATTTGAGTTGTTCTTGATGGTATTTTGATATTTAAAGATGAAATAATTATTATAGAGTGTTGTATATAATTTATAACCATATATTATGATTTTTTAGGTTTTACCAATCCATATTTAGTATGAATAAATGTTTAAAAGTTGACTTTATTTGTTAAAGGCTACAGACAGTTTGAGTGACCACTTTTGTAGAAGTGAGTTGGAAGAGTTATGAGTAGAATTAAAGAATAAAATGACTATGGAGATGTTTTATAAGTAAAAAATTACTATAATAAGTCATTGTTTGTCATTATATACCCTTTATTATATATGGAGAGTCAAAATAGCTTGACTATATGTGACCAGTTTAAGTGGTCATTTTAAGAGAGTTATTTTGAGTGATTAGAGCTTGTGTTGAAGTATCTAAAGCACATGAAGGTATTAAATAGGTCAAAATGTTTCACCCATGTGATATAATCATATTTATATGTGAAATATTTGAGTATTTGCTCCAAAATTTTGAGACTATGTTTTTTATGTATGAAGGCCTAAATAACGAAGAGAACTAATTGGTAGGTTCAAGTGTTGAGTTGGTGTTCTAGGTGGCATGGAACCATATGAGAGTGAGAAACGGGATATAAGAGATAGGTTAAATATGTTATAATCATTGGTAAATGATGAATTTGGTTCAAGTAGTCTCACATGTAACATGTGAATATGAAGGCCTAGTTATTTTAGGTCTCACCAAAACCTAATGGTGGTTTAGGGATAACAAGGTAATGATTGACCTATGAAGAGTGTGGTTATCACATGTAAACTGTGTATTGAACTATGTTAAGTGTGGTTCAAATATGTAAAGCATCTTGGCTGACTAAGGTAAGTTAAAGAAAGAGAGTGGTATAAGTATAAAGTTTAATTGGACTAATTATGCTAGTTGAGGAAGTGTTTAAGTAAAGTAGAGAACCTTTGAGAGAGAAGGTACAAGTAAATGAGGACCATCAAAGATAAAATAGGATCAATCATGTTTATTTTATCAAGTTGATGTAGGTGGATACATAGGTCATTTGACCTAATGAGACTAGAAGAGGCAGATTGAGCGAGTGAGCCCTTGAGACTATTTGGGTGAAAGAGCGAAGGTGAAGAGTGAAAATAAAGGTGGTCATAATCAATTAAAGAGTAAAAAAAGTGTTTAAGATGATATATTTAAGGTATCTAGGTGGGTTCTTGGTTTCTTAGGGGGGTTTTTCCTAATTTCAAGTTGAAAATTTCTAAAAGGTCTAGTTTTTGTGGGTGCTCAACTAGACATGGGTAGTAACTCCTTGTGGGATTGGTGCCTCACTAAATTAAGGTATGGGTGTTCCTTGATCAGTTGGTGTTGGTTCAAATTAGATCTTATCATTATAGGACTGTAGTCCATCTTTTAGGGTTTAGTGGGTTTTATCCCCCAAGAGGGTTTCCCACACATGTCATGTGTTATATGCTTAATCTTGATATATCTTATTTGTTCATTGTAATGGTTAATTTGTGTGCTTCATGATTTTATGTGCTAAATGATTAAGAGTTTGGAAATAGAATTGGATTATCTATCATCACTGATTCACTCTCCCTCTCAGTGATTGTACCTCTAACAACTAGTATCAGAGTAGGAACTTTTGTATAAATTTAACCACTTGAAGGTGATCCAAGGTACAATATAGATAAAAGGGAAAGTTTTTCAAAATAAAAGGACATCATGTGTGATGAAAAAGTTTTCCATGATAATAGAGAAGAAGAAGTGTTCTATGATAGATAGGAAGAAGAATTTGATCTAGAAGCTGAGCTCATGGGTGCACTTCATGAACTGAAGGAACAAAAGAAGAAGAATCATAAAATGAGGAATATAATCAAAGGCATTGAAGACAAATCAGTTCTCTTGAGGGAAGTTTGTTAGGCAAGTCTGAGAGAGTGTAAAATTAGAATGAAGAATAAATCAAGTCTATTGAAGAGCAAGCATATATATTGAAGGTTGACATGGCTAAATAAGTGAAGGAGGATAAGAAGACCATCAAAGATCTTATAATTCAATTAGAGGCTATAAGTTCAAGCATGAGATCTAAAGAAGTTAAATATGTTCAATTGAATACTGGTCTTGTTTCCCTAAAATATGAGTATGAAAAGGTCATAATCAAGATAGGTAAGATTGAATAAGAATAAAAGAGATTAGAATAAGACAAATAAGATGGTATCATGAAAGAAAACAATTTAGATCAGGTCAAGAGAAAAAGGAAGAAGCCAATTAGATAACCAAATGCTTTAATATATGCCAAATATTTTATTTGCCATTATTTTATTTGTCATCTTGTTGGTCATAGGGAAAAGGACTATGTAATAAGAAGCAATCAATCAAGGAGAGATCAATGCCATATTCAAGCAAAAGGTATGGAAGACATTGTTTGCTAAAGTTGTCATAAAGTTGGTCACATTGCTAGGTTCTACAAGTAAAGACCATTTAGTCAATATAAGTTCAATCAAGATCCTAGAGTGTAAGAAATAAGACCAACTAGAGAGTGTAAGAGGAGAAGAAATAAGTCAAAGGAAGATCACAATCATCATGAAGTAAAAGGTATGAATGATCTTATTTATTTTAGATATCATAAAGTTGGTCACATTACTAGATATTAAAAGAACATGTTGAATGAGATCTAAAAGCAAAACAAGGTGTATGGAGGTCCTAGTGTGTAAGGAAGAGGTCACACATGGTTATAGAGACCCAAGTCTATTAGGAGAGATCAAACTGAGAACATAGATGGTTTTTTTTTATGGCATACATGAAGGAAAGACATGACCATCTATTACCAAAATTTATTGACAAATCTTACGAAAAGACTAAATTTAAACATCCATTCAAAGTCAATTAGATGATGAGGCATGACTGCAAGTCAAATAAAGGTATGAAGATATGGGAGTCTTCTAATTTTTGGGACTTTTAGTATCTCTATGTCAAAGGGGTGCCTCTATCTAGGCTTCAAGGAGATACTTTTTAGCAAGAGGAATCATGGTGGATGCTTGTAGGATAATAAAGTTCATGAGAATATGTGTTAGCTTACTATGAAAGGACATGAAGAAGTTTAGTGATCTAGAGGATGATCTACTTAGTCAAATGGTGAATAATGAAGCTGTGTGTGTAAGGTATACAAGTAGGTATTAGAGGTCTCCAGGTGTCTAATTAAGGATGGTGAGTTGTCAAAATGTTCTATTTTCATATAAAGGTGTGTTAATCTTTTTATACTATGATCAAGGTGTGTTAAGGGTTTTTTGGTTTTGAAGGTAAGAACTTATCAATTTTTATTACTTAAATTAATTGGTCAAAATGATGAAGATTGAAGGCAAGGTTGATATGGAGTATGAGGAGAATGTGTTGTTATATTTTTGATATGATGAAGATGGTATTATATTTATATAGATTTCAAGTTATGTATGTCATGGATTTCATAGTGTTATTTAGATATGAAATCTATTGGTGTTTCCATAAGAGCATTGACTGTGTGTGGACAGTGTTTGAAAAAGTTGTTTATCAAACCCAAAGGAAACCTATTGAATATGTCATAGAGAAAGGAGTTAGGGGGAGATAACTAACTTGAATGGCTTGGAGAGATGTGCATGATGTAAGGAGGAGCATATGTGAGATGCCTTAGTCATGGTGGAGATATGAAGATGTTTGCTATAGTTCTAATTTTAAGCATATTTGTATGATGATTTGATCAAACCAAGTCATGTGTTTTTGACAATGTATTGAATCCTCATGTATGGACAAAGGGAGATTGTGTGTTTTGTATATGAATAGGTCCAAGGATAAAAGAATCCAAAGTTTAGATTGTGTATGTCAAAGGGGAAGAAATTGATTCATATGCATAAAAGTATGTAAGTATCTTGAGTAGTTAAAAGTATATTTAAATACATACATGATGTTAAGGGGAGCTTGATGGTTGTTTAGTCCACTTTGTCATTAATATAAAAGGGAGAGAAAGAAAAGAAGAGGTTTCCATCAATGAAAACGGGGGATATTGTTAGAGGTATGTTGTCATTGATTCCAAAAGGATGATGTCAAATGTTAATGTCAAAGGTAATGAGAAAGTGGTGATGTCATAATGATGATGTGGTTGATCATGAAGTTGTGAAAGGTAGGTTTTGATGAATATGAGCTAAGAAACTCTATGGTATGTTATGAGTTCTTATGGAAGTGAATGAAATTCATCAAAACAATCATATGAATGTCTAATATCAAGTAGCCATCTTGATAGATAAATCCAAGTAAGTAGTTTGATGAATCATATTTCACACATATGAAGGTTTTAGGAGGATTTTGATGCATGGATGGATTCCCCTATGAAAGGTGATCATGTGGTTAAAATAGCAAAAGTTATTAAGGTGAAAAGTTGGATTATTAGGTAGAGTTAACTAATTTCCCGTACTTATCTAAATTTTTGATATCAAAGATCTATGGTGAGCATTTAATCTTCATGATAAAGATCTAATGGTGAGTATTTAAACTGATAGATGAAGATCTAATGATGAGTGAGTGATCAAGTAGATAAAGATATATAAAAAAAATTAATATAACTAAATGAGGATCTAACATCAATCATTAAACTTATCAAATAGTTATCAATAGTGAGAGAGAAGTCAATAAGTCAAAGATCTTGAGAATAAACGGGATGAAAACCTATCATAGTCATAGAGATATAGCAAGAAGATTAATGTTGAATGTTTGATCAGGAAGATTGAAGATCAATGGAGTGAATACAAATATGAATATAAAGATAAATGGTGTGTATTAAGTCAATTAGTCAATAGAATGCTCAGAAGGCATGTGAGGCTACCAAGTGGTGAAAGATCATTAAAGACTGACTGTAGGGTGTACAGAAGGCATGCGAGGCTGCCAAGTGGCAGGATCTCAAAAGTGAAGATAAAGTATCAATGGTGAGTGATGAGAGTAAAATATAGGAAAATATTGAGGAGATAAATAGATAATATTTGATCAAGATTTTATAGAGCACAAAATAAAGACAAGTGTCAGATGATTTTTCATTAACTAGTCACCGTTGGTATTTGAATTTAACAAAGGAAAATCTAGTATATAGTATTTTATGAATATATTTTGATCTAGGAAAAATTTCCTATTGGTATACAAATAAATTTTGAAAATAATCAAGGTGCATCCATAAAATTTGACTATAAGATTTGAATATTTGTATAGTTGTAGATATTTAGCTCCAAACTTGATTGAAGGTTTGACCATGTTCTATAAGTGACCTGAGAAGGATATTTGATTTGTTATTGATGGTATTTTTATATTTAAACATGAACTAACTATTGGAGAGTGTTTTATACCAAATTATAACCATATTTTAGGATTTTTAAGGTTTGACCAATCCATATTTAGTATGAATAAGTGTCTAAAAGTTGACTATGTTTGTTGGAAGCTATAGATAATTTAAGTGACCACTTTGTAGAAGTGAGTTGGAAGAGTTACGAGAAAAATTGAAAAATAAAATGAGTATGGAGATGTTTTATAAGTCTCAAAGGCTTATAAGAAGGCATTATTTGTAATGATATGCCTCTGATTAGATATGGAGAGTCAAAATAGCTTGACTATATTTTGACTGTATATGACTAGTCTGAGTACTCATTTTGAGAGAGTTATTTTGAGTTTTTAGAGCCAATGTTGAAGTATATAAAGCACATGAAGGAATTTTGTATGTACTTAAGGTTTCACCCATGTGATATAATCATATTGATATGTGAAATATTTGAGTAGTTACTTAAAAATTTTGAGACTGTGTTTTTTATGTATGATGGCCTAAAGAGTGAGGATAACTAATTAGTAGGTTCAAGTGTTCAATTGGTGTTCTAGGTGGAATGGACCCATATGAGAGTGAGAAATGGGATATTTGAGATAGGTTTTATGTTTTAAAAATCATTAATTAAAGGATGAAGGTGGTTCAAGTAGTCTCACATGTAATGTGTGAGTATGGAGGCCTAATTGTTTTAGGTATTACCAAGACCTAATGGTGGTTTGGGGATAATTAGGTAATGACTAACTTATGAAGAGTGTGGTTATCAAATATAAAAAATTTATAGACATATGTTAAGTGTGGTTAAAATACTTAAAGCATCTTAGCTGACCAAGATGGGATAAAGGAAGAGAGTGGTATATATACAAGGTTTAATTGGACTAATTATGCTAGTTGAGAAAGTGTGGATTTAAATGAATTAGAGAAAATTTGAAAGAGAAGGTACATGTTAGTGAACACCATCATAAAGAAAATATAATCAATCATGTTTATCTAATCAAGTTGATGTAGGTGGATACATAGGTCATTAGACCTAATGAGCCTAGAAGAGGTAGATTAAGCGAGTGAGCCCTTGAGATTATTTAGGTGAAAAAGTGAAGGTGAAGAGTGAAAACAAAGGTGGTCATCATACATTTAATATTAGATTAAATAAAACACAGAGAGAAAATGAGATTGAGAATAATAGAGCACATATTCAATGTATTCAACCAAAAATGAAGGCCTATTAAATAGGCAAACAAATGAAATAAACGTGAAGCATGAGATGGGTATAAGAAAACTAACCTACATTGTCTTGCATAAAATATCAAAGACTGAACAAACAACTAACCTCTTAACCAAAGTGGTTAAGGCAACTAACCAACATAAATTACCTTAGTAAATAACCTAAGGTAAATACAATAATATGTTAACACCCTCTGTTAATGACTAAACCAAAAACAAGACTAAGTTTATCTCTAAATTTTATGAACTTGTCTATACCAAGTGGTTTGGTCATTATATCAGCTGGCTACTCTATAGTGGGGTAGTAGAGAGACTGATGTCTTCATTTGTAACCAATTATTAGATGTAATGATGGTGAACCTCAATGTGTTTGGTCCTAGCATGAAATACTAGATTCTTCACCATCTTCAAAACACTTTGGTTGTCACAGAAAATTAGAGTAGGCTTTGATGACTCAAAATGAAGATCCTCCAAAATTTTCTTTATCCACATGGTTTCACAACCTACACTGACTATAGCTTTATACTCTGCTTCTATTGAATATAATGCCACTATAGTTTGTATTTTGCTCCACCATAAGAAAACTCCTGAACCAAAAGTGAAAATGTACCTGTTGTAGATTTTCTTGAATCAACTGAACCTGCCCAAACAGAATCAAAATATCCTTAAAGTTCAAAATCTACAAACTTCTTATTCAGTATGCCAAATTCAAGAGTACCTTTGACATATCTTAATACTCATTTTACAACTAACCAATGGAATTCATATGGTTTAGACATGAAACAAGATAGAAAACTCACTATAAAACAAATATCTGATCTAGTGGTAGTGAGGTATATGAGACTACCCACTAGCTACCGATACACTATTTCATTGACTGGAGGTGAATCAGTATCTATTGAAATTTTAGCTCTTACTTCCATAGGTGTGTGAGTTGGATTACAATTCATCATTCTGAACCTTTCTAGCAATGAATTGGCATACTTATTTTGTCACATGAATATAGTATTACCACTTTGCCAAAACTCAACACCTAAACAGTATTTTAGTAGTCCTAAGTCTATCATGTCAAAAGTACAACAAACATCAACTTTCATTTACTGAATGAGACTAGTACTCCTCCCAGTGATGGCTATATCATCAACATATATAATGAGAATCAAGATATCATCACCAGACACTTTTACATAGAGAGTTGGTTCCAAGTTACACCTTTTAAAATATGACTCCCTAAGATATGAGTATATTTTTGTATACCAGGCTCGAGGAGCCTGCTTAAGTCCATACAAGGACTTGATCAACCTACAAACAAGATGTTCCTTACTAAGAACTTGAAAACCTTGTGGCTGAACCATGTAGACTTCCTCCTCTAGATCTCCATTCAAGAAAGCACTCTTTACATCCATTTAGTGCACCTACCATCCAAACTGAGCAGCAATAGCAATAATCAAATGAAAAGTTACGATCTTGGTGGTTGGATCAAAAGTCTCCTCATAATCAACCCCTTCCTCTTGTGCATAACCTTTTGCAACAAGTCTAGCTTTGTGTTTGTCCAAGGAACCATCTACTTTGTATTTTACCTTATAAATCCACTTAAAACCAATGGATTTATTTCCTGGTGGTAGTTTCATCATCTTCCAAGTCTTATTTTTCATCAAGGAATAATATTCCAATTGCATAGCTGATTCCCACTCAGACTTCCCTTTGGCCTCTGAAAAAGAAGTAGGCTCAAATACTTGTGAAACAATAGTTGTTAGAGCAAGATTGACATGCTCACCTCTATTACTAAACTGCTTTCCTGATCTCAGTCTTCTACCTTCCACACCTTGTGGCAAGTCTCCTTCTTTTAGTGCTTCAATTATGGCAGTTTACCACTTTGGCTTCTTTGGTTGTTCTGCTAGAACCTCACAATGACCTGTATCAATTCCCTCCCTGAAATGTGATTCCACTGATGAACAAGAATCTTGCTCACTTTTCACATTATAACTAATAATTGAATCATTAGATAACAATGACTTAATATCTGAAACTTGACCAGTTGCTGTGAAGTATGGCATTTGTTCATTTACTATGACATCTCTATTTACCACAACTTTGTTAGTAGAAACATCAAGTAATCTATAGGCCTTTGACTAATCACTATATCCAATAAACATGTATGCTTTGCTTTTTGCATCCAAATTTCTTCTCTTTTAACTAGGAATAACTACAAAAGCTACACAACCAAAAATTTTGAAATCACTTACATCTAGAGTTTGACCTGACCAAGCCTCCTCTGGAATCATATTCTCCAAAGATTTTTTAGGACTTTTGTTGAGGATGTATACTATTGTATTCACTTCTTCTACCCAATACCTATATGGGACATTTCTACTTTGGACCATACAATGAGCCATGTCCATCACCGTCCTATTATGCCTTTCCACAACTCCATTTTGTAGTGGAGTGTAAGGTGTAGTGTATTGTCTGTGTATGCCTTCAGTGGCACAAAAATCCTTGAACTATTTTGAGATGAACTCACCCCCATTATCCGTTCTAAGAGATTTCACTGGCCATCCTACCTATTTTTCAACCATAGCTTTCCAAGTAAGAAAGTTAGAGAAACAATCAAATTTATTCACTAGAAAGTATACCCACTTTTTCTTAGAGAAATCATTAACCAATAATAGGAAATAATGGGCACCAGAAGGGGTAGGTGTATGCATTGGACCATGAAAATCCACATGTACTAGATCCAATACTCCCTTTGATCTCAAAGCTTTACCAACATCAAATGAATGTCTAACTTGTTTCCCCAACTGACATCTAGTACATACATGATGACTATGCCAAATAGAAGGAATCCCCTTAACCATCTTAGTCTTACTCAATGTAGTCAAATATTGAAAATTCAAATGCCCATACCTTTCATGCCATAGTGAACTTGTGTCATCAACTGCTACAAGTGCACTTTCCTTTGCTTTGATTAGATCTGCAAGCTTATACAAGCCTTTCTCACCAATCCCAACAGAAATAATCTTATTATCTTTAGTGGTGACTAAACATTGTTGTTCTTGAAAATTTACAACAAAATTAGATTTTGAGGTGATCTCACTAATTGAAAGAAGATTTTTGTTCATATCCAATACATACCTAACATTCTTGAATGTATAATTTACTGTACCATCAAAAATTATATGAACATTACCAAATTCTTTCACAAAATATGTTATACCATCTCCCAAAGATACAGATTCATTACTACTGTTATCTTCAACAAAATCCACATACCAGTCCTTATGGCATTTATAATGGCGAGATGCCCCTGAATCAAATTACCAAGCTTGATCCACCATAGAATTACCATTGGAAGCCATGAAAGCAAAATATGGTGATTCCTCACCTTCACATTTAGCTACATTCACATGATGAACTTTCTTTCTAGGGTTAGTCATATCCTGTTGTCTTTTCCTATAAGCTTTCTTAAGGTGACCAAGTTTCTTACAGTAAAAACATTTCCATTTAGATCTCTTATTACCACTTACTTGTGAAGATTTTGATGGATATCTATTTTTACCAGACTTCTTACCCTTTTCCTTGATAAAGAATGCACTCTCTATGGAAGTGGATGTAGACAACACTGCCTGCTCCTGTCATCTCTCCTTTTGCATTAACAATGTAGACAATGTTTCAAAATCCAAAGTCTGCATCTTAGCAATCATGTGAAAGGACTCCATAATTGACTCAAATGATGGTGGAAGATTTTGCATAACAAGAGCAATCAAATCTTGTTGATCAACAAGTTTCTACAGTACTTCCAACTAGTCACTGATGTCCTTGATCTACAACAAAAACTCAAAAATAGAGCCACCTTTTTGCATCTTAGTGGAAAACAACAAATTATTCAAATACAACACTCTACCAACTTTAGAAGCCTAATATTTTGAAGATATTTTTCCATAAATCTGATGCTATAGTCACATTTCTGACCTTTGAGATTATATTATCTGCTACTGACAATTTTAACAACATGAGAGCCTCATGATGACGTTTATCATAGTCATTGGTAGCAGTGGCAGGCCTTTGCTCTTTACCAAGCACTATTTGATCAATATTCATATATTCACATATTTTCAAAACCTTGTGACTCCACAAACTAAAGTTCTTGCTAGTCAATTTCTGAGAATTTGGTAGTAACAGATGTTGAATACTAGCCATTTTACCTAGTTTTTCATAAAAATGATAAAATCAAAAAAACTATGATTTTTTTTTTAAATTCCTTCTACACAGTGATTCTATATTGATACTGAACAACCCTATCCATTTTTAGCAACAAACTCAATACCGTTTGCAAGATCATAAAATTTTTTACCATTGAAATAATTAAATCAGGAAAACTACAATTCTAATTTAAAAAATTCTTTCTCCATTGACATCTAGATAAAAAACCCAGACAATGGTGAAATTTTTAGCTTCCCAAATGCTTTCATGATTATTAGTCAGTGGTAGGTCCCCAATAACCCTTATTGGCTAAAGTTTTGATTTATTTCAATTAAAAAAATCAAAAATAATTGAAATATTAAAACTTTAAGCTAAAAATTTTATAAATTTTTTAGCTAATTAGAAAATTGGCCTACCTCTGAAACTTTAGGTGAAGATTCTAAGCTCGTTTCTCAACCAAATTACAAACCATTTTCATTGGTGTCTTAGTTTTGATTTAACTCATGATTTAGGCTTTTATTGCATTGAAAAAGATGAAGAAATGAAATTTTCTAATTTTATGGGATTCGTACGGTGCCCTTGCACAAAGAAATTCAACATAGTCTTTTGAGCCTCTAAAACAACCTATTTTCACTTCTTTTTGGTCTTATTTAGCCTTCTGATGCTTCCTAGCAATTTTCAGACCTTCTAGTTGAGTTTTTTGAATCCTGTGATGCTTTCTCTCTCCTCAGCTCTCCACTGAGTGCTTGAAGCTCCTCCCTGGCAAGACACCAACCTCTCTCTAGCTTCCACAGACCTCCACTTAGGTTATACAAACCATGGGCTCTGATACCATATTAGATTAAATAAAACACAGAGAGAAAATGAGATTGAGAATAACAGAGCACATATTCAACATATTCAACCAAGCAGGAAGGCTTATTAAATAGGCAAACACATGAAATACCTATGAAGCATGAGATGGGTATAAGAAAACTAACCTACGTCAGCTTGCATGAAATAGTAAAGACTGAACAAACAACTAACCTTTTAACCAAAGTGGTTAAGGCAACTAACCAACATAAATTACTTTAGTAAATAACTTAAGGTAAATACAATAATATGCTAACATTTAAGAGTATAAATAGGTGTTCAAGATGATTTTTTCAATGTATCTAGGTGGGTGCTTGGTTTCCTAGGGGCTTGGTTCTTTCTTATAAGGTGAAACTTGCAAAAAGGTCTATTTATTGTGGGTGCTCAACTAGACAAGCGCAATAGCTCCTTGTGGGATTGGTGTCTCACTAAATTAAGGGATGGGTGTTCATTGATCAGTTTGTGCTCATATAAATTGTATCTTGTCATTATAGAAATTTAGTCCATCTTGCAGGGTTTAGTGGGTTTTATCCCCCAAAAGGGCTTCCCACATATGTCATGTTTTATATGATTGATCTTATTATATTTATTTTATTCATTGCAATTGTTAATTTTTATGCTTCATGATTATATGTGCTGAATGATTAATATTTTGGAACTATAATTGGATTATCTATCATCAATGATTCATTCCCTAGTGATTGTAACTCTAATAAATATATCCTCTAGACTTACACCAATTCTTAGATTCTCTAGATTTAGTGGGGGTATGTCATGAGAACACGTCTTACAAACTTAAATAGTTTTTAAATTGGCCAAATTAAATAGTTATATTATTCAAATACACATTTGTGGAAACATTCTATATATTCATACCATTAGTATACCTAGTTATCAAATTGAGACATATTAGGTGCATATGCCATGAAAAATAACTCCTTAAATTACAAAATCAAATCAGATTTTAGATTTAAAATAATTCTAAAGACTTTAACATACACCAAGATTGACTTTTATGTATTTGTATTGAGCCAATCTACTATAGTATTTGGTTCAATTTTGGTAAAGTTGAGATGATTAAATCACTCAATTTTATCAAGCTTATAGGATGGAATGATCAAATCATCCACCCTCACTAGATTTATAGTTTTATTTGACTTGGATCACTTATGTTCTCTAGGTTATAAATATTATTGGGTTGCATGGTTGAGCTAATCTCAACTATCAGGTGGAAACTCATCCTTTATCCAACGTTGGGGAAAAGTTTCACTCCATTATTTATATATATTTGCACTTATAGGTTTTAATATTATCCTAATCTTAACTCCAAATTTTAATAATAAATCATCTATTCAAATCAATTTTACAAAATTCAATATCACTGCATTGATACACAAGTTTACTCCTAACCTTGCTCTCTTTAATTATAAGAATTTAAAATTATTTCAATTATAGATTATATGCACTAATTATATATTGTAACATGATATTAGTTGTAGGTAAGTCACAAAAAAATAACTCAAGTGGAACTCATAAAAAGAAAAGGTGTGTTATACACACCCAAGTATACATTCATTTTCCTTTGAACTAGAAATTTCATTACTAGATTAAAGCAGGGGGGGTGGAGGGAATGTAGACATTGAATATAAATCATATAACACCTCAGTCTTGTATAATTGTAAAGTTATTCTCGTTTTTTAAATGTTCCCACTACTGAAAGGATCATATCTACTATCTTTTATTGCTATTTATTATCTCTTAATCTGATCATATGTTATTCTGATGACTAGGCCTTCTATACTATGAAAAATGATTTAAAACTTGTTTATTATCATCCTCTACATGTTTTAGACCTTTACCTATTTTATATCTTCTTGGACACTTGAGTCCCAAAAAAATGCCTTGACTCTAGTTTCATGTGACAAACTAAGTGTCTAGTGCCCTAAAGTCATCAAATTTGTAATTAGAGCATGTCCTTATGGTTAGCGTAAGTGATTTAATGTTATATATTTATAGAAAGGATTTGTATATATACAAGATCAATCTTAATTCATTATTCACCTATAATAGACCTAGTAACTCAAAAGGAAACCTACCAAATACATTCAATCAAACATTTAAGTGAGCAAAAATTCCCTATTCTTTCCTATTTTAATATCAATAATAGGAACAACCCATATATAGTTTTACAGTACTAAAGGAGAATTTCATGAGCCATATTTTCCAAGTTATGATACAGGTCACTCTATGCACTTGATTATCACACATTTCCATCCTTATTCACACATATGACAACATATAGGGGATAAATACATTAGTATGAGGTCCTCTTTAGAGTATTGGATATATAGGTAGTGCCCATTAATAGAGGGGTCCTTGGGGAAGTTCGACATAGTGTGCCCTCTAACCAATTTTTTCCACAGTCACCTCAAGGATGAAGAAACTAAGGTTTGATCATTTGAAAAAGATTGAAAGTTTATGCATAATCTATGAACACAATAAATTAAAGGTGAAATAAAACCTAGAATATTTTAGGTGGTCACACCTAGATCTAGGTGATATTATGTACTGAAAACCTATATCCAAGTTAGATAGTAACATTGACACAACTATCCATATCTGATGCAATTGTCCAATGTAATAGACTACAAATTTACAAAATATGAAGATTGATATAGAATCATGATATAGCCTACTTTTATCCTATTCCATATCAAATCTTACATGCATAATAGACTAGCTAAGAATCTTGTTTTTAATTCATTGAAATATAAATCAATAGATGTATTTTATATTTTTAGCATATATCAAAATTTAACTTCATAATATTTTTTATCTAAGTTTGAAAATTAATTGGCCTACTATGTTATATTGACCCATCTCAATCTAGGGTTAAACAATTGGCTAATACATAAAAAACACTAATACAATATTGAAATATATGTTTGATAAACATTATAGTATCGATCATATTCCATTTTTTTTAGCAAACTATATTGACTTGGATGATAAAGTTGAAATTAATTAAAACCAACCTGATTGTATCAACCTACAAAATATAGTTCAACCAAGTTATGTCACAATAAACTATATCATCCTAGTTGATACTATACATCAAAATTTCAAATCTTCTCCAAAGATCTTAAAATTACCCTAGCTCCTAAAGTTCCTATTTTTGGATAGATCTATATATAAATTGACATAAAAATTAATCCATATGTTAATATTGAGGATTTTATCAAGTATAATCATACATCACCTAACTCGACATCATAAGTTAGGGCATCTTATGATGTTCATCAAAATTTCAATTCATATCTTAGGGCATATTATGATGCCCACTCTTCTCTTAATTAAAACTTAGGGCATTTTGCAATGCCCATCCCTACATCAGCTTAACCTTTTGGGAATACTATAATGTTTGGTGTTCCTCCACATTACACAATCATAATAAAATCCAACTTCAAGAGATTTTTAAAAAGCCAACCATGTGTTATTGTTTCTAGTTTCATTTTTTAAACATAATTTATTTCTTGTATATAGTTAGATTTTATTGTATTATGTTTACACTTTCCTATAGGTTATTTTCTATCTCTATTGTGTTTCAACTTAGCCTTAATTTATCTACACCTCCATGTTTCTTATCTTTAACATTAATAACTATTCTCAGTCCTTAGGTCTATTTTTCATTTTTAAACCAAAATGTTTCCTAGTATCCATACTAACACCTATTTTTGGTTATTTTGTGTCTCTTTATTACATCTTATTTAATTTACAATCGAACTTAGTTCCTAATGTGGATATTTGGTAGTACCTTTTGGTTTTATTATAAAATTTCCTCCTTTTTAAAACTTTGATATCTTATTTTTTAATTTTTATTACACTTTACAATCATCGTTAGTTTCACTTGTTGATCTTTAGTTGCACCTTTGATTATATATTACACAATTGCCTTCCTTTTGAGACACCATTGTATATTTTTTCATTTTACAATGTTAAATTATTATAATTACTCTTAGATTATTTTATGATTTTTTGGTATATTTTTTCACTCCCTTTATTTTTGGATGATTTATCTTATCATTTTTTGATAGACCTTTGTAGATTAGTATTATTTCTCTAGTGACATGATTACCATATTTCATAAAATTTCCCTCCTTTAGGCTTCCATTTCTACAAATTGACTTACTTTATCATGTAATTTTGGATCCCATATTTCTCATTAGTCACTTATAAAGTAAAATATTTCCTTCTTTTGGTTATCTACTAAAATATCCTCATTGTATCACATTTTTTCATGGATATATCTTCAAAAATCCCCATGTTTCCCCCTTTTTTCATTTTAGGAACACTTAGGTTAGTTTTGATATTCCACTCTTCCTTATGGTGTAATTCTAAGAGTCTTGAGGTATATTAATATTTAGGATCTTCTCTCTAGTAGCTATACATAGGCTCTCTTGTGTTAGTCATATTTAACACCCATGTTTGGTTTTTATGAATCCTTAAGGATGAGGAAAATAAAAAAATCCAAGATTAAAAATCCATATATTTAGTAAATGTAATTTCAAAATAGAAAATAATATTAAAAGTTATATCATACTTGGAACATCTCCTATTCTAGTCAAAGTTCAAACTCCATACTTGGTCTCATGATAGAGATAAGGTACATTGAGGTGAAATAAGATGGTAGACTAGGGTACAAGGTCTTAGTATATCATTACGTATATCTTCTTAGATTATGGTACCAGCTACTTTCTCACAAAAATACCTAATATTAACTATAGACCAATGACAATGTAAGAGGCCACGATGAGTGAAAAAAAATTGTCGGAAGGTAGGCTGATTTTTATTTTTCATGCATCTACCTTCATGGGATGATCTTTATAATTCAATTTTTCAATCAAGATTACAATTTATAGGTGTAGTTATATACATCCTTGATTTTTAAAGATATTATCCTTACCCACTTGATTTGATGGCCTTGTCTCCATTAAGTATTTATACATCACCCTTATGGTTCCTTGTATCCTTTTATCTTAATCTTATTTTTACCACATTTCCTTTATGGATGTTACTACTAGTTGATCACATAGGTATTATTTCGACTTGAGTCTTAACTTTCATTATGATGTCCCTTGGATTTCCAATTTTTGAGTTACATTTTAAGACATTAGGGAATATAACCAAACATACCTCACAAAATTCCATCATTATGGTTATGCCTATAGATGGTTATTTTTTATGACATTATAATTTAGAAAAATAATTTGTTTTGAGTTTTCACTCATTAGAATCTTTTCATTTCTTTTTGGCACATCCTTATTTTATTTAAGTTTTCACTTATCCTAAATTGGATACTTTTACAATGAGTTTACTTACTCTTACACTCCCCTTTGTTTGATTTGGGTTTCCACCTATCTTAAATCATATATTTTTGAGTCATTTTTATCCTCTATCTTGGATATTTTGTTTCTAATTTAGCCTCACCAATCTCATCTTTCCATTTTTTTATAATTTAAATAATTTATATAGAGTTTTATTTTGCATCCATTTATTGACTATATTTTATACATGAAAATTGATTTTATCCATTTTTAGCCTTGTATGTTTAGGGTTTTTAAAATGCATTTTATTATCTTGCCATGATCAAGAATATGGTACTTACATGCATCATTTATATGGAAAGGTTAGTTAAGGTATGATTATGTTACTTTAGCTATTCATTTATCAAAAATTATTTCAACATTTATTTTCAATTATTCTCTTTGGTGTTGCTATGTATTATTTCCAAAGAACCATACCATGTTACACTATTATGACATGTGATGAGATTTTAGTGGGGAATATGTATACACCTAATATTTTTCATATTTATGGTTTAATGATAGTTTCTCTTGTAAAGCTTGTCAGTGCATAAATGTACTTGAGTGCACACCTTAAAGGGTACAAAATGAATTGGGTGGACTAGATCATGGTAATTTGTGAGATATTTTTTCATACCTTAATATCTTTATTATAACCTCCTATGATGATATTTATATCTTACTTATCTATCTATATTCTATCCAATCTTGCTAGTCACACTATATTCATACTATACCATCCTAGCTGATGCAGTATATTTCATATTTTCCTTTACCTATAATATATCAGCCTAACCAATATAGTTTTAATTCATATATCTATTGGTTAGTTTTTATTATCCTAGCTAATATAGTTTTGTGTCAACTGACATCCTTTCAATTATATCAACCTAGTCAATACTATTAATTTAGAGTTTAGTGCTAGTTATAAGTATTGGATCCATATATATGGGACATATTATATTTATAAAACATATATCACATTCATATACTTTATTTGTGCATGAATTTATGCTCTTAATTAGTAAAAGGAAGAGTTAGAGGTTAGATTCTTATCTTGGAAGTCTAGTCTTGCTAAGATATTTAAAACTCAATATGAGGATTCATATAAAAGAAGTGTCCTAGTCTTTAGATTCCCAAACTAAGGATATAAGGTATTATTTTTTCCATTTTATGTCTTAAACATAAAAAATATCTTGCAAAGTTCCACTCAAGTCAAAGGGGGGAGATTGATGCCCTAAAGAGTCCACCCAAAGGTAAGTTTTATATCCTTATCCTATTTCATTTATTTACTTAGTATATTGACTTGAATTTATTTTTATAGTGTATGTATGTTTTTTATCCTTTCTTATGGTCCTAATTATACCAAATAAGTTGGCATAGCTATAGGGTTGCTTAAGCTTGCCATTATAACCTTAGGTTACATAGGCAACCCATTAGTTGATCATTGCACCACTAAATTTATTATTAGTTTAGTATTTGGAGATATCTTGGATCTAGGTTACCATTTTTAATTAGTTAATTTTATTGTTATCCTTATTATATCCTTGTCATAACCCTTTTTACCATTTATCTAGTGTGAGACCTAGTCATATCCCATATCTTAGGCATTGCCTTTGGAACTATTGTCATGAAATTTTACATCTCATGATAATACCTCCAATTTCATTCATAATAGGATATTAGAGGTATTTAAAGATAGGGATAATAAACTTTTTTGATTTAAATAGATATACTTCATTTCTCAATGGACAAGGCAATTTTCACTGAAAAGTTGAAGCTCTAAAATTATCTAGTTTGTACATAGTCATGTTATTCAATATGAAATGTCTAATAAGATAAGGAGGAGACTTGTGAATAAATGAAATTCAATATAAATTTATGGTGTGTGTTCACATACTTCAATTTCATTCATGTAGATGAATACCTCAATCAAGTCCACATAAATTCAACCCATTGAGATGGCAAGAAAATGATTCGATGGGGAGTAGTTTTACTCTATTTAGAGGAAGCCACATACTTTTTCCATGCCTTAAGTCAATATAAATCTATTAGTGAAATAATATATTTATGAGGAAAATTAATATTTAGTTATATATGTTTCTTTATTGGAGAGAATAAAATGTTAATAACATGGATTAAAAATGATACTAATATATCATCAATAGTTGAGTATGAAACATCTCATGGAGTATGTACTTCTTTAACAATGGAATAAAATACTTATCATTATTACTTGGTATGGATAGTATTTAGATCAATATAAGAGGCTTTAGTCTGACATTTCAAGATTAAATAGAACCAAAATACCATGAGTTCTTTTGCTCTTCCATGTCGCTTGGTATAATAATAATTATACCCATTAGGGTAAAAGTGAAGACATGAATAAAGAGATGGAGGAACTAATTTGTGATGCAAAATTTTATGTTGAATTTCTTGGTAATGTCCATTCCTATGAACACATTTCTAAATTTTACATGAATGCAACCAATCCATGTGCAAATTTAAATATAACCATATGGGATTGATGAAGTTGATAAATCCTTGCCCCACTTTTCCTAGACCCATAACCTAAGTGGTCGTTATTTCAAGAAGTAAAATTTGGAAATGGAAAAATTATAATTTTCAATAAAACTCATTCATGTTGGATTTGGAATCATAATTATGATAATGAATTAGTTATACCAAATGAATTATTCCAAACTTTAAAGCTAAATGTTAAATGAAAATTTCAAAGTCTAGATAAATTTTGGAAGTATTCCTCGCAATTGTTCATAATTTTTTAAAGATCAATATTTTATAAAATTAATTACAATGGTTCATTTCAATGTTGAAAATTTTCAATCGATAGGTCAATAGGAATTATTAAAGTGTCAATTATTTTATTACTAGGACCATGGTTTTGAGGCACCTAATTGGTAATGTCAAAATGTAAATGGGTTTAGAGGGATTAGTTTACAAATCTAATTGATGTTACAAAGATTGAGCCTTTGTAAAAAGTTTGAAGAATCTTTCAAAATATTTTCAAACACATTAATACAAATAGATCAAGTTTTCAAGTTGTAAAAAAGGTTTCTAAATAAAGCCTTAATTCAACAACCCAATAGTTTTCTAAAGTCATCTTGGTAAGTGGTATAGAATGCAAAATGACTTGGTTTTCCTTTTTGGTGTTTTTAAAGGTGGTATACAATATGAAATGGATTTATAAGACTTAATTTTGTCTTCAAAACTCAAAATTAAAATGGTCTTCACTAAATGGTTTGGTTAACAATTTTATAAATAGTCCACAACATGCAATGGCTATCAAACCACTAATTTTTCTCAAATAATATGGATCTTCATGTGAAGGAATTTCAACCTCCTTCCAATGGCTTGGTATTTATTATTAATGGTTTGGTTAACAATTTTATACATAGTCCACAACATGCAATGGCTATCAAACCACTAATTTTTCTCAAATAATATGGATCTTCATGTGAAGGAATTTCAACCTCCTTCCAATGGCTTGGTATTTATTATTAGTGGTTTTTAATAGTGAAAACCCAATTTCATGAAGACAAATCACCTTTAATGTAAATAAATTGAATATTCATGCATACAACTTTTTGTTCTCTCATTGGTAGTTTGAATGGTGGTTTAAAGAGTGGTATATTATTAAAATTGGTTTTCTTGAGCTCACCTTCAGCGTAATGGCTTCTCACTATCATTTAATAATTTTCACCTACATTACAAAATGGATTTAAAATATTTGAACTAGTCTATATGTATATTTAACAACAGATTAAAATAAGTGGTGAATGAATTTTAAACCGTGAATTTATCCATTCAACAACATTTCAATCTTGTAATAATAAGGGTGGATTTGAAAATTTATTTTATAAAGTATATATTAATTTTAAGTAGTTTTATGTCTTTAATTATTATATGGAATTTTTTTTCCCATTTTACACTTGTGGATTCCAACAAATATTTTTTCAATGTAAAATATACTCTTCAAACCTGAAAACATCCATTTAGACTCTAAAAGCTTATTAAATGTGATTTTATGTGGGGTTTCTAAGCCCATTTTGTAAGATGTGGGTTACCAAAATACATTTAACAATTCAAAATGAATATCTAAAACCCATAGGCTACCAAGTTCAATCATACACATTTCAAATTGTAGCATAAGTGTGAAAACACACATAAGACATATGGATTGTTTGAAAAAATGTCTCAATGAGATGTGGTCTTGTGGAATGTTATGACTATAGGTTATGTAAATAATGGATTTTGTTTGGATATTGCATAGAGAAAGGTCACTGGATGTAATTTATGTGTACATGAGTAATGGAAGTCTTACATACCATTTTAACACTAATGCGAGTGAGGTTGTTAATCAATTTTGTATAGAGTATGCCTATGAGATCATGTTATATTTTGGTGTCACCTATGACAAGACTTGGATTTATGATAAAATTCATCGTGAAATAAATTATTTTTACAACACACACACTATGTAGGATGGTTACATTAATGTTTTTTGATTAGGAATGATATTATTAATGATTTATGATAAGATGAAAGAGGTTATTCAAAAATATTACACTATTTATGCTCTTGGTATTGATATTATAAGTGTGAGAGTATCTAAACCTAAAACTCTAGCTACCATTATCCAAAACTATAAAAAAAAATAGATGAAGAGCGTATCAATTTTTTCATATAAATAAAGAATCTAAATATACAAATAAGACTCCTCAATAAGATATTAGGACATTATATAACTCAAGGTTTATGTTTATTTAGTGAGCAAAAAAAGAGATTGATTATAATGCAATGGATGCATAAATAAACCATTAAGTTTTCATTTACACCATGCCTAATGGAAGAAAAATGAAATGAAAATTTGAAGATGATGATATTGAAGACCCAAAGCCTATCGTGGTTCAAAAATTATTTTTGGATCAATTTATTTTCATGCCACATAGATTTAACATTGGGCATATGGTAAAATGAGCTTAGAATGAGAATAAAACTATGATATTCATTGTAAATTCATTTAGTGGGGTAATAATAACACCATGGATAATTTCACTATATAAACACCATGAAAAATTTCTATGGTAGACTGAAATGGACTCAGATTCGCTAAAAGGCTATCTCACTTTCACTCACATTCCTCATCTCTAAAAGCATCATGAGGCACATCTCTAGGCACTTCTATTATATAAGTAATATGATTGGTATGGTCTATATAGTATGGGGTTTGTATTATTACTATATATGGGAGTGGGACATAGCTCTATGGGATGGGGGAATCATGTGCATTATCTTTATATGTCTATTGGTGAGAGACAAGATATTTTTAAAAATAATTTAATGATAAAAATGGTATCCCTACTTTTTCACTATAGTTTCAAGATATAAATTTGTTCCAAAATTTTTATTCTAATCTTTCAAATAATCCCATCTTTAAATCCTTGAAGCATATATTTCCCTATTGGTAGAATTTCATGTAAAGCAAGGCAAAAAAACTAGAAACCAGTTTAATATGTAAGCCACCCAATCTCAAAAAGGATTTTTTGGGATTTATAAAATGAGTTATTAGTGGTGCTTCTTAAATAGTAACATATGCGACTACAAATATTAGTGTGGGACCTATTAATTTATTATCAAGCATTATGAAATAACTAATCAAAAGGATATTGTAAGATTATATGGATCCAAATTGAACATAAATCATAATTAATTCATTTGAATTAATTAATGATACAAAATAATTCAAGTTAATTCATCATGAATTATTAAAATATTATGATATGTAAGTGTAAATTTACTAAGTATCAACTAAAGTTGGTTTAGATTGAGTTAGGGTTAAGTTAAGTCAGAAAGTAGTTATATAACTATGTGAGAGAAAATGTACTATAAAAAGGAGATGATTATCATTGAAAAGGGTTCAAATTTTTTATTTCTCTTATCCTAAGAGAAAGAGTTATTGTGTCTTTGTACAATTTTTTCATTTTCAATGAGTGTTGTGAATAAAATCCAAGTAAGCATGTAATATAAATGGTTTTTTTAGGGTTTTGATGATTTATTGTTTGTAAAATTTGTATTGTAGTTTATAAATGATGAAATCCATTAAAAACTAATATTTATTAATTACACTTGAAATTTCTAGCTTTGTAAAACTTTATCTTGTATACACGTAACCTAATATAAATAAATAATTTCACATTTCATCAAATCATTCATCCCAGTTTCTTTATGTTGTTATTTACAGGTTTATAGGAAGATTTTGACCAAGACTAGTTGATGCCAAATGAAGCCCTACCCAAAAGGAGGAGATAGAAACTTTATGTTCATTTCCAATCAGAAATACAAATAAGTTTTCTATGAATTTGTGGATTAAATCCCGTTTTGTGATTCACCTCATTCATCCATTTGAATTATATATTTATTTCCTTTTTTAAGATACAAGTTTCCTTTGTTAAATTTTCTAATGTATTCCCCCAAATTTGGGTCATCTAGACAATTTTATGTGTTTATTATACAAAAGATTTTCCATTCTCTCTTCATTCCTATATTTCTCATTTTTCCCATTTTTGCTTCCTTTTCATAATTTATGGTTTAAATTAAAAAAAAAACCCAAAAGTCCTCATAATATTAGGGTGGTTCCCCTCTCAATTTCAAAGGAAAATCATGCCTAAACTCATGGTTTCTCAAATGTTACAAGTTTCATGTCATCTAATTGGGTGAGTTAAATTTTTTTTTTGAGAAAGCACCATAATAGGATCCCTATCCTATTGACATTTTATTCTAAATTATGATTTTTTAGGTCTATGATTATTCTATATCTTTATTTAATAATATAAGTATATGGATGATCTATTATTCTAACCATATTTGTATCCTAGTATATTGAGAGAAAAAATAGGATTGTGTTTTAACCTTTTAGGACTTAGATGAATGTAAAAATTATGTTGTTAAAGAGTTGAGTATATTAAATCAAGGTATAAATATGTAATATATACAACCATTGATCTTTTATAGAATTGACTAAGTTTGACCTTTCTAAAAATAGTAATAAATAATGGAAATGAAAACTTAGTTGGAAAATGATCAAGAAAAAATATTTAGAGGCTAAAAACTAAGGTAGAGGTTGGTCTAAGTATCAAAACCCATTTCAAATAGTGGCACCCTAATTGGACATTAGTGACATGTGGAACTAGTGTCCTTATTTTGGTGATAGTGTCCTTTATGTATAATTATTTTGAGCTTATAGGTGTAACTATGTTTGGGTATATCAAGCCTATTATTACATGTATGAGTTATGAAACCCTGAAAATGACCTATTTTGATTGATTTTATTAGAAAAACCTAATCTTCCATGTTTTTAGGGCATCTAGTTGATACAAGCAATAAAGTGTATTTATTAGTGGGGTAGGATGGACATCCTCAACACCTTACTATGATGAGAGTTTCCTACATACAAATACTCTAATGAGGGATCAAGCCTGGTCTAGTTCACCCCACCTAAGTTTTGGTACAAGTGCAAGTGAATCTAGCATGATTGTATACCTAAGTAATTTGAATGTGTTTGAGAATATAAATCTAAGTAATATGAGCTTAGGAATGTTTTAGATTATAGTATGGAAAAATAGGGTATAATAGGGATTGATAACCTTAATTGTGCACAACTTTTTCTAAGTTTGTATGTGTAATTTCTATCTAATTTCAATCTAGTGGTTAGAGGGTTAAGTCGTGTGTGTGTGTGTGTGTGTGTGTGTGTGTGTGTGTGTGTGTGTGTGTGTGTGTGTGTGTGTGTGTGTGTGTGTGTGTGTGTGTGTGTGTGTGTGTGTGTGTGTGTGTGTGTGTGTGTGTGCATGTATTAAAAGATGTTTAGTATGACCCTATGTGGTATAAGATTTGATAATACATCCATTTATGGAAAAGGGATGGAAAGGATAGTAACACCAAAATTTGGACACTAGAGCCATGTGGTGCTACTGTCGCTATTATGGTGCTAGTGTCCAAGTGGTAAAACCTAAGGCACAAAGGGACCCAATTTGAAAATGAGAGTCTAAGACTACTTTATGGATTATTAGGGATGCCTATGGCTTGTAAAAAGTTTGGATAAGTGTGAAAATAGGTCCTAAGATATGTTTAGGGATAAGCTAGGGATATGTGGTCTCAAGTAGCAATCTTAGCTCTCAAGTGTCATTTTTAGGTGATTACATTTTCCCACCTTTAATCTAAAAATGTAACAAAGTGAAATGATTAGGATAAAGGAGAAAACAACATATGTAGACTTACCTAAGAGGTAAATCCCATGAATCCAAATTTGATTGTGTGAAACATGCTCCATTATGTATCTTGCAAGTGAAACATGCATATATTAGTCTTTAATTAAGAGATATCAAAAGCAAAGAAAAAACTAAGTAGAGAAGTAAAACTAAGTAAATGGATAAAAGAGAGGAAAAATGGATACACCTCACTAGGTACACAAACCAATCCATAAATCTAGTGATAACATATGTGTGTATAGTGATTAGTTAGTGAATAACTTGGACTAAGTTGATGGCTATCTCAATATTCATGTGTGGGTGGCTAAATAACTCAATTTAGTTTTGACTCCATCATTTCCCACCCCTACTTGGTGTATCATGACCTATGAATAACTTGGATTAGATTGATGGTGTGTCTAACCCTCTTATGTAGGAAGCTCAATAACTCAAGTAGATTATGATTCCATCATTACCTACCCATGTGTAGTAGATGTATCTAAAACTAAAACTATGCAATCTAACTAGAAATGTTTAACTAGACATATCTAATTAGATATGTCAGTTTTATAGCCACTCATTTATATTAGGTAGCTCTGAGGCCACTCAATAATGCCAACCAATTAAGATGAATTAAGGCATGAATCTAGTGTGTAACCTATAATATGGTGTCTAATGTATACAATGTAGAGAATGTTCAGATTTTTTTCATTCCATCTGATCAAATAGTGTATAAGTGAGAATATGTAAATAATGTGTTGCACACATGCCCCCAAATCTAATATTTGAGAATATGGATTCTATATTGAGTTATAATAATATATATCTTAATATTTAAACTAAAAATGGGAATGGTCATGCCACACATGATGCCCTCAATTTGAGGAAATTGGTATGAATATGAGCTAAACTAGTATTAATATGAGCTAAATTGTTAAATCTTAATTGAACATGTGTAAACTTAGACTATACCTACTATATTTCTCTAGCTAAATTATATTTTTCTAAAACTAAAGATACTAGATAATAGCACCATATCTTAGTATTTCCAAGTGGTGTTAGGGTCCCAATTTGGATAATAATGTCTGACTGATCTAATTTCTATGCAATTATAACTAGTATCTATGTCACTATTTCTCACTATGTTTACCTAAGTCTGATATCTATAATCTAAGCTTGTGTACTAAAAAATTTATTGTGAGTTTATTTTGATATCCTAATCTCTATGATTAACCTTTGTGAGTTCCCCCTCCTTTGAGGGGAGTTGTTGAACCTGTGTAAGAATTGTCCTCAAAATAAAAATCTCTACAAGATGTGTGTTATTTAGAGAATATTTGATATCTACATAATAATCCAATATAATGTGCACATATAACATCAAAATGTAAGATAATCTGAGTCTAAACTTTTAAAGTATGATGTATGTTATGTCTAGCATTCACAAGGTTGTCAAGATAGATATAAAAATATATATAAATATCAAATCTAAGTAATAACTAAGTGGATACCTAGGGGGATGGGGTATGATGTCCATCACAACACCCAATAAATAAGGGGAGATGCATGAGGTGCCTCATGGCATCTAAAACTAGAGTGTGTAACAATTAAGAGACAAGTGTCATGGACATGATGCATACAAGAAAACATACATACAAAACACATGAGGCACACAAAATAGGCCAAAGGGACACAATAAAAGGGACATGGAAACATGTCACTAAAAATGAGAAATTAAGACATAAGGATATGTTTAAATTTCCACATACATAAATAAAAATCAAGTTGGATTAGAGACACATAGAAGGATGTTTAAATGTCTACATACATAATTAATAAAGTGCACACAAGGACATTGGAACATGTGCAAAGTAGATATACTGTGAAAATAAGTGGTGTAGAGCCAAAGAGAAATGACATATTTAAATGACCTTGAATAAAATAATCATAGAGATACAATCAAATCTAAACTAATAAATCTAAAAATGAAAGTATGCATGAACATGTAATACAAATCTATGTAAGAGCTAAGATTTACACATATTGAGTCTAAAATAGTGGTAGCCAACAAAAAATCTAAGTATATCATGATTAATATCAAGATATACAAATGCTAAATCTATGATGTAGAGTTTATAATATGTAACTTGGTAATCAAAACTATGTATAGGGTGCCCCCAAATGGGTATGGGTCAAGTGAAGAACCCATATACTATGTGTATGCCCCTAGTGAGTAGATAATAGAAAATCTAGATCAGCGTAGTGGAATTAAGTCCTATAGAAATCTACAAGCACTTGAAAAGAATAAGTGAAGCATGTATATATGATAAAACTGACTATACTAAGATATATCTCATATATAGTGTCCAGAAAATATAAGAAATTTAAACATGGTAATGCATACAATCTACAATTTTATGGTTTTTGAGTAAATATTTGATTGTTTTTTGTGATTTTGAAATATTGTAATGTTTTTTGTATTTTTTAGATATAAGATATGTAAAAGCAATATGTAACTAAAACTGTATGCAAGGAGTAAGGAATAAGGAATGTATGTACAAGAAGGGAGGAACAATACTAATTGATGAGTCTCATGAGTGACTCACTATCAATGTGGCTTGTGTCAAATAAAGGAATAATAATCATGCATGGTGTATGAAAAAGTAACTATGATCTTAGAACCTATTTCATTGAGTGATCTATAACTAGCATCACCTGTGAACTATACTAGGAATCCATGAGAGTGACTATGGTGTCTTATCAATTATAGGGGTCTTAGGGACGCATCTGGTAGAATATGATTTAGTTTGCATAAGTACCCTATGCTGACAACTTTGAGAACTCAATAATACTAATCTCAAGATCAAATGAGTAGAGGAAGCCTCTGTAGAATATACAACATAACTCTGATGTAGGGGTATATCTAATAATGGTCTCTATGGGAGAGTACATATACATGGAAACACTATAGGAGTAGACCTTGCCTGCACTGGTGGATCTACTAAACTTTATGGTGTAATGATGGGAACTATGGTTAGATATGTAACTATTAATTGAGTTGTAACTGGGACCTATTATGTAGTTGCTTATGGGATAATAGAGGATACTCATATGAAAGACCCTCAACTATGATCACCTAATTTGCATGTATATATTGAGGCATCAGTGCATGGTGGATGGGATGGATCATAACTACTGTATCCATGTCTTACCCAATAACATGTCAAATGTGCATGCATTAAGTAGTACTAAAAATCTAGTGGCCACATGTGTTGGTCTAATCTATAGTGTAAGTACAATCTCCCTAATGGAGCTCTGAACATGGTCACTAGAATCATGAATAATTGTATTTGTATAAGATATATCCCACTCTACATACCCCAATATTTGTAGAAGTGTAATAATACACATGTTATTACTTGACCCATAATCAACCATAACACTCTAAATAAGATGATGATCTATGTAGGATCGTACGAAAAGTGCATATAAATATGAATCATCATCAACAAACTCCTACTCTTAGAAAGTGATGAGTGGTTTAGATGATATTATTGTATGATACACATAGATGATATTGTGTAGTGGGTATGCATCCTATATAGTGGTGTGACATGATGCCAATGGTGGATGTGCTTGATACATGTAGTGAACACCTAAATTTCTCCCTACCTCATTTATTCTATTCTTTGGAAATGGATCTAGGAATATTTTCAATGCCTTATCTTCCATTTGTTGAACTTTGGGTGCCTCTGTGGGTATTCCCGCATCAATTATTTTGGCCTCTATTAAATATTGTATCTTATGTTTCAATGTGATGCATTAGTTTGTTGTGTGGCCTAGTCCCCTATGATATTTGAAAAATGCATTGGAATAATAAATTTTTTTAAGAGGTCATGTCATATCAAACTCTTTGATGTGAGGGAGAGATATGACATTGCATTCCAAAAACTACTATAAAACATGTGTTGTAAATTTTGTAAGGTTGGTAGAAAATCTCCCTAAAAGATGATAAAACCAAGCAAAGAGATGGCTTTGAAGCTATATTAACTATGGCCTTTGAATCAATATTGTTTTTAGTGGCCCTTACTTTATATGGAGGCTTACTATAAATCTTAGTAGTTGATTCTGATCCACTTGTCTATTTTATTTTGCCCATAGAGAGAATTTTGACTTCCCTTTATTTCACTGTGGATAAATATGTAAAGGTCAAAAACTTTTTGAACAAGATATATCCATGTAGTGTTGGTAGTAGGCTCTATTTGAATATGTCTTAAATCTCTCTATCTACCAAAGGGATAGTCAACTTTTCCAATATAATCTTATATCACAAGATATATTACCCAATCAACTCATTTTATTTTGTGTTTCATTTGTGATACTTGAACATATGATATCTTATCACTGATGTTTAATTATAAGTGTGATAAATACATATCAGCCAATGGATTGAATGTAATCATAAATTGATTTGATAGATCATAGAACCATTATAAGGCATATTCCTATAAATTGTATGGGCACAACTTAGTTAGGATCTAATCATTGGACACATAGTATAAAAAATTTATGTGTAAATCTCAAAGATGATGCTTTAGATCACCCTTACCATCATACAATGTAAGCTTAGGTGTGATGAATCTAGATGGTAAAGGAGATATCACTGTGTAATGTGCCAAAGGTATATTTAGAAGAACCTGAGAATCCAAGGCATGTGATGACCTATTGTATCCCTACTCAAGATGTAACACCTTAGCCTATGGATAATCTAGAGAGGAGGAACTAACCATTGGAGGTGTAACTTCAAATGAAGGTTTTCAAGTTAAAACTAGTTACTATACAAGCTAAGTTGGCACTAAGTAGGTGTAATAATTTTTTTATCTTAGGGAGTATAATATTGACCATTATTTTATTTGTTATTTATTTCCATTATGGCTTGTAAAAAAAATTCATGATCATGGGGTTGTTCCCAAAGTCTATCTTTGAAGCTCTATATAATCTCATCCTTATTGATGATTATATTTTCATTGTTAAGTAGGGGGAGAGTGTTCAAATTTCAATCTCGTGTATCATCTTGATAATAATTGTATTTCTCATATTTAGACACATTATTATTTAATTCCACATAATTAGGGTGTGAAGGATCAATGATGGGAGCTGTAACTAGTCCCTTGGCCATAGTATAAGCTTGAATAGAAGGAATTTGAGTATGCTCAATAGGATTACCATTAAGCCTAACACTTATTCTTAAGGGAAGATAGATAGGTTTTTAGATGACATATAGTAAACAAAGTGAAATAAGGATTATAAAATAGAATTTAAAAAAACTAAAAGGCTTAACACAACTAATGAAAATAGGAAAAATAAGGATAGAAACCCTAGTAGCATCTAGGTTAGGGACTGAATAGTTTTCAAAGTAAGTCAATCTCACTAATGTTTTAACCTTTTGGGACATAGATGAATGTAAATATTGTGTTGTTAAAGATCTGTGTATAGTAAATAAAGGTAAAAATATTTAATAAATATATCCATTGATTTGTTATAGAATTGATTAAATTTGACCTTTCTAAAAATAATAATAAATAATGTAAATGAGAACTTAGCTAGAAAATGACTAAGATAGATAATTTAAAGGATGAAAACTAAGGTAGGTTGGTATAAATGTTGTAAATAGGATCCATGTGTCAAAACCCATTCTAGATAGTAGCACCATAATTGGATAGTAATGCAATGTGGCACTAGTGTCTTTATTTTGGTGGTAGTGTGATCTGTACATAATGGTTCTGAGCTTCTAAGTGCACCTGTGTCTAGGTATGTCAAGCCTATTCCTACATGCATGAGTTATTAAACTCGATAGATGACCTATCTTGATTAATTTTATGAAAAAATATAATATTTCATGTCTCTATGGTATTTAGTTGATACAAGTAGTAAAGTGTGTTTATTAGTGGGGTAGAATAGATATCCTCAACACCTCACTATGATGAGAATTGCCTACATACCAATATTCCAAAAAGGGATCATGTTCGATGTAGTTCTCCCCACCTAAGTGTTAGTGTAAGTTCAAGTGAAACTATCGTGATTGTAGACTAAAGTTCTTTGAATGTGCTTGAGACTAAAAATCTAAGTAATCCAAGCTTAGGAATGTTGTAGATGGTAGTATGTATACATAAGGTAGAATAGGGATTGATAACCTTAATTATGCACAACTTATTTTGAGTTTGTATGTGTAATTTGTATCTAATTTCTGTCTAGTGCTTATAGGGATAAAATTCATGTATATATATTGTTCTAGTGATTTTACAAGTTTTAAAAGAGGTCTAGGCTGACCTTAGGTAATTTAAGATTTGAAAAGATATCTATTTGTGGAAAAAGGAAGGAAAGGATAGTATTGCCAAAATTACGACACTAGCACCATGTTGTGATACTATCCCTATTATGGCACTAGTGTTTAGGTGGTAAAACCCAAGGCAAAAAGGGATAAGATGATAAAATGAGGGCCTGAGACTACTTTAACGTTGACTAGGGACACTTATGGCCTATATGAAGGCTAGATAAGTATGAAAATATAACCTAAAATAGGTTTAGGGATAATCAAGAGATAGGTGGTCTAAAGTATCATTATTAAAACTAAAGTGTCATTTTTAGTTGATTATAAATTATTATAGGTCATTGTATCTTATGCATATAATCAATAAGCTAGGTTTGATCAAAATATGTGAAATTAAGGTGAAAATTTGAAATCAGATCTAAAAATTCTAAATCAATCACGAAACCCCAAGGGAAATCCTTAGAATATATGTGTTTGAATAATGGAGGGATTCACTAATTATTATTTACTAAAATGTGACATTATGATATAATTACACTATGTGAATGTTAAATTTAAGTAAATAAGTAAGATTTAGAATATAACTATATAAATAATGAACACATATCTTTCTTATTAGCTAAAAATAGTAAATAAGTGTAATTGAAATAATTTTTCAAATTAAAGGACAATATGAAAGTAAAAAGAGATGGAATAGTCACACCTTGATATAACTTTTGAATTTCAAAATTTCAGTAGTGGCTTAGAAGGAATGAATAAAATCTATGTAAAATCTAGATTGATCATTGTGAAAATTTGAGATTTTATGCCTAATTTGTTATAAATAATAGGTATATGGAGGATTATACATGTTGAATTGGTCCATATGCTGAAACTAATGAATATATTATTTTGCATTGAATCTTTAGTGTGTGCCTTTCTCGATTATACATTTTTTGTTTATGTTTGATTTTTGATGCCTTACAATCTTGTATTTGTGCTTCTCTGAATTGATGGGTAGAATGTTTAAATTGATATATTATTCCTCTCTTGATGTAATTCACCACAACACATTTGTAAAATAAAATGGATATAAGTAGTTAGGTTAGGAAACCTCATGAATGGATATGAAACTACGTATCTTATATATTAGAAATAAACCCCACATAGTTTTTGTGGAGTATAAATGGAATGTGTAGAAAGGGATTCAACCTCATTCTCCCTAGAAGTGATTCTTAAACTACATGAAAATGAACCTAAAGATATTTTGTTACAAGTGGACAATGTCACAGCAGATTGAATTAAATAATGGATAAGGGTAGTTCAATGTGTAGGCTCTATATAAAGTGTAGTAAAATATTTTGATCAATAAAAGACTCTAAAATTTGGAAGGTTATCTATCTATTTTTTACTTAGTAAATGACTAGGAATTATTTTTATATATATGAATCCTTAGTTCATGACACAAACAATGGTAAACCATATAAATTAGTGATATATGAAATATAATGCATGATAAATCATACAAGATGTAGTCATATAAAATGTGAAAATTGGTAACTTGAGCATGGATAATGACACCCAACCATTAGGTCCCTCTTACTTTCTCGCATGGCCTTCATAGACATCTTTTCATTAATTCGTAATCATTCGTAGCCTTCTAAACTTGATCTTAATGAGCTAGAATCCTCTTTCCATGATAGATCCATCCCCTAGGTCTCGTCTACTTAGGATAATAACACCACACTAGGAATTTAGTGCTAGTGCCACTCATGTCCAATTTTGACACTCTTGTCTAAGTACATTTCTATCCCTAACGATCAATTTATTTTAGTTCCCCATCCTTCTCCTTGTCGACCTAACATGAGTACATTCAACTGATGACCAATAGATCTCTATAAAATCCCATTCAAAGATCATTTGGAAAGGGTTGGCAATTATCACTAATAAAGAAAGAATACAAGTAAGACTACTCAAGGAATCTTCTCTATTCTTTGCATACATCTAGCTAAAATACTTACAAGCTTATTCAAATCCTTACACCAGTCCCTAATCACATAACCACATATAGTTTATCATTTTTCATCTTTATACACATAATTGCACAAAGCACATCAAGTGGGAGAACTACATATGGTTTGATCCCTCTTCAGAGTATTGGTATGTACGCAGGGGCCCACACAAGGGGTGTAGATCCATGTCCGTTAAATCTTACACACACTAACTCCCCCTCTTTTAAAAATTTGGTAAAAGCATAATGGAACATAGGGTTTGAAGAGAAAATCTACTCTATAGGGAGCTTTATAGACTTCCATCTACTGAGATTTCATAGATAGGGTCACATAGACATAACAAACAAAACCCAAAAAAATCAAATCCTCAAGTTAATAGTGGCATAGGTGGACTACAGTACTAGTGCCACTCCTATCGAGCTCTGATGTTCTTATCCAATCATAAAAAGAAAATCAAATCTTAATTTGTGATAATGTCCCAGCTTTGCACAGTGAATTTCAGCCTCTATCTCAGTCAGATCAATCAATTTCTACCTAAGTCTTATTTTCTTCCCCTTATTATTATTTTTAGAAAAGTTCAAATTATAATTAAATTTTACAAATTAGTAGTTTAATTATTGTCTATTTATTTGCTGATTTTACTACTCAGACCCTTTAACTAAATTAGGAATAATACACCAATATTCTCAAAATTGTTAAATCATTTGGTGAACTTGACTTACTTCATTTGCACATAAAACTCCTAGGGTAAATTTCCTACTAATTTATCATATATTTTAATTATTTTTTACCTACATAATATAAAACTAGAAATTAGCATTAAATTTTAAAATTTCATATTAATTTTAAAATAATTTTCTTTCAAACCCTAGTTGCCCATATTAGGTCCTAGTATTTTCCCAGTAATTTTCCAATAGATTTATAATTTTTTATTAGCATATTTAAATTAAAAAATGCCTTAAAATTTAAAATTTCAATAGTGATTATAAAAAATATTTATTTTTCAAAACCCTTGTTTCATCTACTAGGTCCTGTTAAATCACAAATTTTTCAATAAAATTCTTTTTTTTTACTTGCATATATAACTCAGAAATTCACTTTCAATTTCAATTTTTCATAATAAATTATTCAAATAATTATCTTTCAAAACCTAGTTGTATGCACTCATTCCTATTTGCTTCTTGAGGTATCATGTTACATGTGTGTAAACTTTGTATCCTTTTATGCATATTCCAATTCCTTGTTTATATTATATCCATTTAATCTTTTCTACTATTATCCAAGTTGTTTTCCTTATGCCACCTAAGTTTATTTCATCTCTTCCTTCAAGATGAAGTGCAAGATTTAGTGAAAATCCTCCTGAATTCACCTATATTTTGGCAATTCAACTGTATACCATGGATAAACAATCAACTCAACTTTCTATTATATATTATACATATCTAGATTACACTAATTTCAATAAAGATAACTTTGATAATGAGCAGTATGAAAATAAAAAAGATGATGTAAACACTAATGCTCATGCTCCACCACATTGGACTACTGATCCACTTCTACCAATTATTTATAATGAAGTTATCCTCAACAAATATTTGATCATACAAAGTTTTTGAGAAATACTCTAGGACTAGCCTCAAGATCATACTCTTATCTTACAATCTATCATGGAAATTAAAAAGGCTAAGCAAGTTGAATATTTCATTAATTCAAAGCAACAAGTTGCAAATGACACTATGAGGGTAATTATGTCTCAACAAAACCCTATAGTATCCCAACCTGCCTCTATGTTATAAGCTACAACTAGTACATCTTTGTCTCCTGATGTGGTAGCCATTATGTAAGAGATACAATATCTTCAATTCAAGGTACTACATTTTGATGAAGGTGCCTATAAACCTATGTAAGCTTTGGATTCATTTTATCTATTGTATATACCATTGGCATGTCATATTGCTTCTACACCCTTGCCACAAGGTTTTGTTCAACCCAAGATTAATTCATATGATGGCAAGGGTGATCCAAAGACACATTTGAGAGCCTTTCATGTAACATGCTTGGACTATGTACCCAATTACTAACTACCTACCAAGTTATTTCCACACAACTTAAAATATTATGCTTTACAATGGTTATATAGTCTACTAAATTAGTTGATCAATACATTCAATCCTTTAGATAACATGTTCCTATCTCATTTCAACATTAACATTGGTGATAAGGTTTCATATGCCCAAGTTTCACAATAGAAACAAAGGTCAAATGAGCATCTCACAAATTATGTTCTTTGATATACGACTATTTTAGCTAAGATGACTAGCTCCATGGCCAATCAAGAGTTACAAGATCTCTTTAATTAGAGTCCATGAATCAATCATGTTCAAAATATTCTCTTCCTTCATTGAATTGTGTCACACACTAAAGGATTGAGAATTCAAACTAATTTCAATGTGCAAACTATAGTACACAAGTATCTTAGACACAATAAATAAGAGTAACATCAAAGTCCCATACAAAGTCAAGGTCAATGATAACAAGAGTTATAATCAATTGATAGTTAATGTGGCTTATGATCCCCCTCAGTGAGTGGTTTTATCAACACCTCCTTGATGAACCTTTACAAATCTACCAGTTTCTCTAACCAGAGTTTTATACCAACTATTGGAATGTAACATCATATCTCTCCCTCCTATTTTGGAAGTTGACCCAACTAAGTCTCTTCTATGGGGATATGACCAACATTAATTTTGTGAGTTTCACAGGGCATTAGGCTATACAACAAATAGATGCATCAATTCAAGACATAGGATATAGGATTTGATAGATGGTAATCATATTAATCTTGACACTTCAGTTGAGCCACCTCAAGAAAAGAAAACATGGAATAAAGGTTTGAAAATATTTTTAGATCCATTTTCATAGCATTCTAAATAAGAAATAGAGGAAACATTAGGGATTTACCATGCATATCATGCACATCCATGACTAGATTCATATAGGGCACCTTCAATTGAGACACATCCTTTGAGTAACATGATTGGTGTATACAATTCCCAAGTTCTAGCTAGACCTTCCATCTCCTTCTCAGAGTAGTAGATCATTGAGGATGATTCAAATTATCATGCATTCTTTATTAGAGCTTACATTCATAATCATCCTATTCATAGTGATAACTTCTTAAATAATATAGTTTGGACCTTGTCCCCGCTTAGTGTGAGTGCACAAGTATTTTATTAATATTTAAAAATCAAGTACATAAGGGTGCCTTTACTCTGTTAATCCTTTTTCATAGCAAACATTGATTTATATAGTTTTTACCAATGACCGGTAAAAACAACTAACCGATAACCAACTATTTATGGGAAAACAACCCGTAAGTTAGTTCTAATTAAATAACTCAAAAATATAAAACTACCTAAAACTAAAACTAAGTAACATTATTTTATGGGGGTGTCTTTACTAAAAGATGCATACCCCATTTACAATAATATTTATTAACCTGCCAAAAATCTAACCTAATGTTAAGACTTTGGAACAAGTCCTAACAAACCCCCCTATGATCCAAATTCAGGTCTTTGGACACACCAAAAATTTTTCTAAATTTTTCAAATTTGATTCTGTCAAGGGTTTTTGTGAAAATATCAGTTGTCTGATCGGTAGTTGGGCAATATATTAGATCAAGATCTTTCTTTGCCACCAGCATTCACAGATAATGGTATTTGAGATCCATATGTTTTGTTTTGGCATGAAACACTGGATTCTTGGATATCTTAATTGCACTTTGATTATCAATGTATATATGTGTAGGAGAAAATTGAGAAACCTAAAGATCTTTAAGAATACGATGTAGGTAAACAATTTCTCTAGAAGCATCCCATGCTGCAATATACTCTAATTCTACTAATGAATTTTCCACTGTATCTTGCTTCTTACAACACCAATCAATGGAAAATGAACCCATATTCATAGTGTATCCTGTGGTTGACACTCTGTCATCCACACATCTGCTAAAATCTGTATCACAATATCCAACAAGTTTGAAGTTCTTGTTGCAGTGATATTCAAGGCCATATTTTTTCATTCCCTGAAGGTAACGAAGTACTCATTTTGCTAAATGCCAATGAATTTCTCTAGGCTCATTCATAAACTTAGATAAAATTCCAACTAAAAATGAAATATCAGGCTTGGTAGTCATCAAGTATATCAAACCTCCCACTAATTGTCTATATGTGGTGCCATCAAAAATACCATCAATTATCTATATGTGGTGCCATAAAAAATGGCACTGTTATCATCCTTAGACAATTTCAAGTTACTTTCCATGGGAGTGAGGGCAAGTTTGCAATAACTCTTGCCAAACATATCTAACAACTCAAAAATATACTTAGTTTGTGAAATGAAAATACTATGCTCTTTCTGAGTTACCTCTATACCTAGATAGTAGTGAAGAAGTCCAAGATCTATCATCTCAAACCCATCTTTTAATTCATTCTTCATAGACTTGTTATGGTTTTCATCATTACCTGTAATAAATAAGTCATTGACATAGAGAACAAGTATCACCATTTTCTTACCCTACACTTAAAAATAGAGAGTATCATCAGATTCACTATGATGAAAACCAATGGATTTCAAGTATGAATCCATTTTCTCATACCAAGCCCTAGGTGCCTATTTGAGCCCATATAAAGCTTTTATCAATTTACATACTTTGTGTTCGTCACCCCCCTGTTCAAAACTCTAAGGTTGTTTCATATAGACTTCTTCTTGTAAATCACCATTTTAAAAATCACTTTTAACATCCAATTGATGTACTTTCCAACCATTTTGTGTGGCTAAGGCAAGTACCATATGAATAGTGTGCCATTTGGCAATTGGTGCAAATGTTTCCTCATATTCAATACCTTCTTGTTGCGCATATCCTTTTGCAACAAGTCTTGCCTTATGTTTATCAATGGAGCCATTTGATTTATACTTAGTCCTATAAACCCATTTACATCCGATGGGTTTAACATGTGGAGGAGGATCAACTAAAACCCATGTATTATTGCTAAGTATGGAATCATACACACATTTCATTGCCTATTGCCAAACATGTTTAGTATATACCTCCTCAAAAGTGGATGGCTAAATGAAAGAAGTAGTAAAAACCATAGCATAGTTTACCTATTTTTGAGAATTCTTGGGCCCTATTAAACCAACTTCATCTACTTTCAAGTCAGAAAAAGTACTTTGAGCCCATTTTGGATACTTAGTCAAATTATTCAAATCAAGACTCCAAAATTCTCATTATGTGCATTATTCGAAGGGGGACTTAGAGAATTTTCAACAATTTCTAAGTCATCAACCTATGAACTTGTAGATGAAAGAGAGGAAAGTGAAGGAATTTGAGTCTCATACCATAACTTCGAAGTGTTATCCCCATTATTCAAACCCTTATCTCTTTTTGTATTTTTCCTCTCTAATCTATCAAGTTGAGAATCAATCTCTGTAGTGTTCATAGTCCCAAACTCATCAAATATTACATCTCTACTCACTATGAATTTTCCTAAATCTTGTGCAAGCAAATGAAACCCATTTTTATCTTCAGAATAACCAAGAAAGATGCATTTTTGACTTCATGGTTCCAACTTAGTTCTATGTTTAATAGGAACCAAAGAAAAATAAAGACATCCAAACACTTTAAGTGTTTAACTTTTGGTTTAAATCCATACCATGCCTCATATGGAGTTTGTCCCAAAAGTGCAACTATGGGGGACCTATTTCTCAAATATACTACAGTACCAATGGCTTTAGCCCAAAACTTGTCATCAAGCTATTTATAGTGCAACATGGCATGTGTTGTGCCCTCTAAGGTTCTATTCATCCATTTCGATACTCTATTTTACTGTGGAGTATAAGCATTACTATATTGTTGATGAATTCCATGTTCTTGACAATAATCTGAAAATTTATTTGAGGTATACTCACCTCCATTATCTGAATTAAGAGTGGCCAAATGTGAACCTATTTATTTTTTGACTAAGTGTAACCAATCAACAAACTTAGTGAAAACTTTAGATTTGTTTTTCATAAAGAATACCCAAGTCATCTGAGAAAAGTCATCAATAAACAAGACAAAGTATCTACATCCACCAATGGATGACTTTTTCATGTCACATATATCACTATGAACTAACTGTAAACATCTGTTAGCTCTCCAAGATGACTGTTTAGGAAATTTTTCCCAATTTTGTTTGCCCAAAACACATGACTCACAAAGAATACTATCTTTATGAAAAGTGGGAAACCCAATCACCATACCATATCTCTATAAATCCAATAAAGAGTGGATATTCAAATGTCCATAGTAGAGATGCCATAACTGCTATGTAGACAAAGTACCTATACCTATGTCAATAATTACTGCAAGTTCTATACTGGGAGGAAGCACTTTACAATGCAATCTAACTAAGTTTCCATCTTCATATCCTATATACATTGTTTTATAATCATCCTTCATTGAATTGATGTAAATGAGCCCATTTTCAAGCACAATTTGATAACCTTTCTTTCAAATAGTTACCAAGGAAAGTAAGTGTTTCTTCAATGTGGGAACATACCAAACATCCTCCAAGTATTTTATAGACCCATTAGGAAGAAGAATCTGAATAGATCCAAGTCCTAGTGGTGTACGCATAGACTTATTTGCTAAGGAAACTAGAGAGAGAGAAGCTTCCTTAAAAGACCAAAAAAAATCTCTCCTAAATGTCATGTGTTTGGTTGCTCCTGTGTGTAAAACCCATACATTTGTGAGCTCATCTCTAGCCTCATATTCAATATAATCAATGTGCCCCAAAGTAGTGAATGCAGATTCATGGGCAACATTACTAGATTCATCATAGTCATGATCAACATACTGAGTAGAGTTAGACTTAGACTTAGTCACTTTTTGTGGCCTCTAAATTTTATCAAAAGGAATCCTACATTATGAGGCAATGTGACCAAATTTTCCACATCTATGACACTGAATGTGTGATCTACCTTGACCTCTGCCCCTATATGAGTTGTGACCATGTCCTCAGTCACTTATTTCATGTGAATGTGATTGGTTAGATTATTGATTATTTTAATTACCCCTACCTCTATTTTGATAGCTGCCTCCTTTGTAACCTCGACCCCCTCTATAACTATTTCCTCTATTGTTTTGATGCTCAGATGAAGATGAACTAGGCTTTGACTCTATAATATGGGCTTCTTTAGTTTTCTTGGATTTCTTGGGTAGAGAGAGGTCATGTTGGATGAGAAACTCAGCCAACTTATCAAAGGTGATGCCTGTGATCTTGTCAGAGACATGAAACATTTCAACAAAATTCCTATAGGACCCTGGTAGTCCTTTCAAAGTAGCAGTAACTATGAGGTCATCACCTAGTTTTCCAAAACCAGCCTTAGTGTACTCAATAGTGATATTTTTCAACTTAGACATATATTCTCCCATATCCCCATCTTCATCTAATGACAAAGTAAACAACTGCATATGAATATCTATCTTCTTATGCTTAGGTTTATTATCATCCAAATCTGACAATGTTTTCCATGTAGTGTAACTATGAGGAGAATTTTCAATATGAACATAAGTATCACGAGTACAATAGAATTTAATGAGAGATAAGGCCTTATAATCATGCAAATTGAATATATCTAATTTAGTTCGCTATGTTGGTAATGTGGGATTTTCATTCTTAACAATATCCCATAACTCATTAAAACTAGTGAAGACTCCATCAATCGTTTCCAATCTAAATAATTGGAAATTGTTAATCTATCACCATCTAAAAGAAATTTTTGAATTTTTAGCATCTTGAAATGAAAGCAAGTGTAATAGATAAAAGTGTGATAAAATGTAAAAGAGATGAAACAAATATCACACTCACTACATAAGGCACAGCTTCTACAGGGTTTTGCACTAAACCTCTATGTAGAGTGCAAAAGAAAAAACAAGAATTTTTGATGGGTTTTACACTTAACCTCACCAAAAAATCAATGATTACACCCTTATTTCACCAAATTACAACCTTATTCCACAAATTACACCTTTATATCACCACAACAATGTAAAAGAAATAAAATTGAATTCTTCCTTTTTTGATTTACAACACAATACAATAAGTATGCTTTTCACGGCTTTCAAGGCATGAAAAAGTAGATTTTAAAAGGGAATATTCTTTTTACAAAAATTATATTCTAAAATAAAAAGAAATTTTTCCAAAAGAAGGGATTTGAACCCTTGACCTCCTCCTTTGCAAACTTCTTACAAAATAAGCTTAACTAATTGCTCTAAGAGCATATTCAGAATATTATACTAAAAAATTTCTACTTATTATAGATTTTTTCTATGAGTGAAATAATTTTTTTCTACATGTGTGTAAATAAATCAAAACTTTTCCCTTTTCTAGTCTTCTCACTCAGGCTTTCTCATGTGGGACCCAAGGCATAGTTTTTATATCCAAAAAACTTTAGAAACAACAAAAAAAATTCTAAGTTTTATTATAGTGCCATGTTTACCTGGGATGCCATGGCTGCCCCTGGTAATAATTTTTTCACCTGTTCTCTTTCCTGGAGGCCATATAGATCCGTACAGGTAGTATAAAAAGGATTTTGATTGAGTTTTGACAGATTTTCAAGGTATGTTTTGTAGGGAATGGATTCAAAATGAACCCAGGGCATTAGAAGGCCATACAACTCAAAAAAAAATTCCAAATTTTCCTTGAGGATAAAAAAGCAGGGGTTTTAGCAATATTTGTAGGTGTTTTGGATTTTAAGAGGCCTAAAAATGAAATGAATTAATAATGGCAGCCATGAATGGAAATTTTAGAAGTTTTTCACAAGTAAATAGGCCATCTAAATCTATTTGTGCAAAAAAATAATGAATTTTAATAACATTTAAATGCTAAAAAAATCATTTTTAATGACAGAGGAGGAGTTTGAACACAATTTTAATGGAGTATGAATGATCAAAATGACTCGATGGTGGTATATGGAAAATACGCAGGTTTAAATGTAAAAAAAATATTTGAAAAATTAAAATAATTTAATAATTTTTAAAGCATTTAAACCAATAAAATATTTCATTATATGGCATACCTTATTTCATGCCAAAATGATATCATGTGAATTTGACTTTTCACCTTGCCTTCCTTCAAATTTACCAAGCTCCCAAAATTACCATGCTCTGATACCACTGATAACTCCTTGAATAAAATAGTTTAAACCTTGTCCCCGCTTAGTATGAGTGCACAAGTATTTTATTAATATTTAAAAATCAAGTACATAAGGTTGCATTTACTCCGTTAACCCTTTTTCATAGCAAACATTGATTTATATAGTTTTTACCAATGACTGGTAAAAATATCTAACCTATAACCAACTATTTATGGGAAAATAACTCGTAAGGTAGTTCTAATTAATTAACTCAAAAATATAAAACTACCTAGAACTAAAACTAAGTAACATTATTTTATGGGGGTGTATTTAATAAAATATGCATGCCCCATTTAAAATAATATTTATTAACCTACCAAAAATCTAACCTAATGTTAAGACTTTAGAACAAGTCCTAACACATAGTGTTCTCATAGATAATGGATCCAATGTGAACATGTGCACTATGACATTATTACAAAATTTGGGATATTCTAAGTAGGATATTATCCCATTGGACATAGTTATCAGTGGCTTTATTAGATGCATACAGAGTTCATTGGGTGAGATTGCACTTCCTTTATAGGTTGGTCCAACACATGTGGCCACATCATTCACTATAGTTCTTAGTGCAGGAGTTTTTGATATGTTACTTGGTTAACCATGGATCCAAAAAAATTTAGTAGTACCTTCTATAGTTCATAGATGCATGAAATTCATTCATGATAATCAGGTTGTTATAATTGGTAGAGTTTCATATGAGTTACCACTCCCCAATTTAGAGCCATCTTCTATAATATAGTCACCAATTTTAGTTCTGCCATCAGTCATAATTTTACCACTAGTTATAGTTCCTCCTCTATTTTTGATTCAAACATAGTTGAGGCATCCATCACCATCATAAAGAGTTATACACCTCCATAGCTTCAATATTCTAGACAACTTCCAACTAAAATTTTCACACCTAGGGAATTATCATTGAGATCTCATGCATCTACTCACAAAACACATATTTAGAGAACTTCTCCTACTACTGGATAGGTCCCTAAGAAAGAGCCCTATAGTTGCATCTACTTCTTAGAGTTGTATGGGGACCCCACAATTGGTTTTTACTTCAAAGATTTTAGAGCATTTACAACATATATATCTTTCAAATCCATAATCTCAGCATTTCCATCATGCTTCACGATCACACACGATTCCTCTCCTTGATATAGGACACCATGATAGGGAGTCTCTCATGAGACTCATCTATTAGTATCATCCTTTCCCAATTTACCTATACTTAGTTTATTCTTGCTTACTTGCACATACTCCTTTTCAATTCTTATACATAGTCTTCATGTGATTGATTATACATAGTTCATAACATATTCAAAATTTTACAAACATTCAAATATTTCAAAATACAATAACATGTAAATAACTCAAAAACACCAATAATATTTTGAATATATGCATCATCCATGCTTTACATTTCTAATATCATGCTAGACTTACATCTGCTATTTTATGCTATTGTTTTTCAATTTATCTACATTACCATGCTTCACTTGATCTATTGTGTGTGTGTGCAGTGGCATCTAACTTTTTAATTGCTTCAATATACCCATTGAGGATGAATATTACTTCTACAACTAGGCATACATCGATATACATACCCATTAGGGGCATCTTCTTCATGACTACACCATCTAGGTTATGTCATTCCTACATCACACACTCTAGTTATCATGTTGATGTACATTATTTACTATCTTACACAGATTACTATATTGACATATCACTAGTATATATAACTTGTGTATTGACTAGCATATACCTAGTCTTATACTAATATGTCTTACATACCTTGCCTCTTGCTTTGATTAGTTAGATGTGATTGCATTTATAGTTATTATATGTTTTCTTTTCTTACTTATCATAACTTGATGTGATTACATTTATCAGTTCTTATTTGTCTCCTATATGTGCCTTAGAACATTTTCCAATATTCTTTGCCTCTATTCATATGTGTGCCTTTAGATGTTTGCCAATTTCCCTTGCTTGTACTTTTATATGTGATTGTGGATTTCATGCCAACCTTGTTTGTTTCAATTATATGTGTATGTGGCATTTTAACATGCCTTATATTCTTGCCTTCCAGTATGAGTGACATGTGCCCATTTCCCTTATTTTCTTGGACCATTGGACACCCTTGTACACTTCTTACTTCTTGCCTTATGTGCTTATTGCTTTTTTACTTCTCATTATTTGCAATGCCATGATCCACATTATGCATTTATTTTTCTTTTTTGGATGCCATGATGGATATCATGCTCCATCTTTCTAAATAAAAACTAAAAACTAACTAGAATTTCATTTCTAGTTCAATGCATTGCACATGTTATTACATTGTATATCCATCTAGGCATACCCCTATTGATCTAACAATCTCTCATTATAAACCATGCTATATCTTGAGATATCTTGTTGATTATAATTGTTATATCATGTATATTTATAGCATAACATATTTTTAGGGCTACTTATTCTAAGGGTAGTAATTACAAGGTCTTCATTCCTACCTTCAAAAGAGGGGGAAATAAATAGGAGTTTTGTCATAGAGATCAAAGCTCCTAATGGTCAAAAAATAAATATTCAACACACCTAAAACAATAACCAAACATTAAAATAGTTAGAACAAACTAGGTAAATAGTGGAAATACCAAAATAGTTACCAAATTTAGCCAAGGATAATATCACTCAACTGAAACTAAAATGCTAGTGCCACTAGTGTCCACTTTCAAAGTGCTCCTGTCCAAATAGAAAAAACTAGACTTTCTATAAGTAGACAAAAAAGTAGGTTCAACTACAATTTTGCATAGCTAGACCAATTCATAATCAATATTTTTTAGTACACTTTTGATAAAAAAATATAGATATATGTGGCATCATGTATGATATGATGGACCTCACTTCTAGTTTTGGACATGGTAGTTGATATAACTTTTAAATTAGAATCCATGTTCTAGACACCAATGATTGGGGGTAATGCGCATAACACATTTGTTTTCTTTTCCTTTCCAAGTTTAGTATTATCTAGGCATTCTTAGTAGTTGTATGCCTTATTCCATCTATACGTGGTTGGCATAATTTTTGAATATATTTCATACAAGACTAACTTCCACATTCTCAAGTTCCTGAGTTCTCAAGTGGCTTTCATACAAGCCTAGTGCACTAGTTCAAGTGGATTTCATGCAAGCCTAATCTCCATCTTTTAGAGTGGCCAAGAGTGGCCTAGTTTCCATCATACATTTAGATATTCATGCTAACATTTTTAGATCATATTACACTCATGGGATTTAGGATCCGTCTCATAAGACACACATTTCATTTCGGTATCAGTTCATATCTTCACTTCATGGGGAAATAATGGAGCCAAAGGACTAACTAGCCTTTGTATTCTTGAGCCACCCATTTAGAGGGATTGGACACATAGTCCAAACATTTATAAACACATGAATGATCACCTAGCTTTACTTAATAGGCAATGCTGGAGCTAAAGGGCTAGACTTTGCATTATTGAGCCACTCTTAGGGAATTAAACACTCAACTCCATTCAAGATATTATTCTTGGTATAACATCATCTAGCATTACTCAGGATTACTTAGCATCACTCAACATCATAATAGGTTTTGTATTAGTTCACATAATCGGTGAGGTGTATTCATTTATTTCTCATCTTCTCTCTCTCTTACCCAACCTTGTATATTCTTATTTTAGATAAAGCATATCTAGTAAGAACTGATCTACTCTTTGTTTTTTTAATAGATTTTCACTTCATAACATGATTTCTCTATGCACACCCAACATCACACAACTTCATTATCTTCACCCTTGAAGGTAAGTTCAAGTATGCTTTCTATTTTTCCTTAATCCTAGTATTTTGCTTTACTGCATCACTAAAATAAAGGGGAGGCAAATGTAGTCATAGAAAATGTGAAAATTGGTAACTTGAGCATGGCTAATGACACCTAACCCTCAAGTCCCTCTTACTTGATCTCATGACCCTCATAAGCATCTTTTCACTAGTTCCTAGTCATTTGTAGCCTTCTAGACTTGATCCCAACTGAGCCAGACTCCTCTTTCTATGACAGATCTATCCCCTCAAGTCTCATCTAATCAAGACAATAGTGCCATGCTAAGACTATAACACCGATGCCACTCCTATCTACTTTAAACACTCTTATCTAAGTTTATTTCTAGCCCCAATGGTCAATTTATTATGGTTCCCCATAATTCTCCTTATTAACCTAACATGATTACATTTAACCTATGACTAATAGATCCCTATAAAATCCCATTCAAAGATAATTTAGAAAGGGTTGGAAATCATCACTAAGTAAGAAAGAATACAAACAAGAATACTTAATAAATCTTTCCTATTCTCTACATAAAACCAACCAACATACTTATAAGCTTATTTAAATACTTACACCAGTCCCCAAACACCTCAAACACATATAGTTTAGCATTATGCATCTTCATACACACACTTGCATAAAGCACATCAAGTGGGAGAACTACATATGGCTTGATATCTCTTCAGAGTATTGGTATGTAGGCATCATGCCTACATAAGGGGTGTAGATCCACATCTAATGAATATTACACAAACTAACCCCCCCTCTTTCTCAAAATTGGTAAAATCATAATGGAACATAGGGGTTAAAGAGAAAATCTTCTCTACATGGAGCTCTATAGACTTGTAGTTGCTAAAACTTCACAGATAGGATCACATGGACATAGCAAAAAAAATCCCAAAAAGTTTAGATCCTTAGGATAATAGTGGTAGAGGTAGACTACATCAATGGTGCCACTCCTATCTAGTTCTAACTCTCCTATCCAATCACAAAATTAAGTTTGGATCTCATTTTATGATAGTATCCCAATCCTATATAGTGAATTCTAGTCTTAGTCGAATCAATCAATTTTTAGCTAAGTCTCATTTTCTTTCCCTTATTACTATTTTTTAAAAAGTTTGAATTATAATAAAATTTCACAAATCATTATTTTAAATATTGTCTATTTATTTACTGATTTTACTACTCAAACCCTTTAACTAAATTAGGAATAATACATCAATATTCCCAAAATTGTTAAATCATAAGGCCAAAATGACCCAAAAAAATAAATGTGGAATATTTGACATGCCAAATAAGGATAAGGCTGACTCAATGATATACCTACAACTAAAAAATTAATCTTAGGAGATATAGATGCTTAGAATGAGTGAAATAAACTCAAAAGATATGTAGATAAGGATCAAAGATGAAATTCATGAATAATAAATAAAATTATAATGCCACAAATGAAGTTTCCTAAAAATAAAAAATATATAGAAGTGGACCAAGTGTGTAAAAATGGATAGGGGTAGATGCACAAAGTTGGAGGATAATAAACATGGCAGTCCCCCTGTTAGTGTATGATATTATTTTCCTTGTATATATTATTATGGATTAGTCTTAAACTTGTATTTAGCTTGCTTAGGTGTTATTTTGAGATCACTTAGGTTTCATAAATGAGGTAATTAAGGTGCATATGTACATGGAAAAATTGTAGTTAAATTGGTGGGTAAAGATACCCTTACCTACCAATATTGACATATGGAGTACACAAATCATTTGGAAAAAGTCTTGTGTTCACATTACTAAATGTCTTGGATCTTGCCTCCATTGTACCTATAAATACACCTCTCATCTAAGATATTTTTTAATGAGTTATGAATGCTATATTATTATAATTCTACTCTATTTTGATTTCTATCTCAACAATAAAGTTTTGCTTCTATTTGCTTTGCATTTGTAGTTCATGTGTTCAATTCTATCAGTTGGATCTTAGATAATTCCATCATGATATCATAACTATTTTCTAGTAATGAACATCATTTTATTGTTAATTTCTTGAAATTTTGAGTAGTTTTTTGAGTTTGTATTCTAACTAAGATTGTAAAGAAGAAACATATAGATCTGTATGTATCATCTATAGTCCTTTCTTCTCTAATTGGTAAACTTCATCAGTATTTGTAATTATTTCAATTGTATTAGATATATAAGTAACCTTTTTCAGATCTAAAAGAAGGATTCAACCTGTTTGGATGAAAGAATAAATCATCTTTTGATAAGGAGGCAAGATTTAAAAACTATTTTTGCAAATCCATTTTTTAATTAAAAATGACTATTATTTTGATAACTATAAAAAAATGGTAGATAATCATTCAAAAAAAATTCTAGTTTCTATGCACCTTGGTTTCCTCTTTCTGGATTATTTTGAAATTCATAATTTCATTAATAATTGTGATAGTTATTGTAGTTTTACTGACTGTGATACAATTTAGAAAATTTTATTTTTGATGATGGAGAAAAGTTGAAGAGTTTTTTTTTATTGTTTTTTTATAAAAATAATGTTGTTGTGAGAAATCATATTGTAATGATTTATTTATCATTGTTTTCAAACACTTTATTTCATGAATATCAATGGTGAGGTCCAGTTTTGGTAGGCGGTCAAACCCCCTCACAAACAAAACAAAATTTATTCTCCTTTGCTTAACTAATAATTTAACACTCTTGTTCTCCTCATGGACATTTTTTGGGTTGAGCTCAAAGTCTATTTTTTGTGATCTTGCACTGTCACTTATGTAATCATTACATAAATTTCTCATTTTTGGATGTATTCTGGTTGAGTTGGACATCCATTTTTTATGAGCATACATTGTTGTTTTTGCCTTTAATGCAAAGATTTCACTCATGTCTATGCTAGCCATTTTGTTTTTGTGTGTATTTCACAATAGTAGAAACTACACTATATTTTGCATTCAACAACCTCAGATAGTCACCTTGTTGTTGTGTGTATTGGAAGATGGTGAATACTACACCAAATCACGTAATTTGACAACATCAGCTATATCTTTGTGGTTTATTATGTGGATCTACACATATAATTCATTATATCTAAGTATAGATCTACTTTGTAGTATCTTATTTACAGTGTTGCATCATCTATCCTTGGTACATGAGTTGAAGCCTCAAGAATCAACTCTATACTCATGTTTACAGTTGTCTTTAGCCTTGCATGATATCTTAAGATTTGATGGGCTTTATTGTGCAAAAAAATTGGTGTCTATTGTATATGAACTAAAGTGCTGATTTTATATGCACTAAAACATAAAGTAATAATTGTATGCACACTAAAGTGTTGATTGTATATGTACTAAAAAATAAAGTTCCAAACCTTTGTAATTAGGGGGGTTCTTTCTAATAGTTTTAGGGGGGTTGTTGAGTGCCTTGCCTTCTCTATTGCTTATTCAAATTTTTATTGCACTACATCATGGATCACAATTTTCTTCCACTTCTCATTCCATTCAATTATCATGACTATAAATCTAAAGGGAATTTTTTTCTAAGAATCAGAGGTTTACACAAGATAACCATGAATATGGAAATTGAACCAGAACTTGGTGTAGATAAAATTAATTGGTATAATAGGTGTGATAAAGCATATGGTACTTTATGTTTGTCTATTTCTCTTGACTTACTCTTTCACATTGAATATGCTAAATCACCACATGAGATTTAACTATTTCACATTGAATATGCTAAATCACCACATGAGATTTATAACACTTTGGAACAACTCTTTGGGAAGTAAGATTTAATGATGGGTCATGAGCTAGAGAATGAGCTCATTAGTTTGAGTCCAAGCAATTTTGACACTATAGAAGACTTCTTCACCAAACTTAAATCACTTAGGTTGCAATTAAAATTTTGTGGTACAGAGAAAAAGGATGAATAATTAATCCTTTTTATTCTTTTTAAATTAGGTCCTGACTATTCAATTTTTGTCTCTACCTTTCATGCTTTGAAATGTGCCCTAGGACCTGCATGGATTATGCCATCCTTAGATGATTTTTCCAAATAATTAACAAGGGAAAAAGACAAACTCATCTAAATGGGTACATTGAAGTCCTTCAAATCACATGCTTTATTGAGTCATGACAAACTAAACACTTTAATAAATAAGGAGAAGAAATAAAACAAGAAGGACCAAGAGTAATGAAAGGGTAAAAAATTAGATACTAAGCCAAAAGTATCATATTAGTCCTCCTCTTTAGGTGGGAAATACAAGAAATATAGGATCACATGTTCCTATTGTAAGAGAACTGGGCATGATGAAACAAAATGTTTGAAAAAATAGATTGATCATTTAACAATGATTCTTGAGAAAAACAACATCAATGTACCTGATACATTAAAATCAAACTCATCATCATAGGAGTCTTCTAAGTAAAAATAAATTAGTAAGGGGAAAGGTAAGGGCAAGGTCCTTATTTTAGTAGCATCTTAGCCATCCACATGGCTGATTGATTCTAGTTCCTCACATCACATGGCTTCTTCACGAGACTTGCTCTCATTCTTAGAGCCATGCTCTATGCCATCTATTCTAATAGGTGGTGATAATTCTATTAAAGTTTATGGGAGAGGATATGTTGAAGTTAATGATGGAACATTTTAAAATGTCTTATGTGTTCCATCATTGCCAACTAATCTCCCATCTATTTATCAAATCACCCACATTCGATCAGGAAAGAACATTGAGTTTACTCCAGATTTTGTTATCATTAAGGAGCTACATAGTAATACTACAATGGCCATTGAGAAAGCAAATCACCAATCAAGGTTGTATACCTTCTCAAAAATTTATCTTTATTACCCTTCTATTGCATTACTCACTCATTCTGATGGAGTGAGCAAACTATGGCATGAGCGATTTGGCCATCCAAACTATCGCTACTTAGAACAACTTGGTCAACAAGATATGGTAATAGGGTTGCCTCATGTTCATTTTTTAATGGTGTTTATGAAGTTTGCATGCTTGGTAAACATCCTGAAGAGAAATATGACAAAGTTAAATCATGGAGAGCTACTAAAATTTTGGAGCTAATTCATAGTGATGTTTTGGGACCATTTCCAAAGCCTTCATTCAATAAGGATAGATACATGTTTACCTTCATAAATGAATCCTCTAGGTATACTTGGGTGTATTTTATTCAACAAAAGTCTGAGGTCTTTGACTATTTTAAGTATTTCAAGGCTCTTATTGAGAAATAATGAGGGAAAACCATTAAAACTTTGCACACAGATAATGGTGATGAGTATGTTAATCATTACTTTGAACAATTCTATACTTTAGAAGGGATTGATCTATAATGAATAGTTCCATATATTCCTTAGTATAATGGTGTTGTAGAGCATAAAAATAGATCTTTGAAGGAAATGGTAGACTATATGATACACTCTAAATCACTTATACCATAATATTGGGTAGAAGCCATTAATTATGGTTTCTATATCCAAAATCATGTTCCTCATAAAGAATTGAAAGGGATCACTCCTTTTGAAGCTTGGAGAAATCAAAAACTTGAAGTTAAGCACTTTAGAGTATTTAGATCTCTAGCTATGGCTTCCATTCCTAAGAATAAATGTAAGGTGATGGAACGTTAGAGTAGGACTTGCATATTTGTTGGGTATGCAGAAGGTGTTAAGGGATATAGGATGCTTCATCATACCACACATTAGTTTTTTATTATGAGGAGTATATGATTTTAATAGGGTTCATCAGATTCCACACATGACACTTCTCCCTCCTCTTTGGAATCTCTGGGATATGATGATATTTTAGATATTTTAGATCATCCAAATCAGATACCTATTGATGAAGATTATTATTCTAGTTCAAATGATGAGGATAGTAATAGAGATTCACCTCATTCAATTCATAGTCAAATTTCTAAAGTTGAAATATATCCTCTTGATTCTCTGATTTTAGGTCCTCTTTGGGATAAATAGACTCTATAGAGTGCAAATGATTGGGTTGGGAATCCATCAAATGTCAGACATACTTGTTCACAATTTTAAGATATTCCACATGTTTTCATTACTTGTGCTTATGATCTAAAATCATTTCATGAGGCATATATCATTCTTGAGTGGGATATAAATATGCATGAAGAGTATATTTCCTTAATTAGGAACCACACTTGGGATCTAGTATCACTTCCTAAGGGAAGGAAACTTGTTTATTGTAGGTGGATTTATTGAATAGGTTAGTGGATAAGTTTAAAGCATGATTGGTAGCAAAAGGATTTTCACAAGTCCCTGATATAGACTGTACTAAAACATTTTCTCTAGTTTATAAAATGAACTCTATTCAACTCACTCTTTCCATTGTCATAGCTTATCATTGGGATGTTCATCAGATGGATGTGAAGAGTGCCTTTCTTCATGGTGACCTTGAGGAGGAGATATTTATATAAAACAACCACAAGGTTTTTTAGAAGATTCTTCCTTAGTGTGTAAACTTTGGAAATCAATCTATGGCCTCAAAAAGGCCCTTTAGGCTTGGTATGCCAAAATGGATTCATTTCTTCTCATAGTTGGGTTCACTAGATGCAATTCTGATATGAATGTCTACATCTTACGGCAAGATAATTCGCTCTTGATTTTGGTTTTATATGTGGATGACCTATTGATCATAGGGATTTATTCATCCTCTTTTATAGTAGTGAAAACTGATTTGCATGATAGATTCTCTATGAATGACTTCGGTTTGTTACATTATTTCCTTAATATTGAGATTTCACAATCTAACTCAAGGATTACCATTGCATAATCTAAGTATGCTCTTTATTTTCTTGCATGGTTTCACATAGATGGTTATAAGCTAGCTCCAACTTTCATTTTGGAGTCAAATTTAAGGCTGAGTGTTCTTCTCCATTGGTTGATGCTACTTAATATTAAAAATTAGTTGGCAGCCTCATCTATATAACTCACACTAGACTTAATATTTCATATATAGTGGGCATGGTATTTAGGTTTATGTAGACATTACATGAGCTTCATTGGAAAGTATCCAAATGGATTCTCAACTACATTCGTGGTACTCACAATTTTAGGATTCATTATAGAGCAACATTGATATTAACTTGATTAGATACATAGATTCAGACTAGTTTGGTGATATTCAACATTACAAGTCCACTTCAAGATATAGTTTCTCACTTGGTTCAGGACCAATTAGTTAGTCTAACAAGAAGTATAATGTTATTGCTTTATCATCTACTGAGGCTAAATATAGAGGGGTTATCAATGCTACTACTAAAGTTATTTAGATTTAAGGGATTCTTATTGAGTTTGGTATATAGTTTAAGTGACCCAAAATCATCTTTTGTGATAACCAAAGTACCATTAAAATTTATAGGAATCTATTCCAACATCAACAAACCAAACACATCGAGATTCATATACACTTCATTCAGGAGCTCATTCATGGATAGGTCATTGATCTCAAATTTTACTAGAATATAGAATAGATAGCTGATATCTTCACCAAACCCTATACTAAGAGTAAGTATATTCACTTACATACTCTTATTAGGGTACGAGCTGCATCAACATCATCTTCAGGTGGGGATTTTAGTCCTCTTCTTCTTTTCTCTCTTTTTTAGGGGGAGTTTTTTTCCTATAGGTTTTTTCTTTTTCCTCCACTTTGTGAGAGTTGCATTGTACTTGGGTAGCTCATTAGGGCATATTTCTAGGACCTAATTTTATTTTCCCACCAATGTTACTCTTAAGGGGGGGTGTTAGTTTAGGATATTCTTTTTGTTGTATTTATTATTATGGATTATTCCTATAATTATATTTAGCTTGCTTAGGTGTTATTTTAAGGTCACCTAGGTGTCATAAATGAGATAATTAAGGTGTACATGTACATGGAAACATTGTAGTCAAATTGGTGGGTAAAGATACCCTTACCCACCAATATTGACATATAGATCACACAAACCATTTGGAAAAAGTCTTGTGTTCACATTGTTAAATGTCTTGGATCTATGTCTCCATTGTACCTATAAATATGCCTCTCATCTAAGCTATTTTTTAATGATTTATTAATGTAATATTAGTATAACTCTACTCTATTTTTATTTTAGTCTCAACAATAGAGTTCTGCTTCTATTTGCTTTATATTTGTAGTTCATGTGTTTGATTCTATCAGTTGAATCTTGGACAATTCCATCACCCCCAACTTTTCTTATTTTTCTACAAAGGGTATATGCCCTTTTTAAAAGTGCATACACCCTTTTTTTTTGAATTTTTGAGGCTCTAGATACTACCTGAGCCTTGAGGGCATACACCCTTCTTTTCATTTTATGATTTCTCATAGACTATAAAGAAGAAACCATAAGCAAGAGAGGAAGGGATTTTTTTTGGTTAAAATTATAGATTGATACTCGTGGATTGGAGCATTATTCTACCAATAAAATTCAACATCGCATCTCTTATGTTATTTTTACATTTTTTTCATTTTTGTGAAACTTATTGAACTAGGGTTTTGAATTTAAATTTATATTCAATTTTTTAAATTGGCTAAAAAACCTTTAAAAAAAAATTAGATACATAAATTTGATGGATCAATTTCCTAAAGAAAATGTTAGACAAAGCCCACCAGAGTTTGATTTTGCATGAGAAAAAGTTGAATTATATGAGTAATATAATGACAAATGTCAACAATTATAGATAATTATCGATGGTTTACATCATTCTTCAGATGGTAGTACACAAATTTTAATTTATAATGTATTAGAATATATTTTTAATAAAGTGGGAAATGTGATTTCACAACTAGATGCAATGTTGCATCGAAGATAGGATTTAAAATAATTTTATTCCAATAAATTGTCAAATGATGATGTGAAAAAAAAAGAAGATTTGTGTACTTTATTTATTAAACTTGGAGCCAACCTACCTCCACTAACAAATTGAAAACACATTAGTATTTATTGGTGTATTCATGTAGAGATTAAAATTAACTTTTGGGATAGGTGGTGGATGGTGTTTAATGAGCCTCCATGCTACAATAATGAGCTTCCATTATATTTTTTGAGAAAATTATACTGTAAGTTTGTATTACAAGCAATTTCAAATTATTTTGACATGAATGCATCCCAAGGTAGGGGAGGTGGGTCTTCATTAAATAGACCTCATAATAGGTGGGACCAAAACCATCATAACTAACCTCTAAGAAATAGAAAAACAATATCAGATGCCACTATTCCTAAAATTTTGCATCATAACATAGAGATGGATACCCTTGAGGTGGTTACTAGTTTGACACAAATTATTATTGAACATGGTATGTACACTTTAAAGACTTCTACTTAGCCTATAAGTGGTGCTAGTGGTAGTGGTGGTGCTAGTAGCATTAGTGGTGTTGGTGGTAGTGGTATTAGTGGTAGTGGTAGTGGTAGTGTTGGTATAGGTCCTAGTGTCCCTCCTACTCATTTTATAGTTCCTATGCATCATTGCACATCATACTAGATGAAGTGTATAAGGCCTTCTATTTAGGTGAAACATACACATAATATGTTTATGAAGACTAGTATGCTAGAGTGTATTTCATCTATATATGCTTTAGTAATGCCACACAGTAGCATGCCAAACATTAGCCTGCCAGATCATATGTCATATGTAGATGTTTTAGCAATGCATGGTACTATATTTGATGCATAGGTTTAATTTTAATTATCAAGTTTTTTTTGTTTATAAAATAATATTAAGTTTATTTTCTAGTACATGTGTTTGTACTTAGTTGACTAATTTATTTGATCAAACTTGTTATTTTTGTTTGTATCTAGTTGATTGGTGATATTATGGGTACCTCAGTAGACCTTGACTCTATTGTAGAGGTTGAAATTGGCATGGGTGTACCTTACACATAGGTTTGTAAATTTTTAAATTACATATTTATTCATTTACATGTTTATTATCCTTTGAACATAAGATTCTATTTTATAGTATATTATAGTCATAACTTTTTATCATGTTCATTGAATTCACATATTATTCATTTATTGGTTTTATAGATGATGAGTTATGCTATGGGAACCCATCATGGATGAGAAAAAGGTGTAGGTGATGTTTCTACTACATTGAAGAATCCACTATCTCTGTAGCAAGTTATGATTCAGGGATGGAGACTGGTGAGAACACATAGTTTAATTGTTTTTATCTTTAAGCAATGATATTTTATGTCATATTTACATAATTGTATATAATTCTAGATCTAATGATATATGTATGCTCTATATGATTCCACATCGCAGGTGTATATGCAATATTGTAGCCCTAGACAACCATTTAGATGGAATATGGTAAGTGTAGAGTCATTTTACAAATTTTTACATTCTTGAAAAAATTATCAAATTTTTAATATATAATTTTAATGCATTATTTTTTATATTTTATATGTTGTGAAAAGACAAACATTTTCATCGATTGTCGATGAAGTAATGAATGAATCCCATGCTGAGAGGAGAGTATCTCCTTGTATTGAGGCACCAACACCCCTAGATATATGTCTATGGAAACAAAACATAATTTATTTAGAGGTAATGAGGAGCAGGAGAGCTAGTTGTTGTGTTAGGGATCTAGTTTTAGGCATAATCTATTTTGTATGCCGATATGGCTCACATTGTATGCCTATATGGCACATTTTATCTATGTACATAGTTGTAGGCATAATAAATTTTGTCTATGTACATGTTATGGTCTACATTTTTCTTGATATATGTTATATTATTTGTGTGAAATTATGAAATATAACTTTGCATGTATCACATATATACTATTCAAAAATATGATTCCTTTAACTATCTCTATTTTATATTTTTATCATTTAATGTTTACACATATTATTGGTTAATGATTGAATTATTAATTCATATGGGGTTTAAAAAATTCACATTATTCTCTAAGTTAATTGCTTTGAATCATTATGTATATATTACATTTACATATGATATTTGTTATTTACTTGTTTCATTTACATTTGCTTTTTATTTGCCAATCCACACATAATTCCCCATCTAGACCTCTGGCATAGAAGAAAAATGCTTTTCATAAAGGATATTAACCTAAAAAGGCCACACAAAACTTGACTCTTCATATGCCTTCTAACTCAAGCAAAGGCAAGAATAATTATTTTAAAAAGTGGTGCCATCAACAATTACCAAAGAGCCAAAAACACTCTCAATGTTGGGCATAATAATCCTTTCTTTGGAAACCTACATCATATCATGTAAATATAGATGATACTAAACCAGGTAACACTTTTCATTGAGAATCTAAGTCAGAATAACATCATCACACTATCTAAAACCCAACAACTTGGCCTTCCCACTATTATGCATTTCAAGCTATAATCCCTAGAGTGGATTCAATAACCTAGTAGAAATATATAAGTTTTGATCCAATGCACATTATAGTATAAATTTGAGAATATGGATGGCATCATCAATTGCAACATTGTGCCTCTTTAAGTCTATATCATATTATTAGGGAGGTTTTACTTGTATTATTGAGATTCTACTTATATCAATAGAAACTAAATATTTGGGATGTATGCCCAAAATATTGCTTCTTCAAACTCTTATAGTCAACTCCACTAGCCAAATTCACATTGTCTCTTATAAAAAATGTGATAAAATAACTATGTAAATGCATAGTTTCATGTTACTCATGGTTTGTCTTAAGACACCTGTGTAGGAAAAACAGTAAGAGTTTATAGTGTGATCAATGAAATCAATGTCCCAATAACAAAAACTTGAAAAGTTATTTAAGCCACATAATGGATTATTCATAGAGCTTGAATTTATTGTAATGAACCATGTACTAAACACCACATATATACGATCCATTTATAAAAACCCCTTTCTATCATAAATAAATTTGGGATAATGATGATCATAAATGTTAGGAGGTTTAGTGATGCACTTGTATATGTCTTTAATTCCTACTTATCCATAAAACAAAAAAAGATAATTATAGGTGTCCATATAGTCACCATGGCTTCATTATACATGGGTTAATATCAACATTAATAGCCCTTTTTAGACTATCCACAAAATTATAATCTTGGCAAAACAAGAATATAGACACAAATGAAGAGACTTAAGCAATTTTGATATTCCTTGACTAGTATATAAAACTTGAGGTTATATTATTATGGTACTTAAAGACATATTCAATATTTATCTCAATATGGAAAACCAATCCATATACTAGTTTTTTATATTTAAACTCAAAAGACTCTAAGCTCTCTACAAGCTAATTAAGCCTAAATGCCTCAAAAGGATCAAAACAAAAAATATTTGAAAATAGGGGTATAAATCAATCTAAAATACTTTTGACACTCTTTTGTATGTGATTCAACTTTTTTAACACCTGTGGATGGGTGTTTTTAGGCTATAATGACCGTTGTTTAGTCTTGGTCAACCCCTGGGAGCAAAAATTGTAATTAATCAGAGGCATTCCTTAAGAGAATTCACTCATCCCTAAATGTGCAAAATATTTAAACTTCCATCATGAGTTTAACAAGAACCATGAAGGTTAAAGATAAACCATCAGCTCCTACACATGGAGGGATGAGTCCTCTAAGAAATTGCAAGAGTATTTTGTCTAAATCATGATAAATGAGACATGGAAATGAGGTTTCTATCATGGCCAAATCTCTTAGAATGGGGTAAAATTTGGTCATTGGGGGTTGTAGATTTATACTCATAAGCCTAATCAATGAACCATCTATGTAGATACATCTAGATGGGAATTTTTAGGATAGAATGACCTTTGTTTAGTCTCAGTTAGCCCTTGAGAGCAAACTTTCTAGTTGGTTGAAGGCATTCCTCAAGAGAATTCACTCATCCCTGAATGTGTAAAATGATTGAACTTTTATCATGCATTACATGAGAACCATGAGGGCTAGAGATGAGCCATCAGCTCTTAAACATGGAGGGATTATTCTTCTAAGAAATACTAGGAATATTTTTTCTAATTAGTGATGGACAAGATGTGGAAATGAGGTTTCTCTCATGGCCAAATATCTCAAAACAAGGTAAAAGTTGGTTACATGGTCCATAGATTTTAACTTGTCAACCTATTTGATGAACCATCTACATGAACATGTCCAAATGGGAATTTTTAGGCTAGAATCAATTTTGTCTAGTCTTGATCAACCCCTAAGAGTGAAATTTGTAGTTAATCAGAGGAATTCTTTAAGAGAATTCACTTGTCCCTAAATGTGTAAAATGAGTAAACTTTGATCGCATGTTACATGAGAACCATGAGGGATAGAGATGAAACATTAGCTCTTACATGTGGAGGGATGAGTCCTGTAATAAATCCTAGGAGGATTTTGTCTAACTTGTGATGGATGAGATGCATCAAAGAGGTTTCTATCATGGCCAAATGTCTCAAAATGAGGTAAAAATTGGTCAATGAGGGATGTAAATTTTGATTCATCAACCCAATCAACAAACCATCTACATGATCACATCTAGATGGATATTTTTAGGCTAGAAAAACCTTTGTTCTATATTTATCAAGCTTTGGGAGTGAAATTTTCAACTGGTCAAAGGCATTCCTTAAGAGAATTCACTCATCCCTGAATGTGTAAAATGACCAAACTTCCATCATGAGTTGCATGAGAACCATGAGGGCTAGAGATGAACCGTTAGCTCCTACACATGGAGGTATGAGTCCTATAATAAAGCCTATGAGGAATTTTTATAAATTGTGATGGATGAGACATGGTAATGAGGTTTCTCTCATGGCCAAATCTCTTAAAATAGAGTAAAATTTGGTTAGCGAGGGCCATAGATTTTGACTCATCAGCCCAATTGATGAACCATCTATGTAGACATGTCTAGATGGGAATTTTTAGGCTAGAATCACCTTTCTATAGTCTTAGTAAACCCTTAAGAGTGAAAGTTTTAGTTGTTTAGAGTCATTCCTCAAGAGAATTCACTCATCCTTGAATGTGTAAAATGACTAAACTTTTGTCGTGAGTTGAACGAGAACCATGAGAGATAGAGATGAACCATCATCTTCTAAACATTGAGGGATGAGTCATACAATAAATTAAAATAGGATTTTACTTAAATAATAATTGATAAGACATTATAATGAGGTTTATCTTGTAACCAAATCTCTTAGAATGGGGTAAAAGTTGGTCAATAGGGGCTGGAGATTTTGACTCGTCATCCCAATCGATGAACCATCTATGTGAACATATTTGAATGGATGATTTTAAGATAGAATCACATTTTTTAAATCTTGTTCAACCTTTGGGAGTTAAATTTGTAGTTGGTTAGAGTCATTCCTCAAGATAATTCACTCATCATTGAATGTGCAAAATGACTGAACTTTCGTCACAAGTTGCATGAGAATTGTGAGGGATAAAGATGAACCACTAGCTCCTACACATGGAAGGATGATTCCTATAAGAAATATAAAGAGTATTTTGTCTAAATAATGATGTCTAAGACATATAAATAAGTTTTATCTCATGGATAAATGTCTTGTAACTAGGTAAAATTTGGTTAGTGGGGGCTGTAGATTCTGACTCGTCAGCCCAATCGATGAACCATTTATGTGAACACATCTAGATGGGTGTTTTTAGGCTATAAAAACCTTTGTCTAGTCTTGATTAACCCTTGGGATTGAAATTAAAATTTGATAAAAGGCATTCCTTAAGATAATTCACTCATTCTTAAATGTGCAAAATAAGTGAACTTCGATCATACGTTGCACAAGAACTATGAGGGTTAGAGATAAATCATCAGATATTACACATGAAGGAATGAGTCTTATAAAAAAATACGAGGAGGATTTTATCTAAATCATGATGGATGAGACATGCAAATGAGATTTATCTTACAACCAAATCTCTTAGAATAGGGTAAAATTTGGTCAGTGGGAGTCGTAGATTCTAACTCGTCAGCCTAATTGATGACCCATCTATGTAGACACATCTAGATGGGAATTTTTAAGCTATGAAAACCTTGGTATGATCTTGATAAAACCCTAGGAGTGAAATTTTTAGTTGATTTGAGAAATTATTTAAGACAATTCACTTGTCCTTGAATTTGTAAAATGATCAAAGTTCAATCACATATTGAATGAGAACCGTGAGGGCTAGAGATGAACCATAACCTCATTCACATGGAGGGAGGAGTCATATAAAAAATCATGAGAGTATTTTTTATAAATTTTGATTAATGAGATATATAAATCAGGTTTTTCTCATGGCCAAATCTCTTAGAACATGCCAAAAGTTGGTTAGTGAGGGTTGTAGATTCTAACTCATCAGCCCAATCAATGAACCATCTATGTGGACACATTAAGATAGGTAATTTTAGGCTAGAATAACCTTTATAAAGTATAATTAAACCCTTGGGAGAATTGTTTTTAGTTAATTAGAGGCATTCCTTAAGAGAATTCACTCATCCTTGAATGTACAAAATGACCAAACTTTTGTCTTATGTTGCATGAGAATCATGAGGGATAGGGATGAACCGTAAGGTCTTAAACATGGAAAGATGAGTCCTATAAGAAATTATATGAGGATTTTTTTATAAATAAGTATGGATTAGACATGAAAATTATGTTTCTCTCATGACTAAATCTCTCAAAATAGGGTAAAACTTGGTTAGTGGGGGCCATATATTTTGACTTGTCAGCCCAATCGATGAACCATCTATGAAAATATGTTGAGATAGGCACTTTTAAGATAGAATCACCTTTTTAAGGTCATGATCAACTCCTAGAATCAAAATTTATAGTTGATCAGAGGAATTCCTTAAGATAATTCACTCATCCCTGAATGTGCAAAATGAGTGAACTTAACATGAGTTGCATGATAACTGTGAAGGATAGAGATAAACCATTAGGTCTTACACATGCATGAATGAATACTCTAAGAAATAAAATGAGTATTTTATCTAACTCATCATGGATGAGATGTAGAAATTAGGTTTATCTCACATCTAAATCTCTCAAAACATGCCAAAATTTGGTCAATGAGGGCCATAGATTTTGACTCATCAGCCTAATCAATGAACCATTTATGTGGACACATCAAGATAGGCACTTTTAGTCTAGAATCACTTTTATCAAATCTCGATCAACCCTTGAGAGTGAAATTTTTAGTTGATTGAAAGCATTCCTTTAGATAATTCACTCATCCTTAAATGTGCAAAATGAGAAAACTTATGTCATGAGTTACATGATAACTATGAGGGCTAAAGATGAACCATCAGGTCCTACACATGCATGGATGAGTCCTATAAAAAATATTAGGAGGATTTTTTATAGCTTTTGATGGATGAGATGTGGTAATGAGGTTTCTCTCATAGCCAAATCTCTTAGAACATACCAAAAGTTGGTCAGTGAGGGTCGTAGATTCTGACTCATTAGCCCAATCAACAAACCATTTGTGTGGACATGTTGAGATATGAATTATTAGGCTAGAATCACCTTTTTTAGGTCTCATATAACCCCCAAAATCAAAATTTGTAGTTGATAAAAGGCATTATTTAAGATAATTCACTCATCCCTTAATGTGAAAAATGAGTGAACTTCCATCGTGAGTTACATGAGAGCCATGAGGGCTAGAGATGAACCATCATGACTTACACATGCACAAAAAAGTCCTCTAAAAAATAATAAGAGGATTTTATCTAACTCATGATTGAAAAGATGTGCTAATGAGGTTTCTCTCATGGCTAAATCTCTTAGAACATGCCAAAATTTGGTCAGTAAGGGCCATAGATTATGAGTCATCAGCCCAATCAATGAACCATCAACATAGACATGTTAGGATAGGCCCTTTTAGGATATAGTAACCTTTTTTAAGTCTCAATCAACCCCTAGGAGTGAAATTTGTATTTTATTAGATGCATTCCTTAAGATAATTCACTCATCCTAAAATGTGAAAAATGAGTGAACTTTTGTTGCAAGTTGCACGAGAACCGTGAGGGCTAGAGATGAACCATCAAGTCCTACATGTGCACAACAAGTTTGTAGACCTTCAAAAATTAGAGAATTAGGTTCATAAAAATCTTGGTAAACCTATAATATAAACAAATTAGGGTTGAAAAATATCTTTATAGATGGACAATGAGTTTGTAGACCTTTCTCAAAATTCACACATTGATATTCATGCATTACAAAAGGAATAGGTATCAAAGTATCCAAATGACTAAATTGAAATGTATGGATCCTTTTTAGGATATGATATTCATTTAGAGACTATGAAAATAATATATATCCTTATCCACACTATAATAGATCCATTACCATAAAAAAGGGTCTATTAATAAATTTTTTTAACATAGAGTCATGTTCTTTCCTGTATTGATCATCATTCACAATCAATCTCCATAGCATATACATTCAAGAAAACATAAAATATAAGATATACACATAATACTATGAGCATAGATAGTTTTCTCAATAATTTCCTTTTATTCACTACTTTCCTTTTTCTTCTACTTCAAGAATATCTATCTAAAACTATCTAAAGAAACCTTATATTTCCCTCACCAACCAATACTTGATTCTTGATTCATTGTCCATGTGGGAGTCTTGGACACAAACTTGGTTACAACTTAAATTAATATGCAAAACCATGTCATATAAGGGTCAAGGCATTAGAAACCCTTGACCTATTCATAATACTCTTAATTACATGCTACTATATCTCACATCATCAAATAGATGCTATGATCCCTCAAAAGGGCTTACAAGAATGCAAAAGTTTGAATAGTGCTTTTATGAATTTTATGAATCCTAGACACTTAGTAAAGACTCCTAAGGACCAACAACTACTCTAGAACACCTCTTACCTTATTTCAAACCAAAAATGACATCATGATGACATCACTAAATGATGACCCTACATCAGTGTTTTCTTAAGAGGATAAACAAAGAGAATGTGAAAAAAAATTTGCTTAAAGTAGATGAAATTAATATAAATTGTTTTGGCTTCTCTTCATTTCATGAAGATAATCTTCTCTACTCATGATACCAACCACGTGAAGATGGAATCTTGTATGGTACCACTAACCTAGATTTAAATTATTAGTAAAAACTTTAAACATAATTAACACATAATCATAAAATAGTTGAAAAATAAAATACATTCAATCAAATAACTTTACTGTATAAATTTTTAAAAAGTTAGATAAACTTACTAATTCAATCTAATGTACCTTCAAGATCAAATATATTTAAAAGTGTTTTAAGAATCTCTTCATGGTTAGATTCATGTATTTTTCACAAAGTTCTATTGTGAGGCTTTCCATGATATTTGATCGATTGAATATTTTTAACAATAACAAGGTTTGAATAATGAAGCACCATCCTATGTGTTTCAAAGTCCTCAAATTAAAATTGTTTTATTTTTTATGATAGTACCTATAAAGCCATATTATAGTAACCACTATGGATCTAGTGGGATAAATTAGCTCTTATCCATCCTTAAAATTTATGGTTAATATTTTTTTTGCCTCTACACAGTGACACTAGTAGTTTATTCCCTCATCATTAGTCTTAGGTGCAATTACTACAAAAACATGCCCTACATTTAAAGTATAATAAAATTCTAAGTACATCTAGAAAAAAGTAAAAATATCACTAATATCTAAGGTTGTATATTTAATTAAATAATAAATTATACCTAGTTGCATAAGATTTGAGATGTGGTCAAATAGTCAATTGATGATGGCATTTCATGATCTATCACTTGTTGGAGTGAATGGATACTCTCTATAGGTGATATGGGTCTACAATACCATTTTTCAACCCATTATTTTGACTCACATTCATTCCAATTAAATTCCATACATGAGAAACAAAAGCATTCTGTATCCTTAGTATAAGTAGTCCATGAAGTTGAATTTGAGATCTGAATGGAGTGGAAAACACTCAATTCAGGCACTGTAATGAAATCTTCATACATTTCCTTATGTTTTTACTCTATTAACCAAAAGAATCTTCATACATGAGAATTTTTATCCAATCCATGACAAATATTTTCATTAAAACAACTCATAATACTTGTTACATCAATCAAATTAGCACCGTCCTTGTGTTTTACCTACTCTCTTTTAAGGGCTCTTTTTACAAATGCACCAGCACTATCATGTTCCCCTTTTTCATGCCCAACCTTAAAAAATCTTCAAAAATATTAAATGTCATTCTTCTTATGCATTTTTCTTAACTAGTAAAACATTTAAGAGTTCTTAATTACCGTACATAATTATCTAACCAAATGTAGTGTGTATCAAATATGATTTATCTTGTATTCATATTCATATAAAATATCTCAAAATAACTTTGGATAAACTCTAAAGAATTTGACCTATCATCACTCATATAAAAATGGTACTCCCTCAAAATATTTCTATTATCATATGTGTTATTAGGTTAATTTCTCAATGTAATATGAACAAAAATTCCAACTTAAATTGAATTATAATATTGGGATTAAACCTCATTCTATGGTTGTAGTGTGAAGTTTTTAACAAAATCCACAACTAAAATAATGGTGCCAATTGGTAAGTTGTCCTTGCATTCTTTGAATTAATTATCTAACTATTTTAATTTGTGTGTGTGTCTTGAATATTGGAAGATAATATTATTTTTGAATTCAAACATGAAATCACATACAAAAACTTTGGTCATAACTAATTCACATCCTAGTGACTCTTTTACATCTTTTAATACATACTTAACAGATTCATATTGCTTATAATCAACTAGTTACTTTCCAAATTCATGTGAAATATCTTCATGTAAACAACTCAGCAAATTTGACAAACCACCACAACTATTACATGTTCCATCTAAACATTATTTGGAAAAAAAAAACTGTCTCTCAGGTCTTTGATAGAAAAGACCTTGGATTGATTCTCTTTATGTTTTAGATGGGGAATATATCATACATTCTTGAAAAATCTTCTTAGTATGTAAAGTAAAATGTATATGAATAAAAACATCAAAATACATAGCAAATTTAAAATGTAACTTACAACATGTGGTGCATGCTTGGTTAATTTTAACATAAAAGTCTTGCACATCTCAAATGACCTTTGGCTAATTATTAATTAGCCATTAAAATTTTCAATAATTTTTTTATAAAATTCTATTTGTGTTATGTATAAAATGTTTTTCATGTGACTCATGATTTTTTAAGCCTTTTATTCTTTTAACAACATCTTTTACATTAGATGAGACCCTTATGTTGTTGTGCCAAACATTTTCAATCAATTATTTTGTTCCTTCAACCAATACCTTATCTTTTCGTGGGAGTCTACCACTAAATGCTAAAAAAATCATGAGTGAAGGGTCATCAAGCCTTTTTTTTAATTTTATGGCATTTATTATAGTTTTTCTATTTAAATTCAAGGATTTACTTGTGTCACTAAGAATTTAAGCCTTAGATGTTGACTTAATCACTATAGATTTCATTATTACTCATCTTGTCACACTACTATCTTTATTCTAACTTTTATTGCCTATTATTTTAAATGCATTAAATAGATTCTTTACTATTGCACTATTTTTTCCTTCAATGTGTAATGTTCTTAACCCCAAATTATGCATCACAGGGCATATTTTTTACATTTTCACTAATTAAATAAATAGTTAACATCATTTTGTATGGATTTTATTCTTAAATGCATAGTTACACATTGAGCATGATGTTGAACTATTATTTTTGACATTTTACCTTCCTTAGGTTCTATTATTTTTTCATCTATGTCAACCAAACGCTTTGGTGTTCATCTTATTATCCTTGGAGGTGTGGGTGCAGGAGCTATTTTTTGTATTAAATTGTGTGGTGTTAACACTTCAACCATAGTAGGGACATTGAGAGGTTTGACTATCTAAACTAGGGGTTATAGGTGAATTAAATTCCTATTCATTAAGAGACACATGATTGGGTTCATTATTTGATGTTGATTATCATTATACTTAGAAATTTCATTATGAATGGATGTTTCATTATATTGTGTTTATCCATATTTTTCATCATTCATTACAAATTCAATATTTACATGCTCTACATTTTGAATTTCATCTTGAAAGAAAGATTGACTCACTTCTCTTATCTAATTTGAAGACATACGTAAACTAAATTCTATATAATTGGTCATGTTATTCTCATTAAAAGTATTACCTAGTGTAGAAGAAGAACCTTCACCTTACCTAGAAGCTCTTATAGATGCCCTCCTTTTGGCTTGTCTTTTTCTTTATATTTCTCTTTTCTCTTCAATTTACTCATTTTTTAACTCTTTTATTGGTCTTTTACGATGTCTTCTGGACTCCATTATTTATCTTTTCCAAAATAAGAAAATTTTAGATTTAAACTTGAACAATTCTTAATGATTCAAACAAAATAGATGAACAATTCATCAAATTCACATAGTTACAGGAGAAAAACTAGTTTGTATTTGGAAAAAACAAAACAAAACACTCATTTTCATGGAAAATGTAACAATAATTCATGAATCACAAAGGGTGTGCATGCTTTAGAAATCATGCACACCCTTTGGGATCTATGAACCAATGTGCAAATGCATTTATTTTCCCTTTGATAGTTTTGGAAAGGGAATACACCCTTTACAAAAGGCATACACCCTTTTCAAAGGGTAAACACCCTTTATCGATGGAATACACCCTTCTCATATTTACAATTTTTTTCCCACTTTCCCTCCAATTTAACCTTGGTTTTAGGCCTGGGGGTCCCAAACCTACCTAAATTCTATCATGAACCAGCCAAGGAGATTTATAATAAATTTAGGGGTTTTTTCCCTTTTTATAGACACATTTGATCAAGCAGCTTTTATTATTTAAATAAATGTATGGGTTTGTAGAGTAGAAACCATAGTTTTCAAATATATACTCTTTTTTAATGTTAGAATATTATTTATAATTATTATTTAATTTATGCATAACATATCTCCTTATAGTCTATATACATATCATCACAAATTCACTTATAAATTTTTGAATATTAATCAAATTCTTATAAAACTTATATCTTAATAATTTACACATTGTTAACTATGGTTTCAAAAAATAATTGATTTTCATGAAGTTAAGGTTAAAAATTTGTGTTCGTACACTTGCACTTTCAATTCTTTTAATCTATCTTGACTTGTAAAATTATTTAAAATTTATGTACATAATAAACAATTAATAAAAAATATTCTCAACAATATTCAACATTTCACCTATCTATATATGAAATTTCATACAAAAATTAAATCATTTACTAAAAAAAATTATGTTTGTACACATGCACTCTCCTTATCTTTTTATAAAAAATAAACAACCTATTATGATAAATGCAAATTTTCACACATTTTTATCATCTAAGTATTATATATATATAATTCAATAATTTATATTTTTATGTCATTATCAAATTATTTTTTGAAGTGTCTCTAACATTCTCTCCAAGTTCAACTATTGTTATTTTCAAAAAAAAGGTGTCACTTTATACCCCTTTTTTGTCCCCCATTATCCTGCATCTACCCATAGATGATGCTATAAAAAATGGATTTAAACCAAATCTAGGTATATACACCAAATTAGAGGGGATAAAAATCATAAGATAAGATAAAGGTAATAAAGGGGTACACAAGATAAGATAGGAGATGCAAAATAAGGGGGATTTTCACAAGGTGAAAGTTAATAGGATGATCCATATTTCCTAATTTAAAGAATATTAACTAACACAAATAAAATTTGATAAATTAATTATAAAATAATAGTAAACAATGCCACAAGGTCAATTTTAGGTGTTTATAACTACCTTACACCCCAATAAATATTATTCTTGATACTTAAAATTTATGTTACTATCTATTAATGGAATATACTTAATTTATATGAGAAATTAGTCATGTTTATGTTAGGATTAGATTGTCTTTATTTTTTAGTATTTACATCTACTTAAACCCATGTGGCATTTCATACCCAATTATTCACATGGTTATACACCAATAATACACTTATTTTCCACTTTAATTATTAGAAGTGTTTCTATAGAGTAACATGTTTAATCTCATTACCTGGGAACCTCCTCTTTTTGATCTTTTTAAATTTAATTTTTTATTTTATTGGATTAGTGATTTACATATACTATTTTTAGGTTTAATTTTCTCTTTTTTATTCCTTGGGATGTGTTGGCACACTTCCTTTATCTTATTTACATTATACCCTTTAAAATCCTATTGGCCACACTTGGCCTCTTATATAAATTAACATATAAATTAAATTAAACATTTCACTCTCATGTAATGTCTTAAATGTTTTCTTTTAAGGTGACATATATGAGGTTTTGAAGGTAATGTGTTATTATAAAAAAATGATTAGTGCATGGAGATAGGTGATTTAACAATTTTGAGAATATTGGAGTCTTATTCCTAATTTAGTTAAAGCAATGAATTGACTATATTAGTAAAGAATATTGAAATAATTACAATCCTAATTTGTATAATTTATTTGACTTTCATATATTTATAAAAATATTAATGAAAGAGGAGAAATGTAACTTAGCTTAAAATTGCACTGAAGCGGCTAAGATAGAGGCTAAAAATAGTTATGCAGGGTTGGGACAGTGTCATAAAATATTATCTAGATTTCATTCAGTGAAAGGATAAGAGCACCAAAAATAGGACACTTCAAGGTCTAGCACTCAATTCCATGTCCTACCACTATTATCCAATCTAGTCATAGAGATTTGAGTTTTTTGGGTTTTGTCTATTGTCCCTATGTGAGCCTACCTATGAAATTTTATATATTGAATGTCAATGAAGCTCCTTATATAGATGATTTAATCTCCAAACCTAGAATTTCATAGTGCTTGAATAAAACTTGAGAAAGAGGGGGGGTTACTGTGTGTAATATGCACTAAACATGTATCCACACCCCTTATGTGGGCATGCTACCTACATACCAATACTTCAAAGAGGGATCAATCCATATGTAGTTCTCCCAATCGATGTGATTTGTGAAATATTGTTATGCAGATGTAAAAATGCTAAATTGGGTGTGCTTAATGTGGTTAGGGACTGGTGTGAGGGTTTCAATATGTTGGAAGCTGTATTGGATGGTTTTATGCAAAAAATAGTTAAATTTACCTTAGTGGTCTTGCTTGTATTCTTGTTTGATTTTTTAATATTTTACAACCACTTATAAATGCAATTTGAATGGGATTTTATATAGATCTATTGGTCATGGGTTAAATGCATTCATGCTAAGTTGACACAATGAAGAAGAAAAATTGGAAGGAAATAGTCATCTAAGCTCAAAATGTGATTGGATAAGAGCACTAAAAATAGACACCCTAGGGTCTAGCACTATAGTCCAAGTTGGGTGCTATTGTCCTACAAGTACATAACCTAAGGGGGTGGAATTATCATGGGAAAATCATCCTGGCTAAGCTAGAATCATGTCTTATAAGTCTATGGATGATTGTGAATAAACAAATAGGTGTTTAGAATGGTCATGAGAGAATGTAAGAGGGACCTATGGGTTAGGTGTCAAAAAACACACTCAAGCTACCAATTTTGACATTTTATATGACTACATTTATCCCCCCTTTATTATAGTGATGCAACAAAGTGAAATACTGGGATAAAGTAAAAGTAGAAAGTGTACCTAAACATACCTACACGGGTGAAGCCCATGAAGCTGTGTGATGTTGGGTATGTATAGAGAGAACACATTATTTTTCAATAGAAAACAAAGAGTAGATTAGTTTTTACTAGAAATGCTATATCTAAAATAAGAACGTATAAACTTGGGTAAGAGAGAGAGTAAGAGAAAGCAATAAATACACTTCACTGAGTATGCAAACCAATACAAAACCTATTGTGATATTGAGTGATGCTAGATGATGTTGGATATGTGATATACCAAGAGTAATATCATGAATGGAGCTGAGTGCTCAATTTATTAAGAGTGTCTCAAGAATGCAAAGGTTGGCCCTTTAGATCCATCATCACCTACTAAGTGGAGCTATGTGATCATGCATGTGTTAATTTATATTTGGAATGTGTGTCCAATCCCTCTGAGTATGTGGCTCAAGAATATAAAGGCTAGCTAATCCTTTGGCTCCATCATTGCCCACTAAGTGAAGCTATAAACTGATATCAGTATGAATGTGTGTCATATGAGATGGCTCCTAAAAACCATGAATACTCTAAAATTTGATAATGTGGTATGGATAGCTAAATGTGTACTAGAAATTAGGCCAATCTTGGCCACTCTATAAGGAGGAGATTAGGTTTGTATGAAAGCTACTCCAAAATTGGAAACTAGATTTGTGTGGAAGCCAATTGGGAATGTGGAGGTTAGGCTTGTATGAAATACACTATAAAATGATGCCAAACACCTATAAATGGAATAAGGAATATAATTTCTAAGAATGCCTCAGTAATATGTTGAACTCAGAAAGAAAAGAATTAAAATGTGCCATGCACATTGCCCCCAATCACTAGTGTTTGTAACATGGATTTTGATCTGGAAGTTATACCAACTGCCTGATCTAAAATTAAAAGTGAGAGCCATCATGCTGAACATGATTCCCCTTATATCTAGATTCTCTTAAAAAAATTTACTAAAACTAATAAATCTAAACTAATTTGTATGTGGTAAAATTGTAGTTGAGTTAACCTTTTTACCTATTTTAGGAAAATCTAGATTTTTTGTTGTTTAGATAAGAACACTAAAAATAGGACACCCTATTGTCTATAACTATTGTATTTTTCTAAAATTGATGATTGTTCTATAATAATCACTATTTTTCTAGTCTATTCTGCTTGGTTTGACCTTTGATTATTGTTTTAAGTGTTTTGAAAATTGATTTTTGATCGGTAGGAGCTCTGATCTCTATGACAAAACCCTTGTTTGTTACTCCCTCTTTTAAGGGTAGGAATGAAAACTCAACAATGACTACCCTCAAAATAAAAATCCCTACAAGTGTGTTATGCTATGAAATACATGATATAACAATGATAATCAAAAATATGTCTTAAGATATAGAAAAGTGTGTATTACAAATTGTTAGATCAATAGAGGTATGCCTATATAGATATAATAATGTAATAATATGTGTAATGTACTAAATTGAAACTATAAATTTTAGTTTTTAGTTGTTAGTTGTTAGTTGTTAGTTATCAAGGAGGGATGTATCATGATGTCCATCATGGCATCCAAGAAAGCAAGATAATGTATGATGGGGATCATGGCATTGCAATTGAGAAACAATCAAGCAACAAGCACACAAGGCAAGAAGTAAAAAAAGCATAAAAGAGTGGCCAAGGGTCCAAGAAAATAAGGGACATAGGCACATGTCACTCAAATTAGAAAGAAAACATACAAGGAATGTTTAAATACCACATACACATATAATTAAAAACAATCAAGGTTGGCATGAGGGACACAAACACATAGAAGAGTACAAGTAAAGGAGATTGGCAAATGTCCTAAGGCACACACAAGAATAAAAGAAAATGACATTTATAAATGTCTTAAGGTACATATAAGATATAAAATAGGAATTGAGAAATGAAATCACATCTAGCTATGCAAAGCAAGAAAGGAAAGCATGTAATATGTTAGAAATACAATCACATCTAAATAATCAAATCAAGAAGTAAAAGTATACAAGACATGTAGTATAAGACTAGATATATGCTAATAAATACATGAGTGATATATACTAGTGAGTGTCAATAGAGTAATATGTGTAAGCTAGTAAGTAATGTACATCAATATGATAACTAGAGTGTGTGGTGTAAGAATAACATAACCTGGATGGTGTAGTTATGTAGAAGATACCCCCAGTCGGTATATATATTGATGTATGTCTTGAATGTAGAATTATGATGCCCCCTCAATGGGTAGACTAAAGTAATTAAGGATCTAGATGTCACTGTACACACTCAAAGAAGATCTATTTTTGAGTTTTTGAAAATTTTAATGTTTTTAGATTTTGAAATTTTGTATTGTTTTTGGATTTTGAAATATTTGAATGTTTTTAGTATTTTTGATATAAGATATGTACAATCATTCATGAGGAGACTATGTACAAGTAATTGAAAAGAAGCTATATAAAAGAAATTTAAAATAAGCAATATATACATAATGATGTAAAAGACTAGGTTGGAGGGGGCAAAGGGTCCAAGGATGGAGCTCGTTGGGGATGGATATGGAAGAAGGGATCATGACCATCATCAAATGCCTCAATATCATCATCATAAATATCATAATATGCCACATATTTTATATGCATGGTGGCTATCTCCTCAAGTGTCAATAAGATCTATGTTCTTTATGTAGTTAGAGATCTATCACTCATAATGGTGTCATCTTGTTGACGGTGAACTAAAGGTTACTCTAGTGGTGAAGATGCTAAGTCTCCTCAGGGATGTTTAGCTCTGGTATTAGATGGTTTTAGTGGAAGTGATGAAGTTGGTGTTGGTGGTGATGTAATCTAAATAATACCCCAAACTTATAGTTTATCTAATCTTTGCTATAAAAATATACATGAGTTTGTATCATGGCCTCTGATACTATGAAAAAGATAAAATGGGTGACCATCTTACCATGATAACTTGCTAATAGATATGTGTTACACTATAGGTAGTGTGATTAATCCATGATCAAGTAACATCTATAATATAATATATGGTGCATACTATATGATGCCTACCTATATATGAATGATTGGATCTATATCCATAGAGGCAACCATGTGAAGTTTATCCTAAAAGTGTATTGTGAGATGTTAAGAGTGATGTAATATATGTAATGATATCTCTAGAGTCATCTTGATACTCTCTTGGGCCAACTGGTGTAAATCTTAATCCACACAAATAGTCATTTATGAGTGTGGGTGTTGTATCATCATATGAAGTAGCTTGGGAATCTATATCAACATCATGTGCATATGGTAACTTAGAATTTACCACAAGGGGTAACTTTGATATGAAAGTCTCATCAACTATAGTAGTAGAATATTGCAGTGTTATAAGAGTATCTATAACTATCAAAGTAACTATAACTATTGGAGGAGATATATCTATAGAATAAATTGGTACTATTGGAAATATTATTAGTTATTATATAATTATAATAGGTGTAGGAACCATGACTGATGGAGTAGCTAGAATGGCTAAAGCTGCTATGACTAGTTGGGTATCTGGAGCTGAGGACACAACTATAAGTGGAGAAGTATGAGATATGTTAATCTTTCATACCTCATATGTATGTATTTGATCAAGATAAATGTAATGAGGTAGTGAATGAATGGTTATATGAGGTGTCCCATCTAGCAAAATAGTTAATATGATTCTATAATTTGGCAATATTTGAATGGCTAGTTATTTATTGGGCATGTGTATAAGCATCCTTCATGGATAAACTTAACACATCGATGAAGAGTAGAATTCACTTCCCCCATAGAATGTATCTAAGGTAATCCAAATAAAATATTATAATGAAGAGGACCTAACATGACCTGGAACTATATGGAGAGGGATTTGGGCCCTACCATGATATCCAAAGCAATGGTGCCCAATGTTTGTCATGGTATATCATCAAACCCTTTAATATTTTTATATAATTTTTTCATGGATGCCATATCTATGACTATGGTCTATAAGAATGTAATATTACATATATTAAGTCTGGAACCACTATCAACTAGAACTCTTTTAACTACATTGGTTTTGACTTGAGCTTATATGGACAATGGTAAATTTTGATCAATAACAATCTAAGATAGCATGTCCACATGATAAAAAGAAATAACATCTTCTATAGTTTTTAACATGTTTACCAATGATGCAAAATAAGAAGGCTCTAAATCAATGGGTATAAAACTTTGAGTGAGTCCCTGATAAAGAATGTCCTTGAACACATTGGCTTTTTGAAGTATTTCTGACATAGAAATCTTAACTGGTGTGTTTCTCAACTAATCAACAATATCATAAACCTTGTGTGGATCTACCTATGTGAATGGGTTGGGCCTAGGACAAGAAGGAATAGGAAGGTGGTAGGGATCCTGACTAGGTGGGGGAGGCATGGTAGTACATCGAGTAATAGATCTAACTATATTATCTACAATTCATATAGGATTAGTAGTAGCTATAGGAGGAGAGAAAAGATAATCGATATGTTGAGGTGGTGGAGGGATAAAGGGTGTCAAATAGGTTCTTTGGCAATGATTAGTGACTTGGGGAAGAGTAAAATGGACCATGCAACATAACTTGGCATGGGATAGAGGCTCCAAGGGAGGTAAGGCAAAAAGTAGCTTAACATGTTTAGCACTAAATTTCTTAATATCATCCCATATTATAAAAATTAAGCATGAAATACAAAGAATGAAGCTTTGTACTAACATATGGTAAACTTCATCATTCATGTACATGATAGGATTGAGTATGTTCTCCTTATTATTTTCAAGAAATGCAAGAAATGTTTTTAAATAAATGAGATCCATTTTTGTTTTTATGTGAAATCTGATTTTAGATGTAAGGTGATACCTCAAAAGTAATGGGACCCAGTGTATGAAACTAGGGTTTTAAAAAATAATATTTTTAAAATTAATAAAGAATTTTAAATTTTTTTGATTTAAATATGTAATTAAAAAATTATAAAAATATTGAAAAATATAGGAAGGAATTTTCCCTAGGGTTTTTGTGTACAAAAAGACCTAGTAAAATTAACTAGGTTTGGAATAAATGATTTTTAAAATTACTAAGGTAAATTTAAAAATTAAATGTGAATTTATAATTTAAAATATGTAGGAAAAATAATAAAATTATTGGAAATAATCAGCAAGGAATTTACCCTAGAGTTTCTAGGGGTTTTATGCACAAATGAATTAAGTTAGGTTTACCAAATGATTTAAGAGTTTTGGGAATATTGGAGTCTTATTCTTAATTTAGTTAAAGTTTTGAGTTGATTAAATCATTAAATAATATTTCAATAATTATAGTCCTAATTTTTATAATTTATTCAATTTTTGTATCTTTATAAAAATAGTAATGAAAGAGGAGAAATGTAACTTAGCTTAAAACTAGATTGAGATGGCTGAAATTGGTTGTGCAAGATTGGGATAGTGTTGTAAACTAGAATCTGGCTTTCATTCAGTGAAAGGATAGGAGATCTAAAAACATGACACTTTGGGGTCTAGTGCTATAGTCTAAGTCCTATTGTTGTTGTCCAAACTGATCACAAAGATCTAAGTTTTTTTGTGTTTTGTCCATTGTCCTAGTGTGAGCCTACCTATGAAATTTTAGATCTTGAATGTTAATGCTTTAATATCCAACCCTAGACCTTCATAGTGCTTAAATAAAACTTGAGAAAGAGGGGGGGGGGGAAGGGGGGCCACATGGGTTGGGGGGGGGGGCGGGGGTTAGTGTGTGTAAGATGCACTGAACATGTATTCACACCCCTTATATGGGCACATTGTCTATATACCAATACTCCAAAGAGGGATCAAGCCATATTTGGTTCTCCCAATTGACGTGATTTGTGTAATAGTGTTATGCAAATGCAAAAATACTAAACTAGGTGTGTTTGAGGTGGCTAAAGACTAGTGTGAGGGTTTGTATATGCTGAAAACTATATAGGATGGTTGCATGTAGAGAATAGGGAAATTTACCTTAGTGGTCTTGCTTATATTATTGCTTGATTTTGTAATATATGCCGACCACTTTTGAATTAACTTTGAATGGGATTTTATAGAGATCTATTGGTCATGGGTTAAATGCATTCATACTAGGCCAACACAATGACGAAGAGGAATCGGAAGAAAATGGTCATCTAGGCTCAAAATGTGATTGGATAGGAGCATTGGAAATGGGACACCCTAGGGTCTAGCATTATAGTCAAATTTGGGTGCTATTGTCATACAAGTACAAGACCTAGGGGGTTAGAATTCACATGGGAAAAATAGTCTAGTTGAGCTATAATCAGTTCTTAAAAGTCTAAAGATGACTGAGAATGAGCAAAAAGGTGTCTAGAAAGTTCATGAGAGCATGCAAGAGGGACCAATGGGTTGGGTGTCACAAGCCACACTCAATCTACCAATTTTGACATTTTATATGACTACAATAGGTTTGTTGAGTATGAGAATTTTTTTATAGGAGAGAGATAAGGTGTGTTTGATAAAATATTAGTAAATTTATAAACATTATAATTCTTATTTTTATCATCATTCACAACATTATCATCAAAAACATTAACATAAAAAGCATTATCATTTAAAAAATTTGCATTTTAATCTATCAAGTTCAAATCATGTGCATCATCATCCTCAATATGAGGAGTATGAATATCATCAATTTTCACCATTTTATTTTTCAAACAAGAAAAATTACCAAACACATGAATTTGAAACAAATCAATATGTATACCACTCAATATACCACTTTGCCTAGTAGGTGTCTTATATCTAAATTTCTTATTTGGAATAAAATATAAACATAGATAATATGAAATAAGTTATAGGTAATAATATTACATTAATAAATAAAAATCATAAAAAAAATTGGATCTAAAACAACCAAGACAATAAATCTAGAGGTGTTAGGATGTGAATTCACTATTCATATATTACTATTCATGAGTCACTATTCATGGCCACTATTCATGTGATGAAGTGGTAATTACTAGTCATAATGGTAAGTTAGTAGTGACTATGATAATGAGGTGGTAGTGTGAGTTGGTAGTGACTGTGCTAATGAGGTGGTAGTGTGATTTGGTAGTGACTATACTTATGAGGTGGCACCTTGTTGATGTGTCATGGTCCACAAGGAATATTTTATTGATTAAAATATTAGGAGAGAGAAATGGGGAAAATTTATCCACTTAGTCATATGGGTGACCTTTGGAAGCATGTGGGAGATAAAAGGGAAGTGAGTCTCATCATTGTCCTTAAGCATGTGCATGTGAAGTCAAAAGTTAAAGAATATTTTGACTCATGTTGATGCACATGGGAAAGTGGAGAACATGTATAGTATTCCAAATTGAGGTTACATTAAAAATATGATGTACCATTTTATAACACATGGAGAAGGTCAAAGTGCATAATGAAGATTCCATGTAATGTTGGACCTTACACATGTGAGAGGCAAATTTCATTATTGATGAATAGTGAGGCCACATGGAGGGTGGTGCATTTTTATATTTATCTTATTTTTATTTGTATTATCCTTTATCCCTTTATATTATATTTATGTATGACTCTCCCTTATTTAATTAAGCTTGGAGCCTTATTGAGCAAGTGTGTGAAACTTAGAGAATCTTATAAAAGCTTGGTATAGTATGGTTGTGAGGATTCTTGAAATATTATATGCTAGTCTTGTAACTAGATTTAGTGTTTGAAAAGATTTTAATATCTTGAATTATTAATTTAAATAATTGTAAGAGGATTTTATTTTGAGGAAGCTTTTTGGAGAGATTGTAATTACTGAAGTTACTACAAGACTAGGCACTGCCATTTGCCTGTGGTTTTTCCTTGCACTTAGCAAGGTTTCCACATAACTACTAGTGTAATGTGTTTTGTATGTCATTGTTATTGTAGATTTGTATTTCAGAATTTAATTTCTTTCACATAAGGATATTAGTTTCTAATATCTAGTATCAGAGATAGGATCTTTGAAAACACCATGTGTTAAGTGTTTATGTTTAGTTAGGGAGATAGGTGCAAGTGAGAGCTACTATAATGATATAAGGAATAACTAGATTTAAAGTAGATGAATTTGATGGAATAAATTTATCCTTGTGGAATTTGAAGGTGGAGAATCTCTTGGTTCAGAATGACCAAGCTCTAGCTTTGAAGGGCCTTATGAATAAACCCAATAGTATGACAAATGAAGATTGGAGCAAGATGGATATGAAAGTAGTTTTTACAATCCATCTTTATCTTGCATATTCTTTTCTCTTTAATGTTACTAAGGAAAAGATTGTAGAAGAGTTATAGGATACTTTGAACAACCTAAACCAGATAAATTTAGAAAAAAAATGAAGTATTCCTAAAGAAGTAGCTATATATCCTAAGAATAAAGGAAAGTTCATCCATTATTTCTCACTTGAATGAGTTAAACACTATTGTTAGCAAGCTAGACTCCATCTATGTGAAGATGGAAGATGAAGATAAGGATATCACTTTATTGTGTTCACTCCCTAATAGTTGGGATCATGTGGTGGTGACCATCAGTAATTCATCATCTAGAGCTCTTAAGTTTGATGATGGGGCTATATCCTTGTTTGGAGAGGAGATGAGAAGAAAGTCTTATAGTGCATCCTCAATTAATTAAGCTTTAGATGTGAGAGGGAGATTTAATGAGAAATGCACATAAGGGATATTACCATCTAGATTAAAGTATAGAGGACCCAAGTGGAAGACCAAGTGTTGGATTTATGGAAAGCCAAGACACTTGCAGAAGGATTGTTGGCATTTGAAGAAAGAGGAGAAGGATGGAAATTAGAATGCACCTTTAGCCAAGGCCATCATAACATATTCAAAGGAAGAGACATCACATGAATATTTTTACCTCAGTAGCATTAGATCAAGTGACAATACCGATGTGTTGGACTCAAGTGCAATTTTTCACATATCTTCACATAGAGATTGGTTCATGGGCTATTATCCATGTGTTAGAGATTATATCTATATGGTTGATGATCATCTATTAGAGATTATAGAAAGAGGGTATATAAGTATCAAGCTTCATAATGGTAGAATTAGAATGTTAAAGGATGTGTGTCATGTTCCTGTGTTGAATAAGAATCTAATACCCATCAAGAGGATGGATAAGCTAGGGTATTTTTGTACCTTTAGGAATGGTAAATGAAAAATTACTAAAAGATCCCTAGTGGTGTAAAAAGGATAATATTATTTATCCTTATATCGACTATGTGAAGATTCAACAAGTAGTGTAGTAACACCAACATCATATATTACTTGGGGTGATGTGCTGCTAGCTAGTAGTAAGCCTTGTAAGAGGGTGAAGTTTAAAGCACAAGTCAAATTCTAGGCCTAATTCAAAATCAAGTAAGTATAGTTATCAAAAACAAATAATAAGGGGTGTATGATATGGTATCCTAATGACCACATATTGTTAGCTACGATGTTGTAGATGATATTAAAATCCATGCAAAGGAGGAGGTATAATTAACACCTGAAATTATACCTTTTTGAAGTAGTGAAAGGAGAAGATGAAGAAGACAAAGTGAGACCTAGGGTTCTCAAAAGGAGAAGGCTATATGTTTAGACATGTAGTAGAGCATGATACATTTAGGATGCATTCTTGAGGCTTTAAAACTCATTAGGTGCATTGATTTACTGAGTAACATGATGACTTCCCCAGAGATGTGTTTGGTCTAATTATATCATGTTTTGGTATGGTTGATAGCCAGAGGGATATGTGAAAAAGTTAAGTATAGACTTCTATATCATCTTATTTCTTGACTACTATCAAGAGTGCTACATGCACTAGTTTCTATTCAAAGTTGGATTAGTTTGATTCCTACATGGTGATCTCTCTCAAAGAGATAGAGTAGCTAGAAGGTTATAAGGATGAGGTAAAGAGTTGATGGTTTGAAAATTTAATATTATATTAGTTGAGGAAAATGTGTGGATGGGAGTATAATGATACCTTCATGGAGAGATAAAGTGTTTAGTATAGGTTTTTTCTATATGTGTTGATGACATGTTGGATGCATGCCCCAACATGATCACTAGTGTGATGGCTCAGGTGACAAAGATGTGATGAAGGTGGTATGAGGAGTAAACCAAGGATATAGATGTATAAGGATGACAAAGTAAGTACCCTACTTCTTTTTAGTGTGAGTTATCTTCCTAACAACATCTTATGATGGAGGAGAAGACATGTTGTTTTCCTATGTATTAGATTCATAAGGATTAGGAAGACTCTTGATTCCATGGTGAGCACTAGATGAGATATTTATAAGTAGTGGGAATTGTGAATGGTTCATAGTAAAATCTTGATAAGAGGATTGGTTTATGCATGGATAAGTTAAGAATCACTTCATGTGATGCAATCTAATATGGAGGATTAGATGTTGATAAAGCTAGTTAGGATAGAGAAGTTTTAGGAGTGCAAAAAAAACTCTACTAGGTTTATGTTAGGGAAATAGAGGGCATGGTTGGTAGCTAGATGGAAGAATACATAGGTGTGGCAAAGCCTATGTATTTTAACTTCAAGTGGGAAAATGTTAGGATGTGAAGTCACTATTCACATTTCAGTATTCATGGCCACTACTCATGTGATGAGGTGGAAATTACTACTCACAGTGGTGAGTTGGTAGTGACTATGCTAATGAGGTGGAAGTGTGGCTTGGTAGTGACTATGTTGATGGGGTGATAATGTGTGTTAGTGGTGACTGTACTTATGAGGTAATGCCTTATTGATGTGGCATGGTCTAAAAGGAATATTTTATTGATTAAAATATTGTGAGAGAAAAATGGGGTGAATTTATCCACTTAGTCACATGGGTGACCTTTGGAATTATATGGGAGACAAAAGGGAAGAGAGTCTCATAATTATAGTTAAGAATGTGCTTGTGAAGTCAAAAGTTGAGGAATCTTTTAAATCATGTGGATGCACATGGGAAAGTGGGGAACATGTATACTATTCTAGATTGAGGTCACATGCAAAGTGGGGTGTACCATTTTGGAGAAAATGGAGAAGGTGAAAGAACATCATGAAGATGCCATGTAATGTTAGACTTTGCACATGTGAGAGGCAACATGCACTATTGAAGAATAGTGAGGCCACATGGAGGGTGGTGAATTTTCTTCTCTCCTATTTTTATTTGTATTATCCATTATCCCTTTGTATTATATTTATTTATGACTCTCCCTTGTGTAATTAATCTTGGATTCTTAGTGAGCAAGTGTGTGAAGCTTGGTGCAATATCCTTGTGAGGATTATTGAAATCTGGTATGTTAGTATTGTAACTAGCTTTAGTGTTTGAAAATGTTTGTATATATTGAATGCTTGATTGAAAGCATTGTAATAGGAGTGTGTTTTGAGGAAGCTTTATGGAGATGTTGTTATTATTGAATTTAATAGAAGACTGAATATTGCCATTTGCTCATGGTTTTTCCTTGCACTTAGCAAGGTTTCCATGTAACTACTAGTGTAATGTTTTTTTATTTGTCATTATTATTTTAGATTATTCTTTCCACATTTAATTTGTTACATAGTAGGATATTATTTCCTAACAATAGGGGAAGATAACATGAAACACTAAAGTTGGATATTTAAAATAATAAGTGTTCGTTAAAAAGTTTTATGTGGAGGGCACATAATTATTTAAAAAAGTAAACTAACCACATAAAATGATATGGGATAAGTAAATATTATATAACTAAAATTAATATAGTAAATAAATATATTCTCATATTCTTAAATAAGGTAAGATGAATAGAAGTTCTTTGAAATGGAAATTAATAAGAGAAATAGTTAGATAAATACAAGTTTCTAACTTACATGAGTTTTCATAGAGACTAATAATGATACATGTGTATCTAACTCCCACCATTGATTCTATGAGATGTAGGTTCATAAAAATAAAACTATATGCCATTTCAATAATGCAATTTGTGCACAAGAAAATTTTATAGAAATAATAATTAGAAACTCAAACAAAAATGAATTTTCTAATCTAACAGGATAATTCACTTTAGATTTAGAATAAAAGAGAACAAACTAATGTTTTACCTTCACCTACCAAAGAATATCATCTTTTATTGCATGGATTGTGCTTGGATATGGATGTAATTGCTCAAATGGTGATACTTAAGTAATTAGACAACATGTAACCTTTCCTGACTTCTTGGATGATGTTGATGGTGGATTATCAAACTAAAATTATCTCCTCAAAGCTCTCTTGGATTGATTGCTAATTTGGTAAGGTATCATTAGGATATGTGTTATTGGAAATTGAGGAGGGGTCTCCACTTTATATGTTTTTGAAAATGAAATGGATGATAATATTTGATTTATAATGGATAGCTAGATTTTAGTCAAAGTCATCATTGAATGAGAGGAATTGGGTATTTAATGAGGGAATTCGGAAAGGTATGGACTTGATTGATCTTGTCCTATATTATGAGATTTGACCATATATTGAGTGATGTGATGATAGATGAGATGATTTTATTTTATTTATTTGATTAATTTTATTTTGGATGTGCATGGATTTTATTATTAGCATTAATAAACTAGATACTATGATTAATTAGTTAATTAATCTAGATTTTCATCTGGTAGGATTGGACAAGGTCTATGTGAAATATGATTAATTGATTGGGTGTGATGGTAAAATAGTGACATGTTAGGATAATGATGTTGATGATGCGATTAGGGTTGATTAGTGATATAATTAAATATCATATTAGGCTTATGTGATGAATTGGGAAAAAGTAGGGATAATATAGTATAATTAGTGTTGTGATAGTGTGGACTAGTGAATAGTGATGACAGTGAACAATTATGAAATTGGAGGTGAAGATATTTAGGTTTATACATCTCCCCCCTCTTTTAAAGGGTGTTGAAATAGTAAGAATATGGGTGGAGTAATTTTTTTCAAATAATGAAGAAGCCTAAAAAAAGGGCACACAAGGATGCCTTTAGTGATGTGGTAGTATGAGAGATGGATGAAATCGAATTATGATTGGGTATGGATGATTCCACCTTGATAGGGCATATAGGGGATGAAAGACACATATGGGATATATAAATTAAAATAATTGTGTTATTGTTGTAGAATATAATTTTACCCTTGTGGGAGAGTTTTTTAGGATCTCTCACTTCTAACTACAATATTGGTGCAACTTTAGGCTGTGGATATCCTATAGTGAGGTTGAACCTCTAGAGAAGGCAAGCTTCATCTTGGTATATCACCTAAACTAATGTTTCTACTTGGAAAAGAGGTAGATAGGGGGTATATGGTAACTAATATATCTAAATGGGTGATACAACAAATTTATTGACACTTACATAAGCATGAAATAAACACTAATTCAGCATAAGATAATTCTTACTCAGACAACCTCACAAACTAGCTAATTTGCATAAGTGTTTCATAAACTAGGCTCACTAAACAATACATAAATCAAAGAGGAAAATAAAAATTGACACCAAGAATACATTAATGGTATAAATATCTCAAGTTTAGACCTGAAACTAACTTGAAAACACCTCAAAATAGGTAAGAAAGAAGGACAATGGACATGAAAGAACACTTCTTCACAAGGCCATCATGCACAAGCTTTATAAGCACAATTTAGAGGTAAGAGATAGTTAAAAATTGATCTTTATTGATTCAAAAGGTCTTTATTAAATTTTTTGATAGGGTTTCTCCTTGTAAAATGAGAATATCTAAAAAAATGGGGGAGAAATGGGAGATATAGGAGAAAAGAGGAAGAGACAATGAAGAGGAAAGAAAAAAAATTCAATAAATGAGATCTAACCACCCTCCATGGGTTCTCATCCACATTTGGGTTAATTAGAACAATTATTATTAAACAAAATAGCCTCCATTAGCTCCAATAGTCTTCAAACCCTCTCATTGGTTGAGAAACACACTAGAAGATAGAAACTTGTTGAGGATGATGATGTCATGATCCACTAAGAAGGAAAAGTATTAAATGAATTTTAAAATTTATTTAATTATCCAATTTCTCTCTCCAACCTCTAAATCTCTCTCTCTCATAGACTTCTACGATCCCCTCTGCTTGCTCTTATAGAAGATGTTAGGCAAAAGGTTAGCTAACTTGGCATTTTGTGCTTAACTAACCATAGAGGTTATCTTTCATGTTTTATTTTTGAGGTTATTTTATATTTTAAAATTGAATTTTATCATCTAAATTTAAATAAACTCCATGATACCTACAACTCCCATAACCCCATTGATGGAGATCATAATCTTGATCCAACCTCAACCAGCTACCCTAAAAACTGCTCCCAAGGCCATTTATCACCCTAAAGACCACTTATGGATCTATATAAGACTTCTATACATAAATGGCATGTTCATGATGAAAATTAATATTTGGAAAAACTTCAATACCTACAACAATGGTAGATATCACCATTAAACCTAAAACCATGCACAAATATGTCAAAAACTAGGGTTTTTACCCTTTTACTCAACACGACACTATGTAATTTTTTTTGAAGATATATAAATTCCATTTATTGATTTTTTATGTCTTATTTTACACCTTGCATGGTTTTATACCATTTATTTCTTTAAATACATATAAAATATGTAATTTGAGACATTTTGGGCCTCTTAGGTACCCAAACATGCTAGATTATTTTTTAAGATAGATTGGTCAATATTTTAATGGATTAATATACACATTACAAGTGTTTTCCAAGAAATTATATGCCATTTTATGGACCTATAAGTCCAAAAACACAAAACTAGTCAAAAAGCTCCATTGCAAGCTTAATCAAGTTCACTTTCAAGATGATTGTTCATACATTGAAGACACTCATTACACAAATTATTTCCATGTATATATGGTACATATCCCTTAAAACCATATAAAAATATTGGACTCCCATGTGGAAGGTGTGAAAAGATACACACATAAAGATGATTGTTTGTAGGGTTTGGAAGCATTCTGGACATATTTACACTCTTAATGATTTTTCATAAAAATTATTACCTTAACTAAAATAAATACATAATTAATTTAAAGTACATATTTTTACTCAAAACATACTATAATCACTTGTCCCAACTCTTCATGGTATGAAAGAAATGAGCATCTAAAGATGGGCTAAAACTAGGTGTCTTGGGCCTAAAAAGCTTGAATTTATCCAAATGACCAATTTGACCTTTATCACTAATATTAATTTATTTAAAAAATATTCATGACATCTGAAACATCTCATAACACCTCTATAAATTATAAAAACTCAACTTTGCCTTTTATGCCTTTAAAACTGCTTGCGGGGATTTGAGCCTACCTTCAGAGATTGCATGAAGTTTAGAGTGTGAAAAATATTTAAAGGTTTTTAATAGTATTAAAATAATATTACCATGCTTATATAACATTACCATAATATTTTAAATCTCAAACACACCTTAAAACACTAAAACGTGTGTCTACATGAATAGTGACCATTATGAGACATAAAGAGGACTGTGTATAAATATTAAGAAATTTCACTAATAACATGACCCTAAAAAGATTATATATAGATATAATATGTAATTATTACTATTATTAAAAAATTTTAAGTCATTTTGATGTGTACTTTTTCATGTAGACCTTTTTTTACCAAAAGTTACCTTGAGCTGCCTACATGTTTCCTTCGTGCCAAAACTTGTCTTTATTCAAAATTTTACATGAAAATCCTGAAATTTATCACTAAAATAGAAAAATATAGGTTTTAAAAATCATATTATAACATTTTAATACCTCTCCAAGTCCTAAACAACTTCTTGGCATCCAAATTTGACAAAACTTCATTTGGTCTCCAATGGCTGCCTTCTTGAGTGCCTATGGATTGTGTAAGAACATAAGGTAGTTTCACTTTTTTTAGGAAATTTATGATGAAATTTTATGATTTTTTAGGTCATTTATAACATAAATACCAAATTTTGTGCTTTCACTCAACCTGTAGATGCCCTAAAATGGCCAATTCCTCTAAGGCATGCTCTAATGTTAACTATGATTTGACATAGGGTTGACTGTACTAAAACAAAGAATACTTAACATTGTCAAAAAAAATTAAATTATTTTTAATATGTATAATATTTCATAATGATCCTCTCCACCTCCACAAATTTCATGATTACATCTTGTGTATTTTGGCTTGCAACCCCATTTTTACAAAATCTAGTGACGTGTGCCTACATGGTCAAAATTCACAACTAAGTTTTTATTTCCTTTGACTTGGATTGACATAAAATAAGGTGAATTTTATTTTAAATAATAATTTATCTTATCCTTTCATTGTTACACTCTTCATTGCTTTGCCTTCAACCTTGTTCCACCATGTATGGCTTAAGCTCCTCAAGTAAAATCTATGGATGCCTATGTGCTCGATGATGTAGGTGATGGATATGAGGTATATGACTGTATATTTCATTTTTTTTAAACATTTATAATTATTCTAATGATCTCATTTACCTTATTCTCCTTAAGCATATTCTTGGAACATGAAATCCTATAGAAATCATTGAATGACTTCATTGAACAAATGTCAATATTGAAGGCCTTCAACCACTCCTTTCCTCTAGTCATACATCACTTTCCTTTTCCAATGATTTTAAACTATTATAGGTATGAAATTTATATTAATTTAAACTGATCAAAAAATTATGAAACATTTTTATTTGACATCAACAAAAGGGCCTGGGACCTCTATTTTGGTGTTTTAGGGAAATTGTCCCCAAATTGATCTCTTCAAACTTGAGCATGGTTTCTTGAACCTAGAATTTAATCCAATGGTAGTTACTATTTAAACCTAAATTCACATCTATTAAAACCTCCTATATGTGACCAAATACACTTCAACATTCATTTCTACCTTTTAAGCTTTTAATGACCTTATGAGGCTCGTAGTCTTTTATTTTCCATTTCTCCTTGGTTTGGTCAAAATAGGCACCCTTTTGAATATGTAATAAACTTTTCACCAGTAATATACCTCCTTTGAGGTGTGTGTCAAGTTGCATGTTTATATTCAACTCCAAGACCACACTTCCTTCATTAGGCTCCCCTCAATTAGGCCTAATTAGGCCTTAAGCACACCCTAGGTCTAGAAACCATACCGTACAGCCTCCAATGAACCCAAACACTTTTGAATCATTTATATAACCTTTAAATACATTATATTGAAAAATTTTGGTAAATTTTGAGGGTTAAAACTCTTGGAAACTTCAAAACCCTAGTTTATGGCTTCTTTCATGCTCTTTTTGAGACCCTATATTGGATTGGGGGTTTAAAATGAGTTCTATGCCTCATCTAGATCTATTTTTTTATTAATTAGATAGGTATAAATGGGGAATACATGGGATATTTTAAAAATATATAAAACACCACCAAGCTCTCAAATAAAAAATAACAAAAAAGTGCTAACTTACTACCCTATTTTTGCTTTGATGATGGTTCTTGAGTTATATGAGTGAACTAGGGAAACAGAGAGAAATTTCTATGTATAATCCATGCCTACAAATATAATCCATATTTCATGTCCTAACTCCTAAGGAAAATACTATTGTCACCCCCTTCTCTTCTGGTATTCTAGGCCTCTCTTAGCTCTCTAAGCCTACAAAACTAAAAAATGGATTTTTTGTCCTTTACATGTATGAAAACTCTTGGTAAAAGTTTGATTCAACTTTGGTAATCTAAAATGATTTTCCATGCCAATTTTGAGACATTTAATTTCTATATTTGGGTGTGAATTTCATTTAACACTCAAATCCTATATAATACACTAAGTAATCATAGTGAATAAAAGTGAAACTTGGAGGCCCTCAAAAGATGCTCTTATCTATTCACACACCTTGTTACTTTTTCAAGGCTCTTCCCCTATGATATGGATATAATATTAGTGCATTTTTATCAGTCAAAAACCTTTGTGACATCACCAGTTAGCATCAATAAAAGGTGCTCAGGCCTCTATTTTTGTGTTTTAGGGGAATTATCCCTAACACAGTCATCCAACTTTGAAGATGGTTTATTCCAACTTTCTTAGAACTTTTGGAATAAAAAATTATTCTCATGGTATATTATAGTTTAAAAAATAATATCCTATTTATTTTGAACCCACTATAGAAAAGGAAAAATTTTGTAGTTGATAAACTTGCCTGCAAGTCCATTGGAGTTCCAACTAACAACTTGACCGTTTGGCCCATAAAGGCTTAAATGAGATACTAAGGATTTATGATCAAGATAAATTGTGTAAGTTGATGTATCATAAGGATTATGAGGTACATTATCCCTATAACACATGTTCCACTCTAAAACTGATCAAATGGCCATTTCACAAGGATAGCAAAGAAAACCTATTTCATGCCATAAATACCTTCTTGGAATTAATTAGCTAATGAAAAAAATTGTAATTGGTAATATTTAAATCTAAAATGACTCTTTTAAAACCATTATTTCTCATTGAATTTTGAAGTGAAGAAATAAGGGAAAATATGTGCCCTATTTGGATGAGTAGGCCATCTAAACACCCCCAAACTGTTAGCAATTACTCATAAATATGGGGAGGTGAAATAGTACATTAATAACATAAATTATAAGGAAATTATGGTCCATATTACTTCCCAAAATATTATGTCCCAACTCTCTCTCTCTCTCTCTCTCGACCATACCAAGTGAAAATTTGAGGCTCTCCTAGAGCTATCCCAAACTATCCAATATGGTTTTTCCTTACCATGAAGAACCAAAATTATACCTATTTAATCCAAAAATTGGGAAATACTTTTTATTTTGTAAATGACCTTTCCTTCCTTCCATAATCCTTTTGAAATACACCTCCATTAATGGTAGAAAACCTGTTTCATGCCTAGTTTACAGCCAATAGGTTTTACTTAACTCTATTGGTTCCTATGATAGAATATGATTTTATGGCCATATGAGGGTATATTATGGGAACCATGGATTCTTGGATATGATATTTTATCCTTTGTATAAGGAAAATCCTCTAAAAACCCATTCTGCCAAAGCTTTAAAAAGGATCCAAACTACATCTTTTTGCTCTCAAACTCATTCCCTCCACTCCAAATGATCTCAAATGACATTGAACATGTCTAAAAGGGTGAAAATCACCATATATAGGTAGGAATAATTAATAAAAAATTTTAATTCATCAAAAAGTCACTTTTTCACTTGAAATTTCTATTTTGAGGACACTTCAGTCATCTAATGCACTTTTGGGGTTCTTTTAAGCATAATAGATTATTTAGACCTCATTTTTGGCTCATTAGAATATTTGAGACTTTTTAAAAACCTAATTCATTCCCTTGTATTTTCAAACACCATGGAAACCTGTTGGATCTTTCACTTGCAGTTCTAGACCTTTTTCTAGGCCTTTTCCTCAAAATGACCAAAATCACCTTAAAACTTGCTTAAAGTGTTTCAAAATCTTGAAAGTGACATGTGGTATGGTCATGAGTTTTGTCTCCTTCTTCCTCCATTGGATCACTCACTCAACCAAAACTCTACTTAGCTTCTCACACCGTACTAGGACCTCCCAGAATATTGCACTACATCATTAATTCAAAACCATAAAGGGACATGGGGGTGAAAGGTTACTGAAAGGTATAAGAGAGTTACCTGATCCATCTAGGAAATTTTTTTTTATGTAGGCCAATTTTGTCCAAAAAATATCATGGAATAATAAGGCTTAAAATGGTTGGGTGGGTGATGAATAAAGAAAGGTTTGGGTTGTAACAAGATGCAATTAACATGTGATAGGATGATAATAGTTATGGATATAGATATTGGTATCAATGCAATGGATGGATGAGATTAAATAACTTAAAATTAGTATTGTATGATTTTATTTATTTTATAAGTGTTATTTTAACCAAGTAATGATAAATGTAAGTGTTCACATTAGGATCAATATATCCCGATGATAAAGTTGTGCATTTTGATTTACCCAAAAAATAATATATGGAAGGAAGTGGATTAGGAATGATATATATCAATGATGAAGCTATGAGATTTGATTATATTTATGAATATTTATTTATGTGAAAACCTAACTCAATAAGTTAATTAATTACATAAATTAATGATGTGGTGATCATGTTGATGGATAGCACAAATTTAAGTAATGACTTTTCAAAGAATGAACTAGCCAAAAAAGGGCATGCAAGAATGCCCCTAGTAATGTGATTAAGGGTTAATGGATTGAAACTCATTCTTTGGTGAGGGACACTTAGTCAGTGAGAATAGATAGTTACATTTATATGGTTAGATATAATAAATAATTAGGAAATGATGCATATGGATCATGATGGGGAATGAGACATGATTCGAGTATTTCATGAGATTCACATTATTTGATAAAGCTTATTTTTGATATATCACATGGAATGATGCACCATGATATAGAAAACCATGATTTTGTTATTTTCATATTCCAAAAGATTCATAGAGATGTAACAAAAATAAAATTTAAAACTAAATAATTAAACAAAACAAAACACACACGTTGTCCCTCATCAAGCTAAAAACTTTATTCTTAAGAATAAATGATTTTGATAGTTTTAATGTGCCTCAAAATATGCTATATGTTATGGGGTTGGATTGAGAATAATAAATCTTGATGATTAATAGGGATGTATTATGGATTATTAGGTATGGACTAGGGATAATGAATGTAGATGAGAAAATGATTATGGATGATGAGGGATGAATATGGATTAATTTACATATACTCTTCTTAGGTTTAATTTTCTCTTTTGTATTCTTTATGATGTGTTGTCACACTTTTGTTATTTTATTTACATTATACACTTTAAAATCCTATTGGTCACACTTGGCCTCTTATACACATTAACATATAAATTAAATTAGCTATTTAACTCTCATGTAATGTCTTAAATGTTTTATTTGAAGGTGACATATATGAGGTTGGGAAGGTAATGCGTTCTTTTCTAAATTGTTGATAAAAAATAGATTAGTGGGTGGAGATAGGTTTGTTAACTTTGAGTTTTTTTATAAGAGAGAGATAAGGTGTGTTTGATAAAATATTAATAAATTTATAAACATAATAATTCTTATTATTATCATCAAAAACATCATCATTCATAACATTATCATCAAAACCATCGACATCACAATTATTATCATCTATAACATTTGCATTTTCATCTCTCAAATTTAAATCATGTGCATCATCATCATCATCATCAATATGAGGAGTATGAATATCATTAGTTTTCATCATTTTATTTTTTAAACAAGAAAAAGTATGAAATAAATTAATTTTAACTAAATCAATATGTATACCACTCAATAAATAACTTTGCCTAGTATGTGTCTTATATATGAATTTATTAATTGGCATAAAATAGAAACATAGAGAATATGAAAAAATCTAAGGCTAATAATATTGCATTGAGAAAGAAAAAGAATAAATAAATTAGATCTGAAATAGCCATGACAAAAACCCTAGAGGGTAAGAGAACATGAAACCCTAAAGTTGGATATTAAAAATAAGAAGTGTTCATAAAAATATTTTATGTGGAGGGAATACAATAGTTAAAAAAGTATAGAAATCACATAAAATGATACGAGATAATTAAATCTGATCTAACTAATATAATATAGTAAATAGATATCTTTTCATCTTCCTAAATCAATGAATATGAATAGAAGTTCCTTGAAATGGAAATTAGTAAGAGAAATAGTTATATAAGTACCTATTTCTTACTTACATGAGTTAGCATAGAGACTAATAATGTATAAAAAATGAATATGAAGTAATATAAAAGAGAATCCATAAAGTAGGAAGTGATCTAAGATAGTGACTAGAATCATATGACTTGATATAGGCAAGAATAGAAATATAAATTCTAAAAATCACTAGCCCATATGAAATCAATTGAAATATTCTAAAAATGGATATGTATATCCCTCCACTCTAAAATTTATAAAACCCTTCATTAGTAGATGATGCCCAAAAATCTTTCCAATAATCAAAATGATGTGCATATATATCAAAATTCTCATCCTTTTATTGAACTCAATTCCACAATAAGTAGGAAATAAAAATAGTTTTTTTCGTTAGGAAACTAACACAATCAATCTCCATCCTACCCTTTATGACAAGTTTACTATTTTACATTCAACACTCATACATGCCATTAATAAAACTTGTGTATCTCACTCCCACCATTGATTGTATGAGATGTATGTTCATAAAAATTAAACTATATGCTATTTCACTAATGTAATTTATGCACAATAAATTTAAGAGAAATAACGATTATAAACTCAAATAAACATGAAATTTATACGCTAACAAAACAATGTACTTAAAATTTATCTTAAAAGAGAAAAAAACTAATATTTTACCTCTACCTACCAATGAATCTCCTCTTTTCTTGCATCGATTGTGATCGGATTGAAAATGGATGTAGTTGCTCAATTGGTGATGTGTAAGTAATTATAAAACATGTTCCCTTGGTTAATTTATGATTTATTAGATGATTCTGATGATGGATTCTCAAACTAACATTATCTCCTCAAATCTCTCTTGGATTGATTGTTAGTTTAGCATGGTCTCATTAGGCTACTATGGATTGTTGGAAATTGAGGAGGGATCTAGACTTTATAGATTTTTGAAAATGAAATAGATGGTTATATTTGATTTATAATGGATATATAGATTTTAATCAAAGGAATAATTGATTGAAGGGAGTTGGGTATTTAATTAAGGAATTTATAAAGGAATAGACTCGATTGATCTTGTCTTAGATTATAGAATTTGACCATAGATTGAGTGATGTGATGATAGATGAGATGATATGATTTAATTTAGTTTATTTATTTTATTTTGGATGTGCATGGATTTATTATTATCATTATTAAACTAGATAATATGATTAATTATTTGATTAATCCAAATTTTTATTTGTTGTGATTGGACAAGGTGCATGTGAAATATGATTAATTGATTGGGGTTGATGGTAAAATAGTGACATGTTAGGCTATGGATGTTGATGATGGGATTAGGATTTATTAGTGATAAAATGACATATAATAGTATTATTATGTGATTAATTCAAAAAAAAGGGATGATATAGTAGAATTATAGTTATAATAGTGTATACTAGTGAATAGTGATGATAGTGAACAATTATGACATCAAAGGTGGAGAAAATCAGGTGTGTAAATTTTCCCCCTCTTTAAAAGGGTGTTAAATTGGGAAGAATTTGTGTGGAGTAAGAATATTCAAATACCAAAAAAATGGCACACAAGGATTCCTCTAATGATATGGTAGTATGAGAGATGGATGAACTCTAATGATTATTAGGTAGGGATGATACCTTAAGAGGGCATGTATGGATTAAATATACATATGGGCTCTAGAAATTAAAATAAGGGTATTATGATGAAATAATTAGGGTTAAAATTATGGGTTTGGTGATGTATAAAGAAAGGTTTGGGTTATAGCGGGATGCATTTAGCATGTAATAAGATGATAATGGTAGTGGATATAGCTATTGGTATCAATGTAATGGATTGATGAGATTAACTCACTTAAGCTAAGAGTTGTATGATTTGATTTATTTTAATAAGTGTAATTTTCCCTTAAAAATATATATGACAAGGTTCATATTAGAAGTGATATATCTTGATGATGAAACTAGAATTTTGATTTACCCTAAAAAATAATATATGCAGAGGATTGGATTGGGAATGATATTCTCAATGATGAAGTTATGATATTTGATTATATTGATTAATTATTGATTGATGTGCAAACCTAAATCAATAAGTTAATCAATTTCATGGATTAATGGTGTGGTGATCATGTTGATGGATAACACATATTTGAGTAATGACTTTTCAAATAATGAACTGATAAAAAAAGTGCATGCAAGGATACCCATAGTGATGTGATGAAGGTTTAAACACTTAATTACTAAGAATGGATATTTAGTTTTAGATAGTTATATATACTAAATAGTTAGGAAATGATGTGCATATCCAACGGGGAATGAGACATGTTTCTAGTATTTCATGAGATTCACATTTTTTGAGATACCTTTAGTTTGATATATCATATGGAAGGATGCACCATGATATGGAAAACCATGATTTCATTATTCAATATTCCAAAGGACTCAAAATAATGTAACAAAAATAAAAGAAAAAAGAAAACAAGTAAAAAAAAAAGCACACACAAACTAGAAAAATTAAATGTGGTATCCCTCATCATGTTTAAAAACCTAATGTTTAAGGATCAATGATTTTGATATTTTGATGTGCCCCAAAATATGATATATGATATGGGTTGGATTTGTAAAAATATATATTGATGATGAATAGGGATGGGTTATGGATGATTAGGTATATACTATGGATAATGAAGGTTGATGATAAATTGATTATGGATAATGAGAGACAATGAGATATGAATATAGAGGGATTAAGGATGATTAGGTATGAATAAGGATGCATTAGGGATGATTAGGTACAAATAGGTATGGAATATATATGATGAAGGAAGATGAGGAAGTGATTATGGATGATGAGTGATGAACAAAGATAGATTAGGGATGAGTAGGGATGAATATGGATGGATTGAGGATTATTAGGGGAAAATATCAATGGATTAGGGATGATGAATGATGACAAGGAAGTGATTATGGATGATGAGGGATGATGAGTGATGAGTAGGGATGTATTAGGGATGAATATGTTTGAATAGGGATGGATTAGAGATGATTAGGGATGAATAGGGATGTATTAGGGACTATTAAATATAACTAGGTATGGATTATATATGGATAGGGATGATGAAAGATCTTATGGAAGTTATTATATATGATGAGGGATGAATATGGATGGATTAGGGATAATTAGGGATGGAATAGGGATGATTATAGATGAATAAAGATGATTAGGGATGATTAGGGATAATTGATATGATGAAGACAATGTTTATTATGGATAATAATGGACCTCAAAGGACCATGTCACACAAAACCAAAGTGTCCAACTATCAAAGAAAGAATTCGAGGATATACCATGATGTCCCCAAAATAGGTCTCAAGAATTATTTCACTTCCTTATCAAGGTCAACATGGGAAGAACAATAGGCATGATAGGATGGATAGGGGGATAATGGATGGGATGGGATGGAACATGATGCTTTGATGGATGGAATATATTTTTACCCTAGGTGTAAGGTACCTATATACAATAGTTTTACAAATGATGCCAAAAATTAGTTTTCATCATGGTACTTGCCTAAAGCTCCATAAAATTGGATTTCACCTATGTAAAATGATTTATATTTATATTTTATTTATGTATTTTAATTTTAATTATTTATTTATGCAACATCATGTTATCCTTAAAGTATGTGCTCTAGATATGTCTATGGTAACTTCATTGATTGTTTGATTGGTTTATTTTGAACATCTTATCCAGGTATTATCATAACAACTATAATGAAAGGTGTTTCCTATAAAAGTGAAGCAAGATGTGTATTAAACTAAGGATTTTTTTTTCTATGTGAAGGACTTTTATTTATGGTATGATCAAGGGGATAAGTACCAACAATATCACACACCCTTGGCCTTGGGAAGATGTCTAAGATGAAAGTTATATGTTCCACAAGACTAAAAATAACTACAAGTTGAATGAGTTTAGGATCCTATGTTGTTAAGATATTATCCTTGAAAAATGATGTAAGGTTGTATTGAAAATATAAGTTGAATCTTTTATCCATTGGGATATTTGAGAGGTTTTCACTGGTAGTCATGTTTAAATTTCAATTTTTGACTTAATTTTTTACTGGCATCTCGAAGAGGTTTTCACTAGGGGACATTTATGTTTTTTTAATTTATTTTATGGTTTAGAGCAATGATACTTTATTATGTATCAAAATATGTAGATGTATCGATATTGATTTCAAATCCATACTTTCAATCTCTTGGTTAGATATCATCTTGGATTCACATGAAATCTGTGTTTTCCCAATATTTTTGAAAGAGATTCAATGGTACATGATCATGTAGGTACTAGTCGATGAATGTATGATATTATATGTCAAAATGGATATTACTTATGGTGGTGTTATTGAAAGTATTTTTGGTAAAAAAATGCTCATAGAGGTCATGAGTGGAATCTATTTCGATGTTAGAAGGATCTTCTCAATAATTCATGGAAGTGTCCTTAAAAATAATGTATTGATAATCAAATATTTTTTAGCCTATGCCATGATATCCTTAATTTTCACACACACTAATTGTTTCTATGATTTCTTTCTTATGGAGGCCAAGGTCTCATCCTTTATAGTTCATGATTTTATAGATTATGTTTTTAGTATGATATTTTCTACTTTGGAAATAGGATGAGATGCTGACATTATATATCAAGAGACTATTGGAACTTTAATTTTATTCCTCTACAATAAGATTGGATTTAAAAAATTATATTGAGAAAAATTGATAGGCTGCTAATTTTATTTTCATATTCACATAGGGCCTATCAATGATTATAGGATAAATTATGAGTTTATATACATTAAGGAAATTTTAGATTTAGATATCTAAAATTACCTTCTTTATTAGAGGATTGGTGATGGAGACTTTAATATGTGATTGGGGATTGGGTGATGGTTGGCATGTTTTATTAGTCAAATGTGGGTTGGTCAAAGACTTAAAGTATGACATGTTGTTCAAAGATTTGAAATATATCATCTCAATAAAAAATGGTTTGAATCATGATGGGTTCATCAAAGATGGGTCGATTAAATATGGGTTCATTATATATTAGAGGAAGGCCATGGTGGTACGATATTTCTTATTAAAAAATAGGTTTTTCAAATATAGTTTGTCAAAGAGAGGTTGGTCAAAGATGGGTTGGTTAGGAATGGGTTGTCCTTGGTGTGTAATTGAAGGAACTTGACCATGATATAGAAAGGGGTCTTAGATTATCTCTAGTTGTTGATTCTTGGACATGTATGCACTTGGTTCTTTGGTTAATGATGGTCCTTCAAATGGTGATGGTAGGACATATTTGGGTATTTAAAAATTAGGGGCCTATTAGGTATTATGTTGGTAGAGGATTGATAAGTGATTGATGATTATGTTGGGATCAATTTTGGGACTGTTTCATGTGGTATTTTTACTTGTCTAACTTTTTCCAAATCTCAATAAATTATAGTTTATATGGCTAATGATATTGATGGGTATTATATTTTATATGGGTCCAACTATTATGGTATTGAGTAGGCATTAAGTTCTTTATGTTTAAGGATGGATACAAGATGCTAGGGTTTCCACTTGATGGCTTATCTATTGGATTTGTTAAAGTATGGTTTGGTTTTGGATTTAGGGTTCTATGGGTTTATGTTCAACTTAGTTTTTTTGGATCTGATTTGGTTTGAATAGATTTTGATTTTGAAACTAGCTTACCATAAGGGAATTCAAACAATACACACACAAGCACAAACTATGCTATGATTATAGCCAGATAATGGCCTATTAATAATACCCAAAAAGATATGTGGTGGGTGTTCTTAGGGAATGTTATATTTATGGCAAAACTATTTGTCTACAAATAGAAAGCTCATATACTAGGTTAGAAAGGTTGACTAAGGGCATCACCTATATAATTTTTAACACATTAAGGCATAAATATATATAAGGTATTTTTATAAGACTTGGTTATTGGTGGATAAATCCACCTCATTTCAAGTTGTTGGTAAAGTAGGTGACCACTTTGAAAATAATGACATGTCCTCCTTAATTTATATATCCTTTTGGAACATGTGATTTGTATAAATGTTGGGTGATGAAATCCTAGTCATAAGAACATAGAAAATAAAAATGAAGGTGTGTACTATTTTTAATTCAAAATGTTTCCTTATGGCATGAGAAAATAATGTACACAACACATCCTAGGGTGGCATTAAGAATATAAATAATTTTTTACTCCTAATTTTATCATATGGTGTAAGGGAAGAGAATTTTTTGTACATAAGCTAGATACACAAAAATGATATATAAAAAAATATTGATTGATTAATCTTAAATTATTAAATATGTGTTCTATTTGATTATGTCTTTGACTAGAAAAATTTCAAGTATATCATTAGTAGTTTTGGATAATTTAAGTCTTTGAAAAGCATAGAACTATAAGAAAAATAGTCATAAAACATAACACTAAAACAAAAATTAGAGATGACACTAATAACATAGACATCATGATGTTTATACAACATATATAATCATAATCCACATACACATATGTCAATTCACAGTACATAGATACTACTTAGTAGTATAAAGATGTTGCTAATGATGAAGACACTGTGACATTTGTGTGAAAACTTGAATATATAAAACATAATAAAAAATCACATAGATGTTAAACTATATAACCTAGGACTTATTTAATAGAATGTAGATACTAATAATGATGTAGAAATCATGACATATGTGTAGTCACTATAATAGATAGATCAAAACCTAATATAACATAGACACTATTATATTCTTTGTAGATGATGTTGTCAAATGTAGAGACATAATTTCATAGGACGAATATGTTGCGACACATAATAATGTTATTTTGAATCTAAAATTGAAAAAAATTGATCCAATTTTACCCTAATTAGCCTTAAAACTAGACTAAGTTATCAACCTTCTAGCAAGCAAAATGAAACAAAGATTATGGAAAAATGTCCCACTGGGCTTGCCAAAGAATGTGCATAGTAAAATGTTAGAGCAAGAAAAATTATAAACTGATATATATATATATATATATATATATATATATATATATATATATATATATATATATATATATATAAAACAGGATAATACACTTAAAATTGAGCATCAAAGAGAACAAACCAATGTTTTACCTGCACCTACCAATAAATATCCTCTTTATCTCATATTTTATAGCTATATTTAAATGGGTATGGTTTCTCAATTAACGATGCACACTAATTTCAATAGCATGTCCAATAAGTTGATTGATGATTTCTTGGATGATGTTGATGATTTATCCAAAACTTGAAAGCTTTGGTTGAAATATAATTCAAGAAATAAGAACAAAATAATTCAAATAATGCTATCTCTGATAAGAGATGTTTTATTGATCAAATTTGCAGACCCAAACATATGCTTATCTCTGAGAAGAGATGTCTAATTTCCATTTCAAGTTACATCTTCATTTATACATGTTTTTAAGGTGTGGGGAGGATATGGAAGGTCACGAATCTCAAGGGAGATGAATTGGTTTGACTTCCATGATTTACAACAATACAAAATTTGAGGAATTACTATTTTTAGAAACTTACTATTTTTAGACTGCACTACTAAAATTGAAATTTGGGACACTTCCATTGGGTTTTAAGGGGTAAAACTCCATTGAGTAGAGATACATGTCATCTCATGATGTTCCCCTCATTATTAGCTTTCCAATGGTTTAAACGGTGATTCAATTAGAGCTACGGTGCAAAAGTTATGGCTCCCAAAAGTTTCACCATCAATTGGGGTGGACCCATCACCCGAATATATGTAGATTTTTTATTAACATAAAGTCACCATTGCCATCAATTATCAATTTTGAGCAATCTAAAATTTTATCTACCGTATTACCAAAATCCCCAATGTTTATCTTAGAAAACCTATAAGTTTTTTCCATCAAATTAAGAGATATTCTCAATGTTTTATAGTAAAATAATGGTGTCTTCATCATGAGTAGGTCAACCTCCTTCTTAATGCATGTTCATAATATGGAATGAATATATGGATAAATTTTCTGATAAAGAAACGCCTGAGTTCTAATTTTTCCCACTATTCATCCATCTAGGATAAGGTACATGTCATAGATACATATTCATCATAGGACCAACTATCTGAGGATGATCAAAGAAACATTGATGACTTGCTAGAAATCAAGGCTATGGGATTACATAATATATTTAAAACATGATGGAGATATTATGCATACACTCTCTTCATTGATTTAAATAGATATATTTTTTTCCTTTTATCTCTTTACTCTGATCTTTGATTGATTTTTGGTCATAGGTACTCAACTTCTCTCTTGACACACTTGATTACTTTTATATTCACTAGGATCATAATCATCCTTACATGCATAGTCTTCTTATCTTTGTCTAATACACATCACCCTTAATATCTCTATATAATCTCTCTATCATTATCACCAAATTCATCATCTTATACAAAATTTTCATCACTTCACTCTCCTTTCTTAGTTCAAGCTTGTTCATTTTCACATAAGTTCATGGACTTGAAAGCCTCATGCATGGTTCCATAGTTATTGTATTATCTCTAGATAATATATGGTCACAAATATAATTATTTTTATCTCCCCTCAATCATTCAACCAAATAACTCAATATCAAGTTTATAACTCTCAACCAAATCACTCTCTCTTCTTTGAATCCTAGCTCCTTACAACCCTCCTTTCACACAAATATAGTTGGTTTGACCAATCCAAAAAAAATTTAGATATAATAAACACCTTTTGGATACCATTTATCCCATTTTATATTCACAAAATTTTTGAAGACCCAAATCTCAAGGGAGACCAACTAACTTAATACACCCCTATATCACTTAGGTATCTTTAGGCCTAGTTTAGGCACACAATCATGGATATTGTACTTTATAGCTAGGTAAAAAATACAAACCATAAAAATATTTTATATAATGTAAAATAAAATAATATTTAAATTCTTTTATAAAATTTAAGCGTGGAAACTCAAGTTATTCAAAATGCAAGATTGAAACCCTAGCCTAGGTGTACATAAGCTTGTACAAGGCCAAGATCTATCAAAAGGGAATATTTTGAGTTTTAATTTCTTTAAAATGAAACTAAAGGTTTTTAGGGTCTGAAAAACCTTACCTAAACTTATCTAATCATTATTATTTCGTGAACAATCTTCAAAAGGCTATACATACACTATTACAGAATTCTAGAAACATTGAGAGGATTGTGTAATTTTTTTAGTTGTATATAAAAATTTAATGGATATATTAGCCTTCCAAAATGATCACTAACATAAATAAAATATTATTTAATAACCTCCAATAATATCAAACATATGAATTAAATTCATTAGGACAAATTTGTTCTCCTCTTTTTGGACCGTGTCAAATAGAGCTCTTATAGCTTAAGTTATGCAAACATCTAATCTATAGATAAGTAAAAAAAAATAATATTAAAAAAATAACCAAAATTAAGGATTTTTTCACATACCAATAACATATAGGAACTTACAAATACTTTTTATAAGAACTATTTCATTCATTTATGTCAGTTATTATACAATAACTGCACAGAATTTTCCAGGCAGACAAGGTACATCTTGAGTCTTCATATTTTTTTATTTGTTGAGAATATCTACCACTATATATTTTACATTATCCTGTCATTATATAATAACACTCACATTACTCATCTACATGAATTTATATATTATTATCACACTAAACATGAAAAAAAAAACTCATATTCAAGACTAACTTCATGTAGGGTGGCAGTTACCATTCCAAGATTCTTGGCTTACATTATTATTTTCCATGAATTTAAAATTGAGACACCTTAAAACACATTATTGTCACCTTATAGGACCCATTTTAAAAAATTCATCAACCTTTTTATTACACACAAAACATCAAAACACCACTCAAAACCCAAACACAAATTTAAATTTTTAAATTTTCTTTTTTGGTAGGAAAATCTAAAAGGACTAGAAACACACACTTTAAATAATCTTAATTAATCCAATACATCTTATGGGACCCTAAAATATCCATAAAACTCTTACCAAACCTAAAATTAATATCATGTACACTTAAACATAGTAACAACCTTTTTTACTTGGTCTTGATCTACATTAAGCTCCCTAAGTGGTTATATTTGAGCTCCTGCTTAAATATAATTAAATAACATATTCTTTTATTTCCAATTATTCCTATTATGATCTTGTTATCTCTTATTTTTTTAATCCTCTTATCTTTCTCATTTATTCTCAATTGGTGAGTTTGTATTTATCTTCTTTCCTTTTCTTGCCTCTTTACCAACTCATATTTTACCTTCATGAATTAGATGATCTATTGTAGCTCATTATAATATTCATTTTACATATCCTCCATCTCTGATTTATATTCATCATACTATACCTCAAATTGATGGTTTTTATTCTTCATTCTTTCTCCTACTCCATATCTCCCTTCCACATTTGTCATGATTGGTTCATGCACTCCTTTATAGTTTATCTTCTTAACCATACTTTCTCCTTTATCCTCATGATCTAATACCTTATTATGCATACATTATTTCTTAAAACTTGTCATTCTCTCATTTATATCTTCTTTGGATACATCTTAATGATACTCCACCTTCTCATGGTGATTCTTTTCATAGCTTCCTTTCTCATCTTGAAATGACACCTCCTTAACTACTTTAAGTTAATTATAGCACAAAACTTATTGGAAAACTCTTATATTACTATAATCATCATTCATACCTCTAATAAAATTAGTTAAAACATTAAAATTTGAATGTATTACTTTATTACTTTGCTCCTTCTTCATTTTCTTATTTTCTTGCTAACTTGTTTTTAGCTCTCCTTCCATTGGCATACAATTTGGATTGGTTCTTGGGATAAGACTGCCCTCTCTTTGCTCTCTCCATGATAACTTGCTCTTTTTCCTTCCTTGTATTTTAAATATTCTTTTGTCCATCTTATAATTCCTCTTTCCTCTAATCACTCTCAAACTTTATTACATGGTATCTATACTTGCCTTTAGAGTTTTTGACATCTGCAACTTAACTTCATGCAACATCATTTAGAAACCTTTAATACTCAAAAGAATAAACTATTCCAATATATTACCTTATTTAATACCTATTTTTGTATATCTGATCCATACACTCTTCTAATTGCTTTACCTAGATCTGAATTTTTCTTTTTATCTTACTCTAATATATGATTACTTTTTGGTTATAGGTGCTCAGCTTTTCTCTTGACATACTTGATCACTCTTATCTTCATTAGGCTCATAAACCTCCTTACATGAATATTATTATTCTTTTTATCCAAGATAAATCACCCTTAATATTTACTTATACTCTCTTTGTACTTATCACCAACTTCATCATCTCATACACAATTTTCATCACTTCACTCTCCTTTCTTAGATTAAGCTTGTTCATTTTCACATAATTTCATGGACCTATAAGCCTCATGCATGCTTCTATGTTTATTTTATTGTATATATGTAAAATATTTTCATCCATAGAAATATTTTTATCTCCCATCAATCATATAACCAAATAACTCAATCTCAAGGTTAGAACTCTCAACCAAACCACTCTCTCTTCTTTGAAGCCTAGTTCCTTGTAACCCTCTTTTCACACAAATCTAGTAGGTTTCACCAATAAATTTTTTTATATATATAATAAAAACATTTTTTGATACCATTTCTCCCATTTTATATTCACACAAATTTTTATGACCTAAATTTCAAGGGATACCAACTAACTCAATACACCTTTCTAACACTTAGTTCTTTTTAGGTCTAGTTTAAGCACAAAGTCATGGATACCATAATATATAATAAATTACCAAATCCAAACCATAAAAAAACTAATATAATGTCAAAAAAAAAATCAAATATTTTATAAATTTTAAGTGTGGAAACTCAAGTTATTCAAAATACAAGACTGAAACCCTAGGTTAGGTGCACATAGTCCTATACAAGGTCGAGAGATATGAAAAGGGAATATTTTGAGTTTTAATTTCTTTAAAACTAATATAATTTTTTTTATGGTATTACACATATTAAATAAACTTCCCCAAACCCTAATATTTCATGAGTAATCTTCAAAAGGCTACAACATACACTATTACAAAATTTTAGAAACATTAAGAGGATTGTGTGAAAGTTTTAATTGCGTCTAACACTTTAATAGTTATCTAAGACTTATAAAATTATCACTAATATAAATAAAATATTATTTAATACCATAAAATCATCTCAAACATATTAATTAAACTCATAAGGACAACTTTGTTCTCTTCTTTTTGGACTATGTCAAACAGAGCTCTCACATCTTGAGTCATGCAAACCTCTAATCTATAGATAAGTGAAAAAAATACATACTATTAAAATAATTAAAAAATTAAGGTTTTTTTCACATACAAATAACCTAATCTATCTTTAAAATACTTTCTCCAAGCTTTCTTTCGTTCATTTATGTCAGTTCATCTATAATAACTACACACAAAATTCTCAAGGTAGGCAGGGTTCTTCTTAAGTATTCATATTTTATTTTATTTATTGAGACTCTCTACACATATATAATTGAATTTATCCTATATTAATTATATATTAACACTCAAATTACTAATATACATGAATTTATATCTTCTTAATATGACAAACATGCAAGAAAACTCTTATTCAAAACTAACTCCATGTAGGGTGGTAGTTACCATTCCAATATTCTTGGCTTAAATTTATATTTTACATGAATTTCACATTGAGACACATTAAAAAAAATTCTAACTTTTGTATTACACACAAAACCTCAAAACACCACTCAAATCCTAAACACACATTCAATTTTTTAAATTCTCCTTTTTGGTGAGAAACTCTAAAAGGACTAAAAAAACATAATATAAAGACTCTTAATAAATCCAATACATCCTATGGGATCCTAAAAGTCCCCTCACACTCTTATAAACCAAAAATGACTATAATGAACAATCAAACATACTAACAACCTTTGTTATTTAGTGATGCTCTAGATCAAAAAATTTGAGGTAATGCCTTGTATCAACCTTATTAGAGATTTATTTATTAATTATGATATGACTGGGGATTGATTACAATTTAAAATTAAAATAAATTAATTATTTTAAATTTTTTGAGAGGAATTTGAGAAATATCTTTAGCTCCCAATGCCAAAACTACCAATGCCTAGTTATAATAGAACATAGTTGAGGGGAAAATTAAGTAATGGATTAAGAAAGGAGATAAGTTTATTATTTAGGGTGATATCTCCTTGGTCCCAATGGTTATATTTAGTATAGGGATTTAAAAATACATGGCATTAATGAATAGATTATATGGATTTTCTAGCACTACCTATGTACATGAGGAGTGGGTTCCCCTACTAGGTATTATTATGACTACAGATAAAATTGTGGCATTTAGAGAGATTATTAATGTTAGGCTAAGGGAAAAAATGTTTTGATTTGATCAGAGGCCCTCTAATGGAAAATTTTATATGATGTCCTACATGATCAATGTGATCATGTGAATAATATATAAAATTCATGGGCAACCCTAGGAGCCATCCACTAAATATATCAAGAATAAGGTTTATGATTATCTATCCATGTTTCATGTTTATAGGTTTAGATATGAAATTAAAAGTATTTCAAAGGATATGTATCCATAGGTTTACCAAGTCATCTAGGGGTTCCATATGCTCAATATTTATAAGAATATGATGAGTATAGATAAGAGAGGTGACTATTATTACTGTCCTAATTATACCATAATCAAGATAAAGGGAATAAGGGTATCTCCCTTATATTTAGCCTACTATGTCCATGATAAGGTGGTAGAATATTATATTTCAAAATAAATATAAAATAGTGTGGATGAGGACCTTACTTCTAAATATCAATGGTACTATCACAAAACTCCTCTCAACATAGGCCAAATCTAATATTCAATAAGGAGGCACCTCAATGTAGTTAGCAAGGTTAGGATCCATTATGTCTTGGAGGAATCAAGGCAGAGAGACTAAGACCCTAAGGGAAAATTTATGTAATATCTCAATGACATCATAAGGAAGAGAGGCCAAATTATAAATGGGCATAAAATATTTGAATATGATGAAATTTTAAACAATTCTCAAGATGACTTTAAGGTGTATATATGAATAAACAAACATAATATACCAATGGTAGTGGCATAAAAGATTTAGTATGATACATCAATTACTAGAGAGGAATAAATTAGAATCATGGAAGAGGTTCACATAGCTATAAACTATAAATGACATCATTAATAGGCTCAATGATGCCTAAAAAAAGAACCTCCTCCATATCCTCAACAAGAAAAAGATGTCCAAATGGAAGAACATGCCACTCAAAGGAAGATGGATTCCCAAATTAGAAATAATATTCTTATGGGAATACAAAGGCCTCAATTAATATCCATAGTAAAATATTCTACCATAACTACAAGGTAATCATATCCTATAGGTGAACATATAGGAAAATTTTCTTTGGTGCCTTTGCCTCTTTTGACTATAGTTTAATAGGTAAGTCTTCTTGAGTTTGTATAAAATTATTTTGTATCAATGGCATACACAAAAACATCCCCATCACCTCTAACTTATCCATTAGATTCACCTATATTTTCATTACCTTCACCTTCATCCTTTGTATCCCTTACATCTATTTCTCCTCCTATCACCTCTTCCATTTCCACTCCACCTCGATCTACTAATTCCCCTTAACATTCCATTTCATATAAATATGATAAATCCCCCATTTTTACTCATTTTCCCATTGTGACTTATAAAAATAAGAATAAAACCCTTTTAGTCTCTCTAAATATTATCCAAGTAGAATAAATAAATGTAAAGGGTTTATCTTTTCATGAAGGTCCTTTTTGATGAGGAAGAAGAACATGGAAAAATAGTCTCATTGGTATATTATGCTAGTGATGAGGTAGAGGAGGAAATACATACCATGAAAAAAGAAATAAAAAGGGGTGAAATTAAAAAAAATGATATAATAGAGGATATAAAGTCACAATAAAATAGGGAGGAAGAAGACAAACTAGCCTTTGCACAAGAGGAACATATTATTTTTGAAGAAGAAAAATAGGCCCTTAATAAGGCATTGTCTTCTTTCTCCTCTTCCTTTACAATTATAAATACCGGTGTTATCTATTTTACTTCTACTATTATAGTTGCTTCATCCCTTTCTCCATATGGATCAATTCATCAGTATGGCTTAAAAACCAAGCCATTATATGCCCATGAAAATATCAAGGGAACTAGGCCATCAAATTCTAGTTCTTCTGATTCTTTAATTATTTTAATTTTAACTTCAATAATTTATAGACCCCAATTCCTTAGTAGGATGGTTAATATGAGAACTTAGTTACTATTTCTATTTTTTATCCTTATATACCACTTGAACCCTCAAGGATAATTACCAATTAAACGTGTATAGCCATCAGTCCACTCAAATCGAGTCTTCCATCATGACTATCTCAAAGTCTATTAGATAAATAAGGTATGAGGTAGAGATTACACCTCAAAGAGATATATTTGGATGGAGTAGGGTCAGTTAGCCACTTCTCCAGATGCATATCCAAATAAGTGCCTCAACTCTTCCACTAAGATCCATCCCACCTTCCACCTCTACAAAGACCACTCAACCTAAAGAATAAGGGGATCTCATTGTCCCTTATTGGGTCAAATATTCCCAAGAATGAAAGAAAGAAAGAAAGAATGGGCTTGTTCATAATAGAAGTTCCAAAAGTAATTACATGATTTGAAAATAAATATAACACTATTTATAGGGTAAATAAGAGGAAATTAGTACATATGAGAGGGAGGAAATAATATTATACCATAGGGAGAACTTGTTTCCTTTGGCCAAAAAATAGACAAATAAACTTAATGACCTTGGTGAAAATAAAGAGGATTTTTGGGCCTTTGTGGATTCAACAGTGGAGGATATAAAGGAAATGTATAGGATCCAAGGATAGGTTAGGAAAATACTTATATAGAGGTAAATCATTTAGGATCCCAAGGAAATAATGGAGAATATTTAGAGTACAGCCAAGAAACTGTATAATATCTTGAATATAATTAGGACTTCTAGGTTTGAATCCTAGCATAATTTTGTTAAGGAATTAAAATTTTAGAATCAATTAAAATATTTTAAAAATAGGTTGAACTTATTTTTATCCTATGCAAATAAAAAAAATTGTAGTCATTTGAATCTAATGACTACTCAAGAAGCTGTGTGGGCCTTAAATTACATGATTTATAATAGAGATAGTTCCTTCAATTGGTACTAACAAACAAAGGTTTTGATAACTTAGTTTTTGAGCCAAAAAATAGAGGCCATAGAAATTTTGAAATATATAAGGGTTATAATGGTAATCATCTCTACAGCTCAATCAATAAACAACCTAATTTTGAAGGATTGATTAAAGACATTATAGGATCATTCAAGGCAGAGATAGAGGACACAATATATAATAATAGTGAAGAAATTTTACAATTGATCAATTTTGAAAAGATAAGGTAACTAAGGTAGAGACACTCAAATCCAAATTTAGAGCCTTAGAAACTAAGAATAAGAGGCCAATGGGCAAAAAAACATAGATATTTAAGCCATTTATGCTCAATTTTTAAATCATTAATGTTGAGTTTGGCACCACCTATGCACTATACTAGAAACTCAATGTTGTTGAGGAGTATACTACTACAACACAAATTACATTTTAAGTTCCTTATTTAGGCACTCAACCTTAAGAGTAAGTTCACACATTGGTTCATTTTACCTACTAATTCCACTTTGACTTAATTTTCACCTGCAAATACTCACTTTATTTTTTTAAAACTACGTCGAGCATGTAACCACCATCCTCTTCTAGTAGTTCCAAGTGAGTACCATAAATATTTGTATGTATTTATTTTAATGTAATGAGACTTAGATATCTATTTTATTTCATGCATATATAGGTAATTATATTGAGCTCATGCAATTTTGGTCAATTATCTTATGAATATCCTATCCATGCATATTCTACATGAATTATGAATCTTGATTCTATAATTAGAAATGTAAATTTAGACATTTATTAGAGTATGAGGAAACCCATCCTAAAGCTATATATATTCTTGTATCCTCCTTATTCTAAAGAGAGTATAAATTTGGATATTAAGGCAAATAAGAAATTATATGGATTATTTTGAAAGTTTATATTGATTATTCTTCTTCAAACCTATGATTCATTGAAGAAGTTCCATCATTTTGGTATTATTAATATTTGGGTTGTGTAAAAGTGTTGTTTGATATATTTATTCATATTATGCAATCATTGATTGAACATTTTGTTCATAATAATCATATTATCCCTTTGTATATGTGTAATTGCAATCATACATCTACAACAACATTTGATTATATACAATAAATTTTATTTGATTTTATTTTCCTTGGGCTCTTAAATGTTTTTGTCTAGTTTTTGTGCTAATATTAATTTGCATAAAGTATTATTTCTTTGACTATTTATACAACCCATAGTGTAGGATCTAATTTTAGAAGGTTTCATGTCTTTGATTCATAAATCTTATTTTCTACCTTACCTTTCCCTCCTTTTTGAGTGTTCTTTTGATTACACCCACCTTAGGTTAGATCTATCCACCCATCTTAATTAGATCTTCGACTAAAGTCATATTTGAACCATCCGAGGCAAACAAGTAATCCACTCACCATTATTCCACCACCATGATATTTACAAAATTGAATACCCTTAAACTAATGCCTTGGAGTGAATATTTTAAATAATCATAAAATTTTAGAAGATACATTGTAATATTTTTTTGGTGTGCATAAAAATCACATCAACATAAATTTATCTAGTGCTAGGAGGGTGATTTTCATTTATTAAAAAGATTACTTCAATTTTATTTGATATACCTAGATGATTAATAAGGTCCACCTCATACACTAGAATTTTATTCCCATATTTATAGATCCATATAAAAGTTAGGTCAAATAGAGGCATCTTAAGGGGATCCTAGTCTTGATCCTATTACCCAATCAAAAGAGGTCATCTCCATCCACATATAATGTCTATAGTTTTGTCAGTTGGTTTTACTATCATTGTGCCCAAAGATTTACATGATTTAATTAAAAACACTAAAAATTATCTTCCTTTGTTTTCTCCCTTTGGAGGTAGGACTATTGAATAAAATATAAAGACTTTTAAGATTACCTTAAGGATATTAATTATGACTCATGAAGATGTGGTGTGTAGATTGTTCCCATTTACCTTATAAGATGTTGATTATGACTAGTTATTCAATATTATAGAGGATTAAATTTTCTCCTAAACCCAATGTTAAGATACCTTCTTGGCATAATTTGGACAAGTTACTAGCCCAATAATCACATACCATCATTTTTTAATCATGAGGAGAGATCCCAATGAGCCAATCAGAGATTTTAACACAAGATTCCAAAATATGTGTAGCTAATTTAACAATGACTATAAACCCAATGTTGTGTTATCCCTTGAAATGTACAAGAATTCCTTGGATTCTATGATAATTATCTTTATTTTTAGAACACCTAATATTACTATACTACCAATGGCCTATTCTAAATATATCAATATTGACATGTACTTGAATACTTAGTTACAAGATATGGACCCACCCAATATTGGTTCTAACTTTATAGCCTTCAACCCCATTTTGAATGTTAATCATAATGTTATGGATCAAAATTAGAACCAATTGTATATGCAATTGCCTCTGGCCCAATATACACCTAACTAGAACCTTAGATTTATGAATAATTCTATCTATAAACCTAATCACAAAAATTAAAACCAATCATGGATACCAATTAATACCTCTAATACACAAGGTACTATTTTTGTCTCTACAAGATTAGAATTTGATTCTATCCAATAGATGGTATAGACATTAAGTAACAAGTTATTAAGCATGTAGAAGTGAATGGGAAAAATTATAGGATAGAGTACCAATCAAAATTTTGCATACCAAATAGATAATAGGACTTTCAATATATATATAAATAACATAGAACAATAACCATCAACTAAGATGCCAAAAATGAACATCTTAGAAGTAACATTGCCTAATTGGTGTCGTGTTCATAATACAACTCAACATGGTGAGTTGGACTGCATAGAGTTACACAGTGCCTTTGAGATATTTTAGAAATAAATGGATAGGTGTGAATCTTTATCAAATAATCCAAATCCAAATCCTTCCACTAATATAGGTACTTCAAACACAACAATGATATTTGAGACATAATTTTCCATTTCTAGTAGAAGATGGGAATGACCCTAAAGATAAAATGGATGAAATCCATACCTTTCAGTAGTTCCATAAGAATAATTACAACTTGATGAATAAAAAATATAATTCACTTCAATCAACCTAAAAAATAATTTTCATCCTTCAAAAGGAAGTGATTAGCAATGAAGTGCAGAGTCACAAATCAAATGTGGGTATAATATAGTCAAAGATACAAATAATATCAAAGAAGATAACCATCTTCATGAACTAACCTAGATTAATGAACATAGGAAATTATTGTTCAAAGTATTGAATAGGTTACCCTACACTAATAAATCAAATATTTCCCATACCAATGTGATTGTTTAAAAATTCAAGTTGAGGTACCATATATTTCTACTAACCATTAGAATTTTTGGCAAGAATGTGCATAATTGTCTAGTTTACTTAGGTGCCTCAACCAATGTAATTATATGCAAGAAATTAGGATTCACCCTAGATAAATACAAAATAATGGTCTTACACAAGGATAATTACTCAGTTACATGTGTTGGGGAGTTGAAAAATGTGTAAATAGTGCTTGCCTATGAGCCATGCGTACAATAGTACATAGACATTTTAGTAGTTGACATTCTTAAGGCTTCATGAAGAGTATCTTTAGTTGTCAATAATTTAAACATGTCTTAAGGGTCATAGTTGACCATTTTGGATGTTAGGTGAGTGTAAAAGGGTCATATTTTCTCAAATATTCATGAAATGTTGTGTGTGTAAGCATTTGGAATTTTCCCTTCAAAGGTAGACATTTGAAAAATTTGAATCCTAGACCTAGGCATAAAAGAACAATTTGAGTCTAGTATGAAAGATTATACAAAAGGATGTTTTAAAATATATATTAAGGTTAATTAAGGGGTTTTAAATTAATTTTTATGCCCAAGTCATATAGAGGTCTTGCAAATCAAGAAACATGTAAAAATAAAACAAAAGATAATTTTTATGTAATATACGATCATTTTTATAGGAAAAATTATTGATGGTTTCATATATAAATAAATATTGAAAATTTATGAGATTTATTTTAATTGGGATAAGAGAGAGTGAGGATAATAATGGAATTATGATGAGACAAGAGGAGAGAACCCAAGAACCATAAGAGAGTACCAAGAAATGACTATACTCTATCTACCTTATTAAATTTATGAGTTTGATCATCATAATGATGAAGATTCAAGAAAAAATATGTTTCATGAGATGGTAATAGTGATTATTTTTTATTTTTCATTAATTTATATTTAATACTATCATCTTTACTACATTAACTTTTATATAGTCCTAGAGTTAGAGACTAAATTCTATATTTTCAACTTTTGTGAACATTTAGTAATAGTTCAATGTAAACAAAATATGGGAATGATTAATTAGCTTGGGTCATATTTATTATAGGTTTTTTAAGTTTTATAATTATAATATACAATAAATAAACTCTTTTCTTGAATCATCGGCTTATATAATGTCTTATCCATGCACAAAATTTTATGTTTTTTGTTTATTATGGTCAATTGAAAGGGAATCATGGATTTATAGTAATTAGAGAATATATGAGAAGGTAAAATAGTAATTTACTAGGTATTTATAGATTTTTATGTTTTTTAAAACTCTTTTAATCCCATTTTGACCCCTCTAGCCTTGCACAAGCACGTGCCAAGACAATCTAGAGTTTAGAGAGGAAAATCGATATATCTTTTGATGCCATCATTTAGAATCCATGAAAGTTTATATTTAGATGTATATTAGTGTTAATTAGAATAATAAAGTTGTTTTAGGTCGTTATCTAACCATATGGTATGGTTTTTTAGACTAAATCATCCTATTAGGCCTAGGAGACCTAATTGCTTGGAAAGTTATCAAAGAAAGAGAATTTACCTTGAGAATTGAGCCTTGTAATTATTGGAGAAGCTAAAGAGGCTTAATGGGTACCTAAAAGTAGATTTTTTTTATGAATATCATCTTTATTTTATTCAAACATTAGAGGTTTGTGCTAAAACAAGGCTATAAAGGAGGCCTAATTGCTAAGAAGCAAGATAAGATTAACAACATACATTTGGAATTAAAACATATAACTTTGTTAAAAGATGTAATAATTTAAAGGATATATTGAATGGTTTTTGGTTTCCATTGAGTTTTTTTGGATTTTTTGTACATTCCATATTTACATGAAAATATGGCTAATAGATAAAGGGGTTTAAAGAGAGAAAGTACAAAAGGTCAAGATTTCTTGGGTACATACTATGTCATTCAAAAGAATGTGAAAGAGGATTAAATTTACATAGGTGGAGGCATATATGAGCCTTGATAAAGTAAATAACAATTAAATCATGATTTAGGCTTTTAATCTAATGAATCTACATCCAAGAGAGAGATGTAAGTTGGTAGAAATGATGGAGAGTGAGGCCTATTAGGTTTGTCCTAAGGGGTGATTAATTCACCATTTGAAAATAAATGTAATTGAGTAATATTTTATTAATAATGGTATTTAGTATATTTAAATAATATTATATCAACTTTATATAGTTCATTTATATCTCCCATATAATATTAGGGAGTTTGCATAGCTTTTGGATCGGGATAAGATAATGCCTACCCTATTATATAGGGAATATTTCTAGCATTAATTTTTGTATAAATTTATAAGATTTGTAATGTTTTCATTGAATTAAATATATATATATATATATATATATTATTAATAATTAATATTTGGTATCAGAGCTACCATAGATGTTCTTCACCTATAAGAAATTTGGGAGAAGCCCATGTACTCTACATATATTTATTTTTTGTACTTTTTATATTCTTTTATACAATACAAGAATTATACAATTCATAGCATGGTGATTAAAATTCGAGATAGTAAATTACATATTAATTTAAATTTAATAATAATAATCTCTCATAATATCCTTTCCATACATCTTTTTGGAAGCAAAACTGTTCCTATTTCCTTTGCTGCTTGAAAAACCTACAAGGTGCAACAAGTTAGTTTTTTTCCATAACTTGAAGATGATTCATTAAAAGGTCATAAATTTTTTATGGGTTGTATTTAAATAATTTATAAACTTATTATAATATTTCATGCAATTTTGGAGTAGTTCATACCATTATTATGATGCCTATAAATAGTCTATTTGTAATTTGTATAGGTAGGTTAGTTTTCTGCAATTTTGGGCCATATAGGTCAAATTTTTTAGTGCCATTTTTTGAGTTGTGTTATTTTATTCATGATGATACCTCTCATATTTTTTTAAATTTTTCATTATGATTTATATTACTTTGGGATCCTCAAACTTGACTCAACAAATCTAGTAGCAGATTGATAGGCATGTCAATTTTTCTCCATTTCTAGCCATATATAAGGAATTTATTAGATCTAAGGACTTTATAAGAATAATTGATTCATATAAATCCTAATTTAATACTTAATTATAGTTATTCATAGTGACATATAGTTGTTTGGGTGTTACAAAGGTGGTCTAAAAATCTGATTGCTATGTGGAGCAAAGGAAGATTAATGGGGAGAAAATAAAAATGATTGACTTGTCAACCAAAGAGATCCAAGGTGAATTTCATGTCATAAAGTGTGTTTTGACATTACATTTTACCATTTTTACCCAACTTAAATTGAAATTAGTTTTCATAGTATCTCAAAACCAACTATAGTTAAATTTGTAACTTATTCTTTTATTAAAACTGTCATTTATTTATACTAAATTTAGCATCAAAACTCATTTTTTAGGGGGAATTTAAAAAAAAATAAAGGGGAAATTAGAAATAGATGTAAAAGACAAAAGTTTTAATTTGTATTTCTTTCAAAGCATTTTTACAAGAAAATGGCATTCATCATCAAATGGCACCTCCACATACACTACATCAAAATGTAGTTGCTAAATGGAGGAATCATACTATCATGGAAATGGTGTAATGTATGCTACATGATTCAGGTTTGACAAAGGAATTTTGGGTAGAATCAATCAAAACCATAATATATTTACTCAATAGAGTTCGTATTGTATCTCTTGATGGGGTAACACCACATGAAGCATGGTTAGGGAAAAATCCATCTATATCACATCTTCAAGTTTTTGGATGCCAAGCAAGTATACAAATTCCCAAAGTAGAATAAACTAGACTTGATATGAAATATAAAAATTATGTGTTATTAGGTTATAGTGAAGAAGCACTTACCTATAGACTCATGGATAAAAAAACCAAATAAATATACACTAGCAAGGATGTTGAGTTTTTTGAAAAGACAGAAGTAGAATCTCCTTCTAAAAGTTCACCTGATAAACCTATCAATCCCATAGAAAATATAAAAGATATAAATCCACCATTATATGATAATGATGATGGGAATAATGGTGAAGCTTCACCACCCACTAGAACTACTCAATGTATGCCTAAATGGTATATAAGTACACTTAGAGATGCTAAACTAGATGGTGTTCTAAATACATCTACCACTAGCCCAATGACTCATAATATGGCTTAAGGAGAGGCCAAATTTGCCTTAAAGAGTACATTTGTTAAATTTTTTGAGCCCTCTATATCTCAATAATCCCTACAATTAAAACCTTCAAAATATGCCATGGATGCATAATATAATTCATTGATGAAGAATAGAACATGGTAGTTTGAAATCCTTCCACTAGGAAAGAATCTAATTGGATGCAAATGGGTCTTCAATATAAAGTAAAAAGTAGATAGAATTATCAAAAATCATAAGGCAAGGTTGGTTGTAAATGGGTATGCTTAGATAAAAGGCATCAACGATGAGGAGACATTTGCTCCCATAGCTAAGATCAAAACAATCAGGATGATTTTTGCTCTAGTTACACAGTTTGGTTGTAATGTTTATTAAATGGATGTAAAAATTACCTTTCTTAATGGAGACTTATAGGGAGAAGTCTACATGACTCAACCAAAAGCTTTTTTCATATCAATAAAAGAAGATAAATTTTGTAGAATTGTAAAATCATTATATGGTCTAAAATAGGCTCCCAAGGCATGGTCTATCAAGATTGATGAAGATCTCTTGAAACATGGATTCAAAAGGAGTCCATACAATTCTAATATCTACCTTAAAAAAATGGGGGAGATAGTAACTATCATTATATTTGTTGATGATCTAGTCATCACTGATAAATTAGTGAAGATGATTGAGTTAACAAAAAAAATCTAAATCGATCATTCAAAATGATAGATCTCATGATTATACATTATTGGCTCGGTTTATAAGTTTGGTAGAGATAAAATAACATTTTTAATCTTATCTCAACTATACTAGGATAATGGTCGAGAAATATCATAGGATGTATAGCAAACCAATTTCCACACCCTTGGATACAAAACTTTAGTTGTCTCAAGTAGATCCATCACCATAGCTAAATGAAACTCTATAATTAAAATTGATAGGGAGTCTTATTTACCTCACTTACACTAGGCCAAACATTAGCTATGTAATTAGTTATCTCTCAAAGTTCATACAAGAGCCCAAGTTTAATCACTAGAAAGTAGCAAAATGATTATTGAGGTACATAAGAGGAACTATGGATTTTAGCCTAGAATACAAGAATGATAACTTCTTCTTGATTTAATACTCAGATTTAGATCATGTAGGGAACATTGACGACAAAAAATCTACTTTAGGATTTGTATTTTTTTTGGGATCTAGATTGATATCATGTGGGAGTAAGAAGAAAAATTATGTTTCAATATCTTCCATAGAATCAAAATATCATACCATAAGAGGAGCTATTTGTGAAGTGATCTAGATCAAACATATACTTGAAGGATTTGGGATACCACATAATCAACCAAAAATTATTCATGTAGAAAATGAAGGAGTAGTGAAGCTTTTTCACAATCCTATATTTCATGAATGCACCAAACATATTGAGGTGAAAGTACATTTAATGCATGAAAATGTTCAAAACAACAACATCTAACTCCGATATTACTTGAAATATCAATAAATGTAGATGTTTTCACTAAAGCAATTATGCAAGAAAATTTTGAGGCATTTAGAGAATCTCTCTCTTGTTCACTTGAGACAATGTTGAATTGAGGGGGGAATATTAGGTTTGTCTAAAGGGGTGATTAATTCATCATTTGAAAATAAATCTAATTGAGTAATATTTTATTACTCATGGTAGTTAGGATATTTAAATAAGATTATATGAACTTTTTATAGTTCATTTATATCTCTTGTATAAAATTATGGAGTTTACATAACTTTTGGATCGTGATAAGATAATGCCTACCCTATTATATAGGGAATATTTTTGGCATTAATATTTGTAATGTTTTCTTTGAATGGAATATATATCACTATTATTCCTCCTTCATATGTCTTTGTTGATTGTGTACTAGATAACAAAGATAGTGATCAGTAAAAGAGAAATCAAAGGTGCATGAAAGAATAAATGTCTTAAAATCAAGAATGATTGTATGTTCACAAAGAGTCTTATGAGTTTTGAAAAGGTAATATTAGTTAAGCATAATCAAAAAAAGAAATAATGTACCTACAAAAAAGAATCAATTTAGAGTTAAAAAAGGCAATCAAGTGAGACAATAGATCTAGTATGATAAATTATGAGGTTTTAGGCCTTGAGTTTACATCAATTGGTATCAGAGATTGATTATCTTGACTGGAGCAGAAGATAGACACCAAGTAAAGATACAATTTCATTCATTCATTATCGTCAATTTATGATATCAAAATATGTCAATTTGTTGAGAAGTCTTATAAGATTCAACATGTACAATTTTAACCTATTGAGTCTTGTTAAGAGGGAAAAAGGTGGTGACCCAAGTTTGTCACCTAATCAATTTCAGACATTAGAGACCCAAGTGATGTCCAAACAATCAAGTGGGAAAATTTCCAAGTAATATAGGTCCAATTGAGACCCAAGAAAATAAAATAAATTGAAATGAAGATGGAAATGAGAAAGAATATATAGGGAAAGGCTAAATAAGGAAATTATAAATAGGTAAGGGTCAAAGAAGACATAAAGAGAAGAGAGATGAATGAATATAAGGAGATAGAGAGTATAATAAATGAGTTGAGACAAAGCCTTTATATGATATAGCTCATAGTATAGCTTATAAAAAAATAATAAAGTCAATGGTCCAGTTCGAACATGAAAATAAGAGTGAATTGGCATATAGAGTTGTTGGTCAAGAGGAAAAGAAAGCAAAAAATAAGGAGAATGGCCTATAGAGGCTTGACGATCAAAAATTGCCAAATGGGAAAAATAATAGTCATAAAAAGAGTTATAATTGAGGAAAACATGAAGAAAGATAAGAAGAAAATGTCCATAAAAAAGACACTCAAAGAGACATTTTAGTTTCTTATTTTGATATCTCACATTGTGTTTAGGTGTGTGTACATAGATATGGAGCGTAATTGGATGAAGTTAAAGGAAAGGACCTTAAATATTGTGAGAAATAGGTCAAGTCAAACACCCTTGAATAAATATAAAGATGATAGGGGAAAAGAATAAGTTATAGAATCCCATAAGAAGGATATTGAATATTCTCAGCATACCAATGAAGAGATAGAAGATGAGATAAATTTATATGATGCTTTGGAAAGCATTGTAGCAAAAAAAAAGAGGAATATCACAAGAAAGAGATGATTAAAATCAATGAAGGCATGCAGATAAATATGATCATGCAATATTCCTTTAAGGAGGTAAATGATTTAAGTCTTGATTTTTATTGTGTATATGAGAATAGGAATGTTCATATATAGGTTGGGAGGAATAAGAGAAAAGTTAGACTCTCAAAACTTGAAAACAATCATGGATATATTGTGCCTAAGTGGATTGAGAAACCATAAGATGAAATGAAGGACACAAAATCAAATCAATTAGCTGTCTAAGAAGGAAATATAGGTAATGAATAGGTACAAATAATGAAGGAAATGTTAGATCTCAAGTGTAACAAAGACTATTAAGTCAAGTCATGAAGAAAGGAGGCATGGAGGAGGTGCTTAAGATTAGAAATTAGTTTGTAGATAAAAGAGAATAAGTGAAGTAATGTACAAGTACCATCTCAAAGTTGTGAAGAAGAAAGTGTGGATATCCAAAGGTAAGAAATAGACAAAAAAGGAATGGGGATACAAGCCACGATGATGAAGATATTTTTTCAAAAAGCACAAGCGAAATGAAACATAGGAAAATTGATTATGAAGGTGATAATAGTGAGCCATTGAGTGAGATATTTATAAGAGAAGAGGAAGTATGGAAGAGTATGATTGGAATCACTAGTATACAACCAAGAGAAGGGTATTAGTGGACATTTTAAGGTGAATATGGTGATAAAGTAATGCCAATGGAAGAAAAGTCAATTGAAGAAGAGGAAATTGTCTTTTTGATAAAGCTTGTGAATACCTCTCAAGAAGAGAGAGTGATGGAGTAGTATGCTGCTATATGATAGCCTATGCAAGAAGACTTTGATGATATTAAAGGTATGAAATTATTCCATATAGTTGATAAGGGTTAGATTAGGGTTGAAGAGGAAAAAAAGAGAGTAAATATAACAAAATATTCCAAAGTAATGAATAAATGGAAGATTTCAATGATTTTTCATGAAGGTAAGAAATAAGGATGTTATAGGAGTTGTTTAATCCTCTAAGAAAGTTGTTTATAGTATCTAATAGTACATATCATATTATAAAGGTCACTGATAGGCTTAAGGATGAGTCAATAATCAATAGGTGAAAGCAAGAATAAGGCCAGATCTTTAAAAATGAAGAGGTAAAATTTCATGCATCATTTGATAAACAAGGTTATGGTATGGAAAAAAACAAAGTATGAGAGAGTCATGGAGGTTTTTTTTGTAAGTATGGAGGTGAAACAATAAAATAAACTTCATAAACATGTGAGAAAAGAGAAAGATGAAAGTAAAGAGCTAATGATAGAGTGAGAAAAAATGAAGGAAAATAATGAGGAGAATCATTTGAAGATGAAGTCAAATTTTAAGATGGACCATATCAGTCCAAAGATTATCCAAGACAAGAATAACCTCAAACATGCAATGAAGAAACAAGGAGAGAACACCACTAGTTTGATAACTATCCCAAGTGTCAATCAAGAAGACAAACAAGTAATCCAAGTACAAGGTAAGAGGCTAACTCATTTGTATGATAGTGTTGTAACTGAAGGAATGAAAATAAATAAGGGGAAACATGACTCTAGAGATCATGGGGACAAAGCATGGCAAAGGTTTCTACACTTTATTGATGTTGAAGAAGAATGGACAAAGAAACACATAAAGGGAATAAGACAAGATAAATTGAGAAGACAAAGATGAAATGAGAAGACAAAGAAATATAGGAGAAATAACAAAGATGATAATTAGAAAATAAGGGAAAATAAGGACTAGACACATTTAAGCAGGAGATCAAATCTTTCCCTCAAGGGGAGTATGATGCAAAACATATTTAGTTGTCAATAATGTAAAAATGTATTAAGGGTAATAGTTGACCATTTGGGATTCTATGTGAGTGTGAAGTATAATTTAAAGTAAATTATATGTCTTTAGTGTCTCAAATATTCATGAAATATTGTGTGTGTTTAAGCATTTGGAATTTTTCCTCCAAAAGTAGACATTTGAAAATTTTGAATACTAGACCTAGGCATAGAAAAATAATTTGAGTCTAGTATGAATAAATATACAAAAGGATGTTGTAAAAAAGGATATTGAGGTTAGGTAAGGTTTTTTGTAAGTAATTTATACTCCCAATTCATATAGAGGTCTTGAAAATCAAGAACCATGCAAAAAGAAAACAAAAGATACATGTTATATAATGTAAGGCCATTCTTGTAGGAGAACTTATTGAAAGTTTTATATATATAGAAAGATTGAAAATATAGGATCATTAATTGAAGGGGGATGTGTGTGTGTGTGTGTGTGTGTGAGAGAGAGAGGAGAGAGAGAGAGAGAGAGAGAGAGAGAGAGAGAGAGAGAGAGAGAGAGAGAGAGAGAGAGAGAGAGAGAGAGAGAGAGAGAGAGAGAGAGAGAGAGAGAGAGAGAGAGAGAGAGAGAGAGAGAGAGAGAGAGAGAGAGAGAGAGAGAGAGAGAGAGAGAGAGAGAGAGAGAGAGAGAGAGAGAGAGAGAATAATACCAATAAATGATTATACTCTGTTACCTTGTTAAATTTCTGAGTTTGATCATCATAATGATGAAGATTCAAGACAAAATATTATTTCATGAGATTATAAGGGAGTTTTTTTTATATATTTGGTAAGAGTGATTATTTTATGATTATTTATTAACTTATATTTAATAATATCATCTTCTTATAGGTGTAATAGAGAATTCAGCATCTCAAAATTATATTTGTGTATATCACAGTCAAAGATAAATAAGAAATAGAAAGTAAGGATGGGTTAGTGATAGTTTAAAAAATTATCAATTAAATATAAACATTATGAGAGAGTGCAAATGATATTAAATACATTTTTGAGGTATAAATCTATGTAGTATTGTGATAAATTACATTGACTGTTACACAATCTTAGAGTTAGAGACTAAATTCTATATTTTCAAATTTGATGAACATTTAGTGATTGTTCAATGCAAACAAACTATGGGGAATGGTTAAGTAGGTTGTGGCATATTAATTAATTTTTTTTTGAAGTTTTATAAGTGTCTTATAACATAAAATATTTTATTAAATCCTCAGCCTATATAGTCTCTTATCCATGCATAAAACTTTATGCTTTTGTTTATTGTGGTCAATTAAAAGGGAATATTGGATTGATAGTAATTGGAGAAGGTGTGATAAGGTAAAACATAGATTTAATAGGTGGATATCAGTTTTTATGTTATTTAAAACTCTTTTAATCCCATTTTTTTCCCCTTTCAACCTTGTACAAGCCTATGAAAAGACAACCTAGGGTTTAGAGAGGAAAACTAGTATATCTTTTGATGTCACCCTTTAAAATACATGAAAGTTTGTATTTAGATGTATCTTAGTATTCCATATAATAATAAAGTGGTTTTAGGTATGTACATGACTATATGTTACATGTTTTTTTAGACTGGATTATCATATCTAGGAGACCTAATTACCTAAAAGGTTATTAAATAAAGAGCATTTACCCTTGATAATTGAGCCTTGAAATTATTGGAGAAGTTGAAGAGTCTTAATGGATACCTAAAATTTGATTTTTTTGGTGAATATAATCTATAATTTATTCAAACCATGGATGTTTGTGCTAAAAAAAAGGATACTAAGGAGGCCTAATTGCTAAGAAGCAAGACAAGATCAATAGTCTACAATTAGAATTGAGCCATATAACTTTGGAAAAAGATGTAAGAAGTTAAATGGTATCTTTAGTGGTATTTATATTATATTGAGGGTTTTTTTGTTGTCTGTATATGCCATATTTGCATGAAAATAGGGCTAGTAGAGAAAGGGGCTTAAAGAGAAAAAGTATAGAAGGTCAAGAATTCTTGGGTAAATATTATGTCATTATAAAGAATGTAAAAAAATGGTTAAATTTATGTAGGTGTATGTATATATAATCCTTGATAAATTCAATAACAATGAAATCATGATTCAGGATTTGAAGCCAATGAATCTACATCCAAGATAGAGATGTAAGTTGGAAAAAATGATGGAGAGTGTGGCTTTGGTGATTGTGTACTAAATAATGAGGATAGTGATCAGTAAAATATAAATTATAAGTTCATGAAATAGTAAATGTTGCAAAATAAATAAGGATTGTGTGCTCACAATGAGGCTTGTGAGTTTTGAAAAGGTAAGATTCATTAAGTATAGTCAAAGAAAGAAATAATATACCTACAAAAAGGAATAAATTCAATGTTAAAGAAGGAAATAAAGTGAGATAACACAAAAAGGATGATAATTTATAAGGTTTTAGGCCTTGAGTGTAAATCAAGGCTTATGGCTTATTGTTGAACCATGATTTTTAAAAGGCATTAAATGGATACATGGTAATAAATTTATTAGATATGTGGCTACTTTAGAAAGGATTATCCACTCATATTTGATTAGATATATAATTGAAGATGAATTACCTAATTACATATTATAGTGCCAAAAATGAGAAGTTTGACTTTGCATCCTAATATGTAAGTGTTTACATAATTACCACAAAGCGTGAACCCTATGAACAATAATTTTAAGGTCCTTCATAATTATGGACTCTAAACTTTGATGGTGCTAGATTAAATCAAAGTTATGTCATTGACATAACTTTGATCGACCTATATGGGAAAAAATTTCTAGCCAATTATAGGTTACAATATCTTACACCAACAATCAAGCTAAGTATAAAGCTCTAATTTTGGGCTTAAAATTTAAATTTAAACACAATGTCAAACAACTATAAATATTTGGTGATTTAGATCTAGTTATCAACCAATAAAAGAAGAAAATATCAGTGTAAACTTTCCTACTTAAAAAATATAATAGAGCCTAGGATTTTATTGAGTCCTTTGAGGAATTACACATTAGAGATATTCCAAGGGAATAAAATTAGACAAAAAAATAACTAGCATCTTCAGCTTCCAACTTAGCACTACTTTGATAATTCAAGATGCATAAGTTTTTAGTGGATTTAATCCCTTACCCTTCAATCTCAAAAAATGTATATAACTTTTAGGTATTTGATGATGATCAATAGATCATACAATTAATGAATAATTCTAGAGCCTTTGAATATCAAATAATAGATAAAAAGGATGTTGAGCCTATGAACCCAAAATACCTAGGAGAGTATGGATATTACATCTAAATAATAGTTGTATAGTTATTGGAATGGTATCATTGGAGTGATATTTTGACATAGATCCATAATATGAAAAGTATAAGAAATCCAAGAAAGGTGAATCTATTTTTTTAAAGAGAACCTGGGAACTGACAAGCATCCTTAGTATGTGAACATCATACTAAGTTTGTCTAAACCTAAGAACTATAGATTTAAAATTCAATGATATAATACAAATATGTGATAGTTTGGACATACAAAAACTTGAGAATATTTGATCCCAGGTTCATTACACACACTATCCCTTTGAATCTAGACCACAAGCCCTTTAAGCAATGACAAAGAATAGTGAATCAAGGTTTACACCCCCTCATTCATATATAATTTTAAAATATATTGGATTAAAAGATCATATTCCAAATTAGGCATTCTACTTGGGTTGCTAACTTAGTACTAGTTAGGAAAAATAATGGAAAAATCAGGGTATGCCTTAACTTCAAGAACCTAAATAAAATGTTAGAAAATCATAAATATCCTTTACCCTCATTATATGAAGTAATTAAAATGGTTAATGGGTCTTAAATTATATCCTTTTTGGATGTATTATCAATCTATAATGAAGTGTTGGTAGAAGCAGAGGATAAAATGAAGATTACCTTTACCACAAAGTGGGTCACTTTTACATATAAAAGGATGCCTTTTGGCCTGATTAATGCATGATCAAATTTATAATACACCATAGACTTCACCTTTCAAGGAATTATTATCAAATGAATCATCATATACATGGATTATCTCACAATGTTTTCAAAGAATATATATGATCATGTCAATCACCTACAAAGGTATTTGATATGTGTAGAAGATGAGTGTCACTCAATTTGAAGAAAAACATCTTTGGGGTTACAAAGGGAAATATATTAGGCCATATCATTAACACATATGGGATTTTCATTGATATAAAATGAATCTAATCAATTTAAAATATAACACCCCCTAATAGCATAAAAAACTAAAGTCTTTATTTGGCAAGATAAACTTTATGAGAAAAATTATTTCTAGATTTATATAGATTGTCAAGCCACCAAATGTTATTTTAAAATAAAAGGACAATAAAAAGTAATGGATATTAAAATCAAAGAAATTATTTTAGGATATGAAAAATACCATTGATCAAGTTTATATTATGAGAGTCCTAATTTCACTAAGTATTTATTCCTATACTCATTTACTTTTGAGAATACAATAGTAATAGTGCTCACACAAAAATTAGATGATAGTGAACACCCAATTACCTTCATGAGTGTTAATATGAAAGATATAAAATTTAAATATTCAATGATGGATAAGTAGATATATTCCTTGATTAAATTATTGAATATATTTAGGCATTATATTATTTTAAAAAGGACATGTGCTATAGTCCTAGACCCATCTTTCAAGCTTACACATAGCCATAATGAGTTAGGAGAAATAAGAGGTAAATGGATGGATAAATTATAGGAGTTTTATCTTGAAATTAGATCCACCAATATGGTTTAAGGATAAGTAATCATCCATATCATGATTAAAATGTATCCACATATTCGCACTAAGTAGATAAATGAAATATAAGTAGTTGGTAGTGACTGGTATGCCCACATCATCCACTATTTACTCATAAGTACATGTCTATTTGAGTTGAAAATGTAGTTGGAAAATGGTATGACCTCATGCTCAATTTAGACCATTACATGATAAAAAAGGAGTATTATAAAATAAGAATTATTATGGCATATACTTAAGGTGTTTCTTAAGATAAGAAGCCATACATGTCCTAGACAAATTACATCAGAAGATATGTAGTGGACACCCTTTTGGAAATGCCATCACTCATAAGATATTAAGGATGGGATACTACTAGCAATGATGCTCATAAACATGTCAAAACATGCAATGAATTTCAATTATTTGGAAAGAAATAGATACACATAGCTATGCCATTACATATGATAGTTTAAGGATACCCATTTACTCAATGGGGTCTTGAATTTTTCAGAGTAATACATCTAAATTATTTAGAAAGACACAAGTTCATTTTGATAACCACTAATTATTTCATTAGGTGGGCAGAGGTTGTGGCTAAAAATAATTCTAGAGCCTAAGACATGATTAAATTTATAGAAGAGAACATACCAACAATGTCTAGAACTCTTATTTCTTTATTTGTTAACAATGTTCTAATATTTTAATGAACACAATTTACTGATTGGGCCTACAATAATAAAATTACTATCAATTTTTATTCAAATCAATACCCATAAGGTAATTAAAAATATCTTGAATCCACTCAAAATAACTTCATCGATGTCATCAATAAGGCAACACAAGATAAACCAATTGAATGGAACCTACTATTGAAGTATGTATTATGGGTATACATAAAAAGGCATAAACAATACCTCAAGGATTCACATTTCCTATTAGCGTATGTAAAACAACCAATCTTTCTTATTTATCTTAATATACCAATGTATCAATTCATGTAAGAGTACATGAGATAAGATGAAACAATCTTGTTTAGGCAGCTCAACATAGTCTAGATGGAAGATGCAAAAATAAAAGCATTAAATAACTTCAATAAGTACCAAGACATTATCAAGAGGTGGTTTGACAAAAGAACCAAAATCAAGGCTTTCAAGATTTTAGACTTAGTGTTTTGATGGGATATGACACATGAAAAGAAAGGATAACATGACAAGTTCACTCTTTTATGGATTAGGCCATACCAAATCTCAAAAATCCTATGAAACAATGTTTTTAATGTGAAAGACCTCTAAGGTAATGACCTCACTTTTATAGTGAATGGGTAGTTTTTGAAATAATATTTCATGGCTGCTCTAGCTAGAGATGCTTCTGAATAACTATGAGAATGAATGTATAAGTAGGAGTAGATTATATTTTTAATTTTTCTAAAGTATTTTCCTAATTTCTATTAGTTACTTCCTTAGATAAATGTCTAGCTTTCTTAGATTAATTTCCTATTTTTTTGCATTTGCTTTCATAGTTATTTTCACTACTTTCTAGACTAGTTGCTTATTTTCAAAATAGTCCAATCAATTTCTTATGTTGGAATCATGAAAAATCCCTCCAAAATAAAAGGGGACAACTCAATAAGTACACAACTAACATTCATCAATATTTATTCTTGTAATGTTTGGGAACTCCCAAATTAAGTTATGTATTATGATTAAAATCAAGTTTTTATCTAAATTGAATGATTCACTAGATCTGTGAAAGTTAATCAAATACAATCATGCAATTTTTAGAAAGACTTTCATTTTCAAAGGTCAAATGCACTCTTACATGTTAAAAATTGGATGGTATATAATAAACATTGAATTGTATGTATGTTGATAATGACATATTGATAAAAAAATAGTTTTCTTATTTATACACTTAGTCATAGTGGTTCCCAACCCTTATTTCATACAAGTTTAATATTAAAAAAATAGAGAGAGAAGAGATTAATTTATTAGATTATAAAAAATAATGGAAGGATATGTGATTTATGTAATCTCTATCAGGGTTATGGATTCCTAGCTAGCAATAAAATAATGCTTAGAGTAGAATCCAATGTATCTTTGTCAAGGCTATGGATGCCTAGTTAGGAGTAGAACATGACCAAGTATTATTATTTATAAAATTAAGAAAGAAAAAAAAAAGCCTATAGTATCTATTTGGATCTTTGTCAAAAATATCATGATAAGGAGTAAATGAATTACACACAATCACATACAGATCCTAGAAATGAAAAGGGTTAGTATGTTACATAAGGGAGCTGGAGTCTCTTTTAATTATCCAGTCTATTTATTATTTTATTATAAGGTATTAATTTTTATCATGATGAATTATATGAGATGATAGGTTCCTAAATACTTAGAATTATTTACCCATTGAGTCACAATTTGTTGTGCCCTAACATACCCCTTTTTCATATTTAAAATATGGACTAATTATTATCATTAAATATTCATGGTCTCTATGAAACTTAGAATCCAAAATTTAAAATTTATTTATGCATCCTAAGGTTCTTTTGGTTTTAATTTTGCATTTCAAAATAAATTTCAAAACATGGACATGGTATGACATTATTTCATTTATCAGCTTTGATTTTATTTCTCATGTTGAATTTTTGGGTTTTATTTGTCTAAAAAAGCTAATATAATAATGTTTTAGTCCATCTCAACTCTTGATTTTGTGTATAAATAAATATAGGACTTATAATTATTTCATAATTAATCCTTGGCCAAATTCTATGGCTACATGTTCATGCCTCATTAATCCTAAGTATCCTTAGGCCAAAACTTAATGAGAACCCTCGAATCCTTGAGAGTCATCCACCTATCTACATCATGGTTACCTATAATGTACATTTCAACAATGAGGCCTATTTCCTTCACCTTTTTCTAATTACTTGAGGTTAAGAAAAGTGGCATCATTGTATTAACTCAAAATCCTAGAGACCAATCAAGAAAAGTACATTGTCAAGGTTTGAAATAGCCCTAGAGTTTTAAGAACTATCCATGTGGAATTATCCCTTTAACTTAGAGTATAATGGACCATAGTACATATAGTTATATCTGAAATTCTCTGGATCAATGTGGGAAATCCACATGTCATCATCTTGATGGTCTAGATCCTATCAGTCAAAGGTACATCCCTAATATCTTATTTTATCAAACACCCTAAGGGTTTTCCACATGCCACCATCATGTTAATTTGTATCTCATTAGTCAAAGGTTCATCCCCAAGATTTTATTTTCTCTAAAACTCTAATAGTGATCCACATATCATCATTTCAATAGCCTAAACCCTATTGGAAAGAAACACATTTTTAGAATTTTAAGTTTTTTATATTAATGAGAGATGCCTGCATGGTGTGATCTCATTAACTTAGAGCCTATTATTCAGAGATATATAATCAAGATCTTATTTTATCTAGGACCTCAAGATCCATCAATGTGTCACCATCTTGAAATATTGAAACTTGTTAGAAAATGTACAAGTGTAAAATGGGAAGAACCTCTATATCCCCAAGAGTTGTCCATAAGTAACCATCATGGTAATCCATAACCCACTAATAAAAGTACATTGTTAGTTTTTAAAAAATCACTAAAACCTAAGATTACAACACATGGCTAGATCATGTTTACTCGATGCTTGTTAGGAATATGTATAAATTTAACAATCTAATGACCTTAGAATCTTGATATCATGCTAAGTGGTAGAATCTCATTAACTTATGGCTTATGAGGGATATGAAGTAAAGATAATAAAATAAAAACCTTGATTACACAATATTTTGACATGTGTCATAATTAGAAAGATTCATATCCAAAATGAAAATGCAAAATTTAATAGCTAGACTAAGTACTAATGCACGTGAAGTGGACACCTATCTTAAGGTGATGACTAATAACTCATGATAAATGAAAAACTATCACATGGAAGAAGGTATCCACCAAATCTGACTATAAAATTCAAATTGAAATAGAAAGTAAAATTAAAAGTTTTTAAATTAAATTTGCATGTATTGAACATTTAACTCATAAGATTTTGGAAATATATGCAGATTATTTATAAACATCAAGTCACCATTGCCATCAATTAAATTTGGTAAATATTTAAATTTCATGTACCCTATTACCAAAATCCCTATCATTTTTATTATAAAAACTAAAAGTATTTTTAGTCACCTTAAGAGAGATTTTTAGTTCTTTACAATATTACAATAGTGTATTCATCATGAGTATGTTAACCTCCTTCTTACACCATCATAAGATGGACCAAATATATGGATATAGTGTTTGATAAGAAAACACTTGCTCCCCCATTATTCATCCATCTAGGATAAGGTGAATGACACAAATCCATATTTTTTGCATGACCTTCTATGTAAGGATGAAAGAAGAAATATTTATGACTTGCTGGCAATCAAGTCTGTGAGATTGCAAAATTAAACAACATTATTTGAGGTAATGATTTGTATTAAACTTCTAAGAGATTTTTATTAATGGTGTTATTACTAGGATTGCTACACTTTAGAATTAATAGAAATGTAGTATACTACACTTATTGAGAGGTAGTTGATAAATATTTACAACTACCAATGCCAAAAGTAACCTATGACCAAGTGTTTTTCAATGCCTGATTATAAAAGAACATAGTTAATTGGAAACTTAAGCAAAGGCTTAAGAAAGGAGAGAAGTTAACTATTAATGTGATATCTCCTCATTACTTATACTTAAATTCAATCTAGTATTCAAATAGTGATGGCCTTAATGAATATATTGTGTGGTTTTTCTAGCACTACCTATGTATACAAACAATGGGTTCCCATGGTAGATATAATTCTGAATATGAAAAAAATTGTGACACTCAAAGAGATTATTAGTGTTAGGCTAAGCAATCAAATTTTATGATTTGATCATATTCCATCTAATAAATTTTTTTATATGATGCCTTATGTGATGGATGTAGTCATGGGAAAATTATAAAAAAATCATGGGCAATCATGGGAGCCATCTACTGAATATATCAATAATAAGGTTTGTGATGATTTCTCCATGTTGCATGTTTATAAGTTTAGATCTAAAATTAAAAGGATTTAAATGGATATTTATCCATAGGTTTACCAAGCCATCTATGGGTGCTAGATGCCCAAGATTTTTTAGAACATGTGGAGTATATAGAGTCAATTATTGATACTATCCTTATTATACCATAATCAAGATATAGAGAACAAGGGAACCTCCCTTGTATTTTCCCTGCCATGTCCCTGATAAGGTGTTAGAATAAGAGATCACACACCAAATATACAATAGTGTGGATGAGGACCTTGATTCTAAACATCAAGGATACTATCACAAAACTCCTCTCAGTAAGGGCCAAATCTAATATTCAATAAGGAGGTTCCTTAATGTATTTGTCAAGGTCATGGCCCACTATGGATTGGAGGAAGAAAGGCACATATACTAGGACCCTAGGGGGAAAGTTAGGAAATATCTCAATGACCTCACAAGGAAAAGATTCCAAATTTATTATAGGTAAAAAAGATTTGAACATGATGGAATTTCATCAATTCTCATGGTGAATCCAATACACACACACACACACACATGAATGAACAAGAAAAATATGCTAATGGTAGTGGCATAAAATATTCAATATGATTCCTTAATTACTAGAGATGAAGCAATTGTAATAATGGAGGAGGCATACATATTTGCAAACTATCAATGGCCTCATCAATAGGATCAATCACCTCTATAACAAGAACCTCCTCCCTATCCTTAGCAAGAAGAAACTCCAAATGGAATATCATGTCACTAAAATGGAGATGGATCTCAAAATTATAAGTAATATTCTTAGGGTCTCCTAAGGCCTCAAATGGTATCCAAACAAAAATATTTTAATACAAATACAAGGGCATCATCTCTTGTATGAGGATACACATAAACATTTTCTTTTACACCTTTGACTCTTTTAAATAAGATTTAATAGATAATATTTCCTAAGTTCTTGTAAAAGTCTTTTTAGCAATTCCTTGCATAATAACATCCCCATAACTTCTAATATCTCCATTAAGGTCACCTAAATTTTGAGTTCCTTCACATTCATCCCCTATAACCCTTAAATCAATTTCACCTCATAAAATTTCTTCTTTTTCCACTCCAGATCCATCTATTAATGCCCATTTGGTTTCCATTCCATCCACCTCTATTCTAGGCCCCATTACCACTTAGTCACCCATTACTACTTATCAAAATAATCTTAAATCCCTTCTAGCACCTCTCAATATTTCCCAATAATAATAAAGACCTATAGAGGTTTTATCCATTTGTGGAGGTCCTCTTTATGAGGAAGAAAAACATGGAGAAGTAGTCTCATTGGTAGATTATGCCGGTCATGAGGGAGATGAGGAACTAGATACCGTAGAGGAAGAAGAAAAAAGGAGTGAAATTGAAACAATTGATATAATGGAGGATACAAAGTCAAAAAAAAAAAATTGGGAGCAAGAATATAAACCAACTTATGCAAAAGAGGAAAATATTCTTTCTCAAGAATAAAATCATGCCCTTATAAGGTAGTGTCTTCTTTCACCTCTTCTTTTAAAATTGTAAATACTAGTCTTGTAAATTTTTATTCTAATAGAACAATTATTGCATCCCTCTCTCCATATGAATATTTACACTAGTATTATTTAAAAACCAAGACATTATATGCCCATTCTAATATTGAGGGAATTGGGCCACAAATTGATGGTTCCTTTGATTCTTTAATTCTTTTGACTTTAGCTTCAATCAAGTCCATACCCTAATCCCCTAGTAAGAGGATCCATTTTGATAACTTGGTAACTATTTATAATTTTGATCCTAAAGCACCACATAAACCCTTAAGGCCATCTACTAAATTGAAATTGTATAGCCCTCAATCCACTTAATCAAAGTCTTCCATCATGACTATCTCAAAGACTCTAGGATAGATAAGGTATGTGGTAGAAATTATAGCTGTAGAGATATATTTAGATAGATCAGGGTTAGTTAGCCACCTCTCCAACTACCTATCTAAATAAGTGCCTCAATTATTATAATAGGATCCATCCCACCTTCCACCTCTACAAAGACTACTCAGCTTGAATAACAAAAAGAGCTCAGTGTCCCTTCTTGGGTCAAAGTTTCTTGATAATGAAAAAAGGAAAGAATGGGCTTGGTATTAAGAAAAGTGACAATAATAATTACATGATTTTAAAATAAATATGACACTATTCAAAGGGTAAGGAAGAGAAAATTAGGAGATAGGAGAGAGGATGAAATAATATTACAGCAGATGGATAGCTTGTTCCCTTTGGCCAAAAACATAAAAAGAACCCAATTTACCTTGATGAATACAAAGAATATTTTTGTGCCTTTGTGTATTCAATAGGGGAGGTTATGAAGTAAATGTATAAGATCTAAAAATAGGCTATGTAAAGACTTCTATAGAGTCATTCATTCAAGATCCCATGAAAATAGTGGAGAATGTTTAGATTGTAACTAAGAAACTATATAATATACTAAACACAATAAGGACTTCCAAGGTTGAGTCCCAAACTCTTTTGGTAAAGATATTAACCTTTTGTAAACAATTAAAAGATTTAAAAAGAGGCTATAATTTTTAGTAACCTATGCAAGGAATAAAGACTATAGTCATTTGAATCTAATGACTACTCAATAAGCTATGTGGGACTTAAATTACATGATTTTTAAGAGAGATAGTGCCTTCAATTGACACTAAAAAATAAAGGCTTTGATAGCTCAATTTGTGAGCTGAGAAAGAGAGGCCATATAATTTTTTTGAAATATATGAGGGTTAAATGTGTAATCACCTCTATAAGGTAATTGGTAAATAAGACCAATTTTAAAATATTTCTTAGAGATGCTACAAAATCATTCAAGGTTAAGATAGAAGGCACACTATATAAGACCAAAAAATAGATTTTGAAGTTGATTGATTTTGGATAGGACAAGGTAACTAAGGTAGAGGAACTCATATCTAAATTTAGAGCCTAAAACTTTGAGCATAAGAGATTGATGGGTGAAATCATGTGGATATTTAAGCCATCTATTCTCAATTTTGAAATCATCAATGATGAGTTTGATACCACCTATGCACTATATGAGCAACTCAATGTTGTTAAGGAGTCTGATACTACAACACAAATCATATCATCAATTTATACTTCAAGAACTTATCCTTGAGAGTAAGTTCACATAGAGGTATATTTTACCTATCGAGTCCATTTTGATTGAATTTTCACATGGAAAGCTTTACTCTATTTTTTTATAACTACATCAATCATGCATCCACCATCCTCTTCTAGTAGTTCTAAGTGGGCACCATAAATATATGTATGCACATATTTTAATGTAATGAGATTTGGTTCTATATTATATTTTAGACATATATATGTATTTATATGGAGATCATGCATTTTTTATCAATTGCCTTATGAATATCCTATGCATGCATATTATGCATGAATTGTGACTCTTGAATCTATAATTAAAAATGTAAAATTAAACATTAATTGGAGGATGAGGTAAACCATGAATAAGATATATATTCTGGTATCCTTTCAATTCTAAAGGGAGGAGAATTTTGGCTATTAAGGTGAATAGGAAATTCTATGAATTGTTCTTCAAGTTTATATCCATGTGTAAATTTTATTCCTCTCCAAACCTATTATTAATTGAATAAGTTCTATTATTATGTTATTATCAATCTTTGATTTGTGTATAATTTTTGTTTGATATAGTTATTTATGTTGTGCCGTAGTTGATCTGATTTCTTTATTTTTTAATAATCATAATCTCGCATTGTAGATATGCAATTACAATCATACATCTACAACAACATTTAATTATGTGCACTAAAGTTTAATATATTTTGTTTTCCTTGGAATCTTAACTATGTTTGTATATTTTGAGTGATAATAGTAAATTGTAAAAAAAAAACATTAGTTATCTAATTACTTGTCCAACCCATAGTGCAAGATCTAGTCTTGAAAGGTTTCATTTATCTCTAATTCGTAAATCTTATTTTCTATCTTACCTTTCCCTACTTTTGATTTTTATTTTGATCCTACCCACATTAGGTAATATCCATCCATCCATATCAAGTATATCTTAGACTCAAATATTATTGAAATAAAAATAACTACTCTGATCACTACTATTCCCAACAAGGTTGTTTACAAAACCAAACACCCTACAACTTATGCCTCAGAGTGAATCTTTTAACCAATGTTAGAGGCTACCTCATAATATAAAATTATGTGAATAAAACTCAAATCAATATAATGGATGGTTATATTTGAGTCAAAGTCCTTATTTAATGAGGGGAGTTGGGTATTTATTGAGGGGAGTTGGAAATGTATGGGCATGATTGATCATGTCTTGGGTTTGGGGATTTGACCATTAATTGAGTGACATGATGATAGATGGGTGGTGTGATTTAATTTTATTTTATTATTTTATTTTGGATATACATGGATTTTATTATTAGCATTAGTCAACTAACTTATATTATTAATTAGTTGATTAATCATATTTTCATTTGGTGGGATAGGAAAAGGTCCATGTGCAATATGATTAATTAATTAGGGTTGATTGTCAAATAGCGATAGGTTAGGATAGGGATGATGATGATGGGATTAAAGTTTATTAGTGATAAAATGATGGATAAAATTAGGTTTGTGTGATGAATTGGGATAAAATAGGGATGTGATATTAGAATTACAGATGTGATAGTGTGATAGTGGGGACTAGTAAATACTAATGACAGTGAACAATTAAGACACTAGAGGTGGTGAGATTTAGGTGTCTACACAATACTTATTTTGGTAAAACTATATGCCCAAAATACATTAGTCAAAAAAGAGTGTAATAAAGGTGGAATATGACCAATGTGTGAGATCCTTTATAAGACTTTTAAAAGTCATGATGTTTTTAGCTTATGAAATGAATTAAGGAAGATGTGTATATATAGGAGTATTTGAATTAAAATAGGGACACATTCATGCATTAAATAATTTAAATTATTAATTTAATCACATAAAAATGACACTTGAGTGCTAAGAGTGCTACTTAAGACCATATATCCTTAAATTATCCCTATCTTAGGGCCTATTTTCACACTTATCTAGCCTTTGTATAGGCCACAGGCCTCCTGATACATATATAAACTAGTCCCAGATCTTATTCTTAACATTTTGCCCTCTAATGCCTTAGGTTTTTCCACCTAAACACCAGAACCATAATAGGGACAATAGTGCCACATGGTGTTAGTGTTTAAATCTTGGCACTATTATCACTTCCCTCTTTTTTCTACCAATAGGTATCTTTTCAAATAGAAGACCACCTAAGGTCATCCTAAACCTATTTTAAGACCTAAAAAAGCACCAAAATAATATATATACATTTTGTTTATCCCTCTAACCACTAGATGGAAATTAAATGCAAATTACACATAAAATTAGAATAAGTTGTGCACAATCAAGGTTATCAATCCCTATTCTATCCTAAGCTCAAATTACTTAGGTTTCCAATATCAAGAACATTTAAATAACTCAACTCAACATTCATAATAGCTTCACTTGTACTTAACTAGCACTTAGGTGAGGATAACTACATCAAGCTTGATCCCTATTTGGAGTACCAGTATATAGTCATCTCTCATCATAGCAGGGTGTTGAGGATGTCTATCCTACCCCACTCATAATACACTTTATTAATTGTGTCAACTAGATGCCCTAAAAACATGGAGGATTGGGTTTGCACATAAAATCATTCAAAATTGGTCATCTATAGATATTTAATAATGGTGCACATAGGAATAGGCTTGGAATGATCAAATACAAGTGAATCTATAATTTCAGAACAATTCTGTATATAGGACACTATTGCTTAAATAGGGACATTAAAACCACATGGGGATACCATCCAATTAGGAAACTATTATCTAGGAAGGGTTTTAATACCTAGATCTTATTTTAAACCCTTAGACTGACCTATATCTCAATTTTTAGCATCCATATCTCTCATTTCAATCATTTTATACCTAATTACTTATTTATATTACTTACTACTATTTTATAAAGGTCAAATTAATTTAGTTATATTATAGATTAGTGGATATATTTATTTCATATTTCTACCCTGATTTATTATACTCATTCCCCTTAATAACACAAGATTTAAAAGCATTAAGTCCTAAATGGTTAAAACATTTGGTGAACCCCACTCGCTTCGAATACTTTCAAACCCTAACCCTAGATGCTCTTAGGGTTTGTATCTTTTTATTTTATATGCTCATATATTAGTTATAAAATATCATATTTGTTTTGGTATTTAGTTATTGAAATATTTCAAATATTAAATTTATTTAAAGTTTAAAAATATAAAACTATTTATTTTCCTACTCCCAACCTACAATGGCAAAATTCAATAACTAATTTGATGAAACTGATAAGATACAATTGCAATATTTTATTTCCAAGCATTTAGATATGCAAGATGACCTTATCAATATTATCCACAAATGAATTTAAAAATCAAATAATGGAAAATATTCTATTCCCCCAGATAACAACATTATTACACCTACTTTAGGGCCAACTAAGCTTATACAACATGTTTTAACTCAACAACCTTTAGTGGTAGATACACCTCCTATGGCTAGTTCTTCCTCTCCAAATGTACAATCCCTTATGTATGAGATTCATTCTCTATAGGCTAAGGTGTTACATCTTGATTAAGGATCTATAAGGCAATCACATGCCTTAGATTTTTATGTGATTTTACATACACCTTTAACACATCATATAGTAGAAAATCCTTTGCCATTCAAATTCATGAAACCTAAGCTTATATTGTATGATGGTAAGGGTGACCTAGAGCACCATATATAATATTTCAATGTAGCTTGTTTGGACTAAGTGTTTAATGAATATCTCCTCGCTAAGTTTTACCCATGTAGTCTAAAGGATTATGCCTTATAGTGTTTATATGATTTACCAAGTCAGTCTATCACCACATTCAATCCATTGGTAGATATGTTTTTAACATACTTCTCAATTAACATTAGTGATAAGATATCATATGCACAAGTATCACAACTGAAGCAAAAATCTAAAGAGCCTATTGAATAATATGTCATATGGTATAAAACTATATTGGTAATATGACTAGCCCCATGGTAGAGAGAAATATCTAAGACATATTCAAATAGAGCCTACTACCAGCATTGCATGAAGTTATCTTGTTCAAGAAGTTTCCAACCTTCAAAGATTTATGCCACACAATGAAATAAATAGAATTCAATAATATATCTATGGGTAAAATAAAATATAAAAGTGGATCATAATCAGCTACTAACATTTCTAGTAAGTCTCCATACAAAGTAAGGGCCACTAAAAATGAGAGTGATCTAAAGGCCAAAGTTAACATAAATTTAGAGCCATCTCCTCACCTAGTTTTATCAGCTCTTCCACAGATAATTTTCACCAACCTTATATAATTTATATTATGTGTTTAATAGAAGATCCTAAAATGCAATGTCATATCTCTCCCTCCCATTAAAGAGGTTGATATGACATGGCCTCTTCTAAAAATATATGATTGTAATACATTTTATGAATATCATAGGGTACTAGTCTATACTAAAAATTGATGCATCAACTTGAAACATAAGATACAAGGTTTATAGAGGCTAACATAATTTATGTGGGAACACCCACAAAAGCACCCAAAGTTCAACAAATGGAAGTTAAGGCATTGAAAATATTCTTGGATCTGTTTCTAAAGCATACAACTAATGAGAAAGGGGAAATTCAAGTTTTAATTATACATACTAGGCACATCCACCATAGGCATCATATCACACTACTATAGAGGATGCACACCCCCTACAAAATATCATTAGTGTGTATCATACTAAAATACTAGATAGATAACTCATCACTTTCTTAGAACAGGATATTATTGATGATGATTCATATTTATATTCACTCTTTGTACAAGCCTGCATAGATCATCATCTTATTTAGAGTGTTATTTTTGATAATGGGTCAAGTATTAACATGTATACTATCACACTTATACAAAATTTGGGGAATTTAGATTAGGATAATTATCGTATAAACATTTTTATTCATGGTTTTAATGACCATGTTTAGAGCTCCATTGGGAAAATTATAATGCCACTACATGTTGGACCAACACATGTGTTCTCTAGATTCTTGGTAGTACTTAGTGCAAGAACATTTGAAATTTTATTGGGTAGGCCATGGATACAACACTACAATCCAACCCCTCCACCATGTATAAATTCCTCAAATATATACTTGTTAATCAAGTTATCATAGTTGAGGGTATTTCATATGACTATCCTCTACTTGTCCCATAGGAAGTCACATTGTAATCACCAATTATAGTTTTAAACATATTTATCATCAAAACACCATAGATTTTAGTTAATCCACCAGTGAAAGTGAGGTCTAATTATATAGTGTTACCACATACACATACTCTCCCATGGAGACCATTATTCGATAGACCTATACATCAGAGATATGTTGTAGATTCCAAAGGGCCTCCCTCTACTCCTTTTTTTATGAGATTAGTATTATTTAGTTTTATGAGTTCTAATCACATGGAACCTATTCCAACTATAGCATATTATACCAAATGGATCCCTAAGACCCCTACAATTCATAAGACACCACAATCAATCTCATGGATTCTTAGCACCATTTCACAAGAAATGCCATCTATAGATCACTTAGTATAGTATGTTATGGTACCTTATTTACCTTTTCATATAACATGCATGATCACTATTCCTTTATTTGACACATGCCACATTGATAGTGAGTTTCCCATGACACTCATCGGTTAGTATTGTTCCTCCCTTCTTATACATAGTTTCCTTATTTCTATCTCCTTATATATAGTTTCATTTTCATGTTTCTTGTACATAGCTTATATATAGAAAATATAAAAATAATATAGTGTGTCAAAACACAAAAACATTCAAATACTTACCTAGAAACACAAATTATAGATTTTATACATTTTCATGTTTACACTTTTTATATTTTCTAGATACTACATATGTTATTTATCTTAGTATAGTCAATTTTTATCATACATATATGTTTCAATTATTCTTGTTGAGTGTTCAAAAATAATTACAAGACTTAGGTCCACTACACTAATCCATATTTTCTATTATCTACCCATTGGGGGCATATACATAGATACATGAGTTATTCATTTGACACATTCACCCATTTGGGGGCATCCTATACGTAGTTTCATCTACCAAATTACATATTTATAAACTATACGTACTATATTTAGCATTGTTATATCTTGATATTGATCGTCTTACACCTAATTAGATTATTTTCTAACTACTCCTACTTTAAACTCAGCCTATGTGTATCTTATCTCTTATACATATTTATGTCATATTCATGCATACTTTCATTTCTAACTTTCCTAGTTTTGACTTGATTGTGTCTCTATGCTTCTTTTATTTGAGGGCATTTGAATATGCCATTGTTATACAAATCTACGCCACTTATTTATATTATATGTATGCTTTAGACATGTGTCCATGTCCTTGTGTGTGTTTTCCTGATTATGTATGTAGACATTTGAACATGTCCTTACACATGGATCTAATCCAACTTATTTTTTGTGTGCATATGCATAAATTTGAACATGTCCTTGTATGTATTACTTTCTCATATATAGTGACATGTGCCCATGTCTCGTATGTTGTGGCCCCTTGACCTACTTTGTGTGCCTTGTGTGTGTTATATGTATGTTTTATTGTATACATCATGTCCATGACACTTATCTCTTACTTATTGCACACTATAGTTTTATATGCCATGAGGGACCTCCTACATCTCCCATTCTTACTTGGGTGCCATTATGGACATCATGCCCCATCCACCTAGGTAGCTACTCAGTTATTATGTAGATTTATTATTCATATACATTTTTACACCTATATTGGTAGCCTTATGAATGTTATACCTAACATACATCACACATTACACACTTAATCCTAGATTGTCATACATTTTGAGGTTATGTATGTACATTATATTAGTTTATTACACAAATAACATATATGTTACAGTTAACACACATTTTTTAGAGATTGGTTTTTTATGGATAGTTCTTGCATAGGTTCAAAAACTCCCATAAAAAGAAGGGAAATTAATAGGGGTTTGTTACAAATATCATGATATCTAAATGCATTCAAAGTACAATTTTTAGAAAACAAGCTCAGAATACATAAATTATATTTAGGAAAACATAATGGAAAATGGTGATATAGAGATCAATTATACTTACACAAAAATTAGAATAGTTAGACATTAGTGCCAAAATTAGGACACTAGTACCACATGGTGATACTATCTAATATATGGTGTTATTGTCTAGTATCCTAAGCTTTAAAAAATTCTAGATTGGCTAGAATCATATAGTAGGTACAATTCAAGTTTGCATAGATTCAGTTAAATATTACTAGTTTTAGTTTATTTTATCTCAAATTCATACCAATTTGCTTAGATTGGGGGTATCATGCATGGCATGATCATTCCAATTTTAGTTTAAATAATTAGATATAGATTATTACAACTTAGTCTAGAATCCAATACTTAGATATTACATTTGGGGACATGTGTATTACAACTTAGTCTAGAATCCAATACTTAAATGTTATATTTGGGGACATGTGCATGGCACATTATTTCCATATGCTCACTTATACACTAATTGATTAGATGAAATGACAAATTCCATGTCATTCTATACATTGTACACATTATACACCATATTCTAGATTACACATCAGATTCATGCCTTACTCCATCTCTAGTGGTTGGTATTCCCTAGTGGCTTAGAGCCACCTAATATTCTTGAGTGGTCATAGAGTTGAAATCTCTAGTTACATATCTATATTTACACATCTCCAATTACATCACTTAGTTTCAATTTTAGATGCATCAACTACACATGGGTAGGCAATAATGGAGTCATCATCTACTTGAGTTATTGAGCCACCTACATGAGAGGGTTGGATATACCATCAGTCCAGTCTAATTTATTCAGATGTCATGATCCACCAAGCAGGGTGGGCAATGATAGAGTCAAAATTGGATTCAATTCTTGATCCACCCATACATGGGGATTAAATAAGACATCAACTCAGTCTAAGTTATTCACCAATTGATTAATATCTACACACACATAGGTTATCACCATATTTATGCATTGGTTCACATACCCAGTGAGGTTTATTCATTCCTTTCCTCTCTCTTATCTTTTTACTCAATTTTATCTTTTTACTTGATTTTGTCTTTTCTTTTGATATCTCTTAAGTAAGGACTGATTTATGCACATTTCATTTTTAAGATATGTAATAGAGCATACAACACATAATCAGATCTAGATTCAAGATCTTTATGTCTTAGGTAAGTCCAAGTATGTTTTTCTTCCTTTATCCTAGTCATTTCACTTTGCTATATTTATAGAGTAAATAGGGGGAATGTAATCTCCTAAAATTGACAGATGAGTGCTAAGAGTGCTACTTGAGACCACATATCCCTAGCTTAGCCCAAGACCTATCTTAGGGCCTATTTTCACACTTATCTAGCCTTTGTGTGGGCCACAAGCATTCCTAGACATCCCTAAATCAGCCTTAGATCCTCATCTTGACATCTTTGCCCCTAGTGCCTTGGGTTTTTCCACTTGGACACTAGCACCATAATAGGGAAAGTAACACCACATGGTGATAGTGTCTAATTTTTGGCTCTTTTATCCTTTCCCTCCTTTTTCTATCAATGGATATATTTTCAAATATAAGACCAACTAGGGTCATTGTAGACCTCTTTTAAGACCTGCACAAGCACCAAAATAGTATATATACATGACTTTTGGCCCTCTAATCATTAAATGGAAATTAAATATACACTACTACCACATGGTACTACAATAAAATTAGGTTGCTACTATCTAGGAAAGGTTTTGACACTTATATCATATTTTTAACACTTAAACAATCCTTAATCTTAGTTTACAGCCTTCAAATCTCCTTTTTTAGTCATTTTCTAGCTAAATAATTATTTACATTATTTATTACTATTTTTATTATAAATCAGTGGTTTTATTTATTTCATATTTCTACCCTAATTTACTATACTCATACCCCTTAACAACATAAGATTTACAAACACTAAGTCCAAAATAATTAAAATATTTAAAATCAAGGCATGGGGAAACATGGGATGATGTCACAAAGGACTCATAAATGACCTAACCACTTTTGTACCATAAAAATAGGTCAATACCTCTTTTGGATCATTCCAAAAATGGTCAAGGTGATATATGCTAAAAAATAAATATCATTAGTTGTTAGGAGAAGTGAGCATATAAAGGCAAAAAAATCATAGATATGAAGGTGTTCATGATAGAATGATGATAATAAAATAAAATTAAGGTTATAATGTGATAGGAAATGTACCAATAAGATCCTAATGTAAGTTAATGATTAAAATATATGAAAACATGATATAATGACTAAAATTACATGACATGTACCAAAATTAGGTGTGAAAACCTAATTTCATGACATGGAAAACATTGGGATATTCTAATTAATATCATGTACTTACAAATATTTTGTACCTTAGTATTTTGATTTATATTATTATTCATTTTCCTTGATTTTATGATGTTTTTTTTTGAGTTTGTTATTGGGATATCTTGTACATCTTTGTCTCTAATCATTTTTGGTATCTTTCTATATTTTTAGGATTACCCTTTATTTGGGTTTGTATTTTTATCCTAATTTTATTTTAGGTGTGTGTAGGTTTTATATTTATATGAATTTTTAATTCTAATAAAATTAGATTTTATGAGTTATCATACCTTTTTATCCTTTTTGAAGGGAATCTTGGAGTTCCATGTCATATGTAATTTCTTCCACACTTGTCACACACTTCCCTTTGAGCTTATGGAGATTAGTGATACTATGCACATAATAAGAATGTGGTGTAAGGTAATGATGGGATTATTTATAACTTTCATTTACTTCCTCAATATATTTAAAGATATCTCTCCTCCTCTCTTATACACTTGAAGTTAATTCTTTTTATTTATTCACTTTTATTCTAATAAGACTTTATTTGGATAATATTGGTTTGTTAGCCTTCTTAATGTGCATGGGTTTTTTTCTTTTGTTGATTTGATTTCTCCACTTAACAGCTTGTCTCACCTTTATGGTTTGACTTTATTTGAGACATCAATGTTTATTTGTGTATTCATTATTTTATGATTTTGATGTTAATAGTAAGGATCTTGGCATAATTTTCTTCATGGTTCTAATACATTTTTTTATTAATGTTGAAATTTTAGTGTGTAGGGATTTTGGTAGAGAAATATATTTTTTATGACAATTTTTTTTGCAAGGAATTATGCCCTTATAAAAACATTCTCATGTTTTTCACCATTTATCTCACAAATTGAATTAATATACTCATTTTTAATCTAACCTTGAGTTTCAATTTACTCTAATAATGAAGCTCTACACCCGAGTTTTTTTCTTTTCAAATAGTTGCATAAGTATAGTAATCCATTTCTTCAATTTTGTTAATTACAAAAACTTTAATCTAGCTATCTTCATTCCTATCAAATCAATTTTTATATAAAATAACAAGTTCAAAATTATTTTGGTTGTATTCATATTTTATATGATAAGCTTTTTCATCCATAAATTCATATGGCACATTCTTTCTAATATTTTAGATAGTTTTTTGGTGTCTCTTATGTGTTTTTTCACCTGGATATTTCATTTTTTATCTTTTTCATTACGTTTATGTTTGCACTAGATATTATTTACCTAGAAAATGTGGTCATTGCTTCATAATTATTTCCATTTGAGGCATATTATTTACATAATATTATATTACATGTGTAGTTTCATCTAGTATTTTTTGTTCTATTGTGAAACATTACATTGTTTAGTGTATGCAACATTTTTAGCATGCTTAATAAAATTATTTTATGACACTACATCACCTTGTATTCTAGTTTGTCTTTGTAATGAAGTGTCTCCTATTTAATTCTAGTTTGGTAATAACCTTATAATTGTATGCCCTTCTTACATGATATTTTTCATTATTTTACACTTGGCGTGATATGTCCTTCCACCTTTTGATAACATTTTGTTGTTCAGGAATTTTACTATTATTTTTGGCATCTTTCCTAATTTTTATCTCTTCTTGATGTGCCTTATTTGCCTTTATTTTTTGTTATTTACTTAAATACATCTATATTTTTTGACCACAACACCTTATAACATGGAACCCTTGACCTAAATCTCTTTATGTTTATATTTATTTTATATGTGGCATTGTAATGTTTTTTTTTTTTTTTTGCATAATGCCTTGCATACTATTCCTCATGTAATACATTGTAATTGATATTTATTTTTTTCTCTTCATGTGTTGCATGTGGCTAGTCTAATGCATTGGAACTCTTTTGCTTCCTTTATTACTTGATAATACTTTTTAAATCATCTAAAATTTTTATTTGTTGTTTAAACTTTTTAAAAAAAAAATTCTTTGTTATGTATGTAAGTCCTCTAACATTTGCACTCAAAAGAATAAACTAATTTTTAAAATTCTTATAAATAATGATCAAAACAATATTTTCAACTTTTATATAATTTTATAATAACTTCATATTCCTTATAAAAAAATTCAAGGCATTTATGTATTTTATTCAAACACACAAACTTTACAAAATCAAGTTTGCTTAAAACTTAATTCAAAACCATCAAACATTGTTGTGTAATTTTTAAATGATTTTCACCAATATAAAAATTTAAATAGGCCGTTATTTTTTCTTGTTAAGTGTATTTTACTTATTCATATTTCAAATGATTATTTTTCTATCCTTTCATGAAAACCACTTTACCAACATTTTTTAGCATCCTCACCCCTCTCTTTTGCATTATTACATTTATTGGTGATCTTCATTGCATTTTTCAATTTTCATGGAAGTGTGATTTTTTTTGCACAATGACTATATTATTTCATGAATTTAAAATAACTTTGACCATTTACCACTTGTGAAAATTGCATATGCAATATATTTTAACCTTTAAACACTTAATGTGCATCATAGAGGCTAAGGAAACCAAATTCAATGAAAACACATCCATCAACATTTAAGAATAATGGAAAGAAAAAATTGAAGAGGCCTTGGGTTTAATTGGAATGGATATGACCCTCAAATTTCATGTGCACATTCATGGTTGGTCTCTTTCATCTGATGCTTAGGGATGACTTTATATACACATAATATTTTCAACCTTTTATCAAATATCAATGCTTTATATCGTATAGGAACCCATCGAGACTCAATCTCTTTAAGTACATGCCTAAGGGGTGTACCAAGAAATAGGTGGGCAGAACTTTGGTGCTTCACAAGATTGTTGTCCCTTATTGACACATTATTACCAATCCAACCTATTCTTAAAACCAATTCCTAAGGTATTTCTCCTCCCTTAAATATTCCTCTACTTTTTTCCTCTTTCCATCCCTCCTTTTCTTGTCTTAAACCCCTTTTGGTCAGTCAGATATACTAGGTCAGCTAGGTCGACCTAATATAGTTTAGGGGTATTTTTCACTTTCTTATCTTGTTATCCTTTCAACTGACCTAGCTCAGACCTAGTGAATTATCCCCAAAAACACATTAGGTCAATTGGATTTACCTTGTATAACCAACATTTATAAAAGGATTTAGGGCAAGATCCACCTATATATATAATATCATTTTATCATTATTCAATATGTGCAATAAAGAGTTATTATTCACTCATACTTCTTCATAATATGTTCTTCCATCATTCTACTTTAGGAGACTTAGCTTATGTTTCTTATTTGGAGAATCTAACCTTTTGGATAAGTCTTGAATGCTTTGGCCTTTCTTAGTGATCCTTACAAACCAAAAAAATCTCTTATGATGCCCCTTTGTCCAAGGGAGAGATTGAGTCTCAATGGGTTCACATTCAGGTAAGTATATTCTAACTTTGTTCTCCTCTCTTTTAATAGATAGAAGTAGCATAAGTGTTGGATCAATTAATACTATATTTCATATTTCATGTATCAGGGTATTACTCATACTTTAATTAATGTTCCCTATACATATTTGTTTCATTGTTTCTAACCCCCACTATATGACACAAGCTTTGGTGTGCACTAGATTAGATTTAATTTCTTATTATTAGAATAGGTAATGTTTTAAACCTTAGGACTTCATTAGGGTTGTTTTGCACTTATGTTAGACTATAGGCTTTGGAACCTTTCCTAGCATGATATGTTGTGACAAGTGATCCCCTAATCAGGTCTAGTGGATCCCCATATTGGTCATGCTCGTACTTAATAAGTGTATCCCCAATCAAAAGAGTGGGTATGATCTATCTTATCTAAGATATGATTGATTTATAGACATGATTCATTTTTGATTGCATAAATTTTGGTGAAACCAATGTGAAACTAACCCTTACAAGATTTATTTCACTTATTTTCATTCTTTTAGTCATTATTTTTATCATCTTAAAATGACTTTATCAACCTAGTTTTCTATCTTCTATGCGTAGGTTTCCAAGAATAGTAAACTAAATCAACCTAGTATAGGTTTATAACTTTTTAGACATCCATTTTAGCCTACTAAGTTAACCCAGTCAACCCTATACATTTTTAGCACTTTGCAACAGGTTCCTACATAGCTTGATTGATCTTGTCGACCCAGTTTATAGGTTTTTTCCAACATACTTCAAACTTATTCATCAACAATTTTAATTCATTACATATCTGACTCACCAAGGTTCCTTTCTACCTCTTTAATTCTTTATTTTTTGTCTTTCCTTTCATAGTTTGTAGTCTTCAAAACTACCCTTACACAGTCAACTAGATTGACACTACTGACCCAATTTTGTGTTATATGTGTTATCTAAAATAACTAGGTCAACCCTAGTTAACCCTATACATTTTAAGACCTTGCTTCTATAGTACATGGTTGACCTTATTGACCATTTTCTATATTTTGTGCATATAGTGTCAACACTATACCTTGTTTCAAGTTGGAATTAATATCTATATGTTAGTAATTGGTTCACACATTTTTTTCTTGTTGCTTGCATGCCTAGAATATCTCACATAGTCTAATTAGGGTATTTTTAATTAATCACTTAGTTTCACTATTTTCACTTTATGCACACACAACCAAATCATAAAAACATAAACAAGCACTTTAACATTCTATCTACCCAAGGTTAACCTACTTGGATTTCATCACCAAAGAGGAAGCCAACTTAATGTTATGGTTAAGTATAATGTATGGTTAATGGTATATTATAGTTAAGCACATGCCACCCTTATCACTATGATGTGTGAAGTGATGGGTTGGGCCCCAATACCAAGCTTGTATCATTGCCACTATAGTCCCTTTTAGCCCAAACTACTTGAAACCATCCTTAGATTGATATCTAGTACCTCAATTATAACCAACTTCCAATCACATTTTAAATCATTTCTTAATAATCTAATTAACATTTTAGGTTGACCAATTAGTTAGATATTTACATTTCAAGTTGATTGTTTACTCTTTACTTAAATGTGTGTGCAAACGCTTGCATTAGCTAGCATTAGTGCAATTTTTTATTTTGTGTGTCTCAATTAGATTAGCCAACATTAATCCAATTGAGTATTTATCTCCCTTCATCTCTTACATTCCTAGATTAGCTACAAAAATTATCTTGTTTCATCTCATAACTTGTTATCATCTTTCTCTTTCTTCCTATCTGCTATATTAGATCAACCCAGTTGACCTTTTATAGTTTGTAGCTCCTTTTACCTCTTTTTCTTACCTCTATTCACTATATTGAATTGACCCTATGCAATTTATAAGTCCTATTTTCTATGTTTTGTCAACCCAGTTGACCTTGTACTATCTTATGCTTTCTCTATTCATTAATCTAGTTCCTTATATTTCTAATTATGAAATCTATTTATCTCTCTTCAATCAGAATGAAGTCTCCTATCACAATCTTCTTGGATAGTTTAAATACATTTAGATACTATATGGGATGTTCATTTCTCCCTCTCTTTTCCTCCCAAGAACACCATCACTCTTGGGGCACCTCTTCTCCTCCTTTATCTATGAACTATAATATGGTGTAGATTACACCTCAAGATGAAGTTGATGGATATAATCCTTTCCTTACTTACCATGAAAATTCAAAAAATCTTCAAACTAATGTGGGAGTGATTGATACAAGTTTGCTTAACAATCCCACTAGTAATCCATCTTCTTCCAATCCTCTCCCTAATACCAATTTAGGGAGTGATCCTACAAACACCAACCCACCTCTTGATACAAAAACCCAAATTTTAGCCCAAGTCATTCAACAAATGAACATTATGAAAAATTATAATACCAACCAAATGATGCAACTTCAACAACACTTAATTTATATGGCTAATCAACCTCCAACTATTCATCTTCAAGTTAATTTTAATTATATTCCTCCACCCCTTAGGGATGCCTTAGGTAATGTTATTTATCAACCTATAATGAATAACAATATGCTTTAAACCATTCAAAATTAGCCTTTAGATCCCTTCAATGTTTTTATTGATATTGGTAACATATCTCCAACTATCAAATATGATGGGACTAAAGACCTTGCCGCATTTCTTAAAGCCTTAACAACCTTTAAAAAGAGTGGATCCAAACTAATACATTCACCACTATTAAAATATTAGTCAAAAATTTCACTAGTGATATATTATAATGGTATAATCAACCTCCTCAACATTCTATTTGGAAACTTGAAGATTTAGCTAATTGTTTGGTTAAAGAGTTTCAACACAATGATCTTCTTGAAAATAGTCTTAGCCACTTCATCAATGCTAAACAATATCCCACTAAATTAGCTCATTAATTTATCAAAATATGGAAATATTTATCACATAAATCTCACCATAACATGATTGATGATAATTTAATCAAACTCTTTATCACTGCTTTGACTCCCACTCTCCAATATAAGATTCAAACCTTTTTCTCCTTAAATAGTTAATAAAGCTCTTGATCAAGCTAAACGTCAAGAATTTCTTAGGAAAAAATTCAAAAATAATCTTAAAATACTTAAAGGATATTTCCAATTATCTAATGCTATCACTAGTAATGCTCTAAAAACCAAACAAGGAGTTACCAAAACTAATATTCCTTCACCCTCTCCTACACCTCTTATGGTTTAGCAAATGAAAAAATTTTTACCACCCTCAAAACCTTTCATCTATCCCAATTCTCCTCTTGAGTGGTATGATCCCAATCTATTTTGTTGGTTATATAATGACATTGGTCATTCTCATGAATCTTGTAGAGGGATCACTAATTTTTTTGTCTTTTATACACTTGGTTATTCATTCAATCAAGGTATGATCAATCTACGTCATCAAGAATACACTTTTGCTTCCCAAAAAAGACAAACTTTTAAAAATTATACCTCTAACGACCAAAAATCTTCTTCAAATAATCAAGAAAATGTAAAGGATGTTTGTGTTGTTGATGTTAATTATGAATAATATTATAATAACTCTTAATATGTCAACACTGCTAAGGTCAATTATCATCATAAATTGGATCACAAAGATCCCATTACCAAGTCTAAAAATACATATTTAGAAGAACAACTTCTTAAAGATGCTACCACCACTAATGTTGATTTAGAAGCACCCAAGGAACAACTTCCTCCTTCCAATCTTCTAACCATATCTATACCTTCCAAAACTAATTTACCTTCTAAACCTTGTGCTTGTTATTCTAAATCTCATTAGAATTTTATTGAATAATTCAACTCTATGCTTTTAAAAATCCTCTTATGGAGTTGGTTTGAACTTCACCCTATCATCATAAATTCCTTATGCAAAAACTTCAAGAAATTGGAGATCCATCCTCCATATATGATGAACCACCTTCTATTGATTCTCAACCTATCAATGTCAATACCATTGAAACTATGTGTCCCTCTTCCAAACCTTCCATTGAGTTTATTAAAGAGTACATGATCAATGATGAAATTATTTTTCATGCTGATGATCTACCACTCTTTATTAAAGTAGTCATTAATACCACTCTTTTCTATAAAGTCTTAGTTGATGAAGGCTCTATTATTAATGTCATATCTTTATCAATTATTCAACAACTTGGTTACAACAAGGATCATCTTAAGCAAAACCATCTTACTTTCCATGATTTTGACAAAACTAATCAAAATCCACTTGGTTGTATTTGGCTTCCATTAACCATAAGACCTAATACTATTAAAACCACGCTTATGGTCCTTGATTTTCCTTTATCTTATAATATAATCCTTGTTCATCCATGGATTCATCAAATGAGGGCCATTTTTTCTTCTGGTAGTCAATGTATTAAATTATTAAATTAAGGAAAATGGTATAAGCATGAAGCTGACCCCAATCTATGGAGCATCTAGATTCCTAGTCTTAAACCTCAATATCGTATTCCTATAATTCTTAAGATTAATAGTGCTCCTTTACCCAAGTTCATCAACATGAATCTTGATTTACAATTTACTCTTATGGATTTTGATGATGATGAGCCCAATGATTTGAAACATACTTTTAATACCACCAAGTTACCTCCCTACATTTCCCAATGACTTCCCCCTTCTTTCTTACCAAGAGACCACATTATTCCTCTCATAGATGATATTACCAACTTTTTCCCTCCATGTAATGATCAGGATCTTTCACTACCAAAATCTACCTTCACTTGTAATTATTTTATAGTGGCTAAATTATTTTAATATCCTCTCATCATGTCTCCTCGTACATTTAGTAATATTGGGATTTCATCCTCTAAAACTCCCCCTAACTCTCAAGCGTGTATGATTTCTCCAACATAAAATGATAACTATATCATGGCTCAAGATCAATCTATATACTTGGATGTCGAACATTACTAGAAACATTTATCCCAAATTCATGTTTTTAATCAAGATATGCATACCATTCCTATGGATTGTATTTTAGATCTTGAGGGTCATGTACTTCCCATCAATCTAACTCTTATCAATACTCCTTAAGTGGTAGAACAAATTATGCCTTCCAAATCTCTAAAATTTCCTATACCTTTAGATCCTATCATTCCATCCAATCCTTCTCTCATCCTCTAATCCACTGATATTTCACCCTCTTATACTCCATCTACTTCTTCTACTCCCAAAATTACACTTGATGCCAAGGCTATTAATATCTGTCAAATACATTCTGAGTCAAATTTCCATGGAAATAAAATTTTAGATCTTGAAGTAGATGTTGAGTATTATGGTCCTCTTCCTACTTTGAAAAGTGATGAAGCTATCCTTGATTTACTTTATGCTCAAGAACCTCAACTCCCTTGATAGCATCATAAACTTGGAAATTTTAAGACTAAAACTCCTTGCTTCAACAAATTCATTGCTAGTGTTGATCCTAAAACAAATATAATTTATGCCTTACCCAATGAATCATACCTATTTCAAGATGGAAATGCCATTATTATTTAATAAACCACTTGGATCAAATATGGTACTCCATCTTGTCCTCAAACTATAACAATTTCTTGAGAGCTTTCACCTACTGAACATGACAATTTCAGCTTATTCTTTGATAAATATCATGAGGATTTTGATTAGTCCTATGAATACATGCCTAGAATTGACCCTATAATTATGGTGCATAATATCATTACTTATCTTGATGCCAAACTAGTGCATCAAAAATAAAGAAACTTTCTACCTTAAGTTTCAACTTTATGTCATAAGGAAATCATCAAATTACTTGATTCCAAATTTATCAAACCAATGGATTATTTTAAATGGGTTTCCAATATTGTCCCATTAAAAATAAATTCACTATGGTCATTCACATTTGTATTATGGTGCATAATATAATTACTTATCTTGATGCCAAACTAGTGCATCAAAAACAAAGAAAATTTCCACCTAAAGTTTCAACTGTATGTCATAAGGAAATCATCAAATTACTTGATGCTAAATTTATCAAACCAATTGATTATTCTAAATGGGTTTCCAATGTTGTCCCATTCAAAATAAAGTCACTATGGTCATTCACATTTGTATTGATTTCCACAATCTTAATCTTGTTTGTCCCAAGGATAACTTTCCCTTACCTTCGATAGATGCCATCATTGATTACATGACTAGTTATGAAATTTTATCTCTTATGGACGGTTTCTCAAGATATAATCAGATTCATATCACCTTCAAGGACCAACATAAGACTACTTTCACCATGGAATGGGGCACCTATTGCTATGTCAAAATTCCCTTCAATCTCAAAAATGTTGGAGCCACTTATCAACCTGTAATGACTCACATTTTTCATGATCTCATTCATAAATTTTTTGAAACCTATGTGGATGATCTTTTTACTAAATCTAAACATCATAAAAATCATCTTCCAATCTCACTATCATCTTTGACCATCTCTTTAAATATAAAGTTAGACTTAATCCTTACAAATGTGTCTTTGGAATCACATCTAAAAAATTATTAGGATTCTTAGTCTCTCTCCATGGCATTGATGTTAACCTCACCAAAATTACTGCTATCATCAACATGCCCATTCCTTGTTCTATTCTTGACATTCATAATTATTTAGGAAATCTTGGGGTAATTAGATGATTTATCCCTGAAATGGCATATTGAATTCATTATATCAATTCCCTTCTCAAGAAAGGAACCAATTTAGAATGAATGGGTCCATGTAAAAAGGCCTTTAATTAAATGAAAGAGTCATTTATTCATCCACCTACACTTCATCCTCCTTCCAATGATAAGCCTTTGATTTTATATACTTCTTCCACACCTATTTATTTGGAGCAATGCTTGCCTGAAAACATGATATGGGAAAAGAGTATGCTATCTACTACATTAGCCAAGTCCTCATCAACTATAAGACATGTTATACTAAAATTGAACATAATTTCCTTGCCATTTATTTCATAGCTAAAAAACTTCATCACTACATGATTTACTAAACCACATATGTAATTATTCATTCTAACCCCATTCATCATTTCCTCTCTAAATCCTTTCTTCCTAGAGATAGAATTAGAAAATGGATGGTCTTACTTATGGAATTTGATCTTTGTATTATTACTCAAAAAGTTGTTAAATGGCAAGTCATAGTTGATCAACTTGTTGTAGCTCTCATTCTAGCCACTTATTCTCTTCAAGATGATCTTTTAGATGATAATATCCTTTACATTGAAGGTCTTAATCAAGTTATTTCTATCAAAGATTATTTTCATAGATTTACCATTGATCTTAAAACCAATCAACTAGATGAATCTTCCACTCCCTCTGCTACTACTAAACCAAAACTAGTTACCAAGGATCTCCCTAAAATTAATGTTGACTTGAAAGAGGATACTTAGACCCTTCACTTTCATAGTTCTAAATACATTCAAGGATCTAGGGCAAGTTACATTCTCACAAGTCCTCTTGGTAAAATCATTCCTTTACCATTCTACTTCACCTTTGATGTCACTAATAATATGGCCAAATACGAAGCTCTTATCTTAGGCATGAGAGCTGATCTTGACTTAGACATTCAATACCTTCATGATTTAGGTGATTCTTAACTTATTTTCCATCAAGTTAGTGATGATTATCAATGTTTTCAAAGAGCCCACCAATGCTTAATTCCTTAAAAAGTACTTTTCCTAAACATTTCCTTATTTTTCATGCTTTCTATTTATATTTATCTAGCACTTTTGGTAGGTTACCTAAGCATGGATCTCTCCCTCTGTAGAAAGTTCCCTCACCTTTCAAAAACCTTTGGTCTTCCCTTTTGGTCTTCTTGATTCTTGATGTATCATAGTATTCTTTATCTTCATACATTTTCTCTTGTTTTTCACACCCCTTGGGTTTTTATTTTGTGATTTGATTTATAAGACTATAGATAGGACCTGACATTCCTCCCATTTTTTACTATTTTTCACATACTTTTTTCTTTCTAATTTTATTTTGGCATCCTCAGGTTTTTATTTTATGAGTTTATTTATAGGACTATGAATAGGACCCAACATCCCTCACAAAATTACCATCTTTTTACCCATCACTTTCACTTGATTTTTAACACCCCTTGGGTTTCTCTTTTATGAAGTTACAGTGTAAGACTATAGATAAGTCCTGGACCTCCTCATAAAATTACCACATTTTCATGTTCTTGATCCTTGTTCTCAACTTTAACTTTTGTTTCTTTTAAAAGATGGAATCTTCACAATATTTATTTTGTTAGCATGTTTTCCTCCATTTCCCTCTTTCTCATGATAAAGAACCACATTTTACTATCATTTTATCCCTGTTTACCCTTTGTCACATTTTTTGTGATTTGAAGTAATTTATATTGTTCCATGTGTCACTCCTCTTGATTTCTCCTTTCTTTCATCTCCTCATTGTATAAAACAAGGTCAAATTCAAGATATCACTTTTATTTTACCTTGATTTATAAGACTCTTAGACCCCATGCTCTTTTATGTTTCTCTTTCTTAGCAACCTTGTCCCAAGTATTCAAATAAAATTCATCTTTAGCACCCATGTTTGGTTTTCTAAATCTGTATGGAGGACTCTAAAAAATTCCATCAAGAAATTTAAAATCCAAATAATTTTAAACAAAAGGCAATGATATATAAAAGGAAACATACAAATATAAAAATTCAAAATCACACCAAAAGACATGATTATAAGCACATCTTTTATCTCTAATAAAATAATAAACTCCTTAGTTGGCCTCACATAGAGCCAAGGTCCATTGGGGTGTGGTAGGCTAATACATTGGAATAGGGGATTTCAAAAAAATCCATGGTGCTACCTAATTTCTCACATAAGTACCCAATCTTCATAGTAGACCAATGGATCTATAAGTGGTCTTAAAGAATAGGAAACACGTCATGGGGAGGTAGGTCCATTTTAATTTTCATGCATATATCCTTTATGGGATTATCTATATACTCCATTTGTTGACCTAAGACTTGTGTGTCTAAGAGAAGTTCTTTAGAGTCCTTAAGGTTGAACGTCCTCTTGTTTTGACAAACCTAATTTGAGTGTCTTGACTTTGATAAATAGTTCCTCTACCTTGGTTTTTCCTTCATTCTCCCCTCCACCCATTTCATTTTACCCCCTTGATATAAAAATTATGATTCCAAATCTATTTTCCTTTCTTCTTTAATTCCTTCTTCTTAATATCTTACAAACATGTTAGCACTACTTTGTTTCAGTTTTATTTATCTTTAAATCAAAAAAACATGTTTGAGTAACTATGGATTATGTTATTTTTCACCATCATTTTATATTTAAAGACTTACTTTACTTTATTTTTACGATTTTTCATTATTTTATTTTCCTATTTTTATAGACACCTGAGTTCATACCCTTTTTCCATTGTTAAGTGTGGTTGGTTTGTTACTTCTCACTCGATAATTTTGTTTTCCCTTATTGTGCACCTTTTTCCATTATTGAGTGAGATGTGGATTGTTACTACTCACTCATCAATGTTGGTTTACCATTTTGTTTCTTTCTTTACCACCCATTTATTTTATTTTGTTTTACCATTCTATTTGACATGTATCCTTGGTTTGACTTGATGAGTTTACCATTCTTACTTAAGGATAGCTTGTTTGAGTTTTTTGGTCTTTAGTAGCCTTGGATTTTTGGTTACCCAATTTACTCTTGTTTTTTACTTAGTTATTTGGTATAACATAACACTTGTCACCCTAGCTTTCTAAATTTCCCAAGTACATATGGTCCTCATAGCACCCCCTATTTTGGCTTTTATTGTGTTTATTTGTTTTTGATCTTTTTTTTGTATTCTTAGGTTTGTCAAAAGTAGTCTTTATGCCCTACACAATCAAAAATAACAACATAAATGAAAACCATCCTATGATAAAGGTAAGCCAAGGTACACATTACATTTAATTTTTAAGTTATTTACTTTCTAGATTAGTTTGCCTTTCAGTCATTTACTTTTAGTTATTTTTTCTTTAAAATACTATAACTTTTTTTAGCATCAACATTATATGTGTCCTTATGTTCTTTCTCAAAGCACTATCCCCTATTATAACCTTAGTGATACGTGATGAGCTTCAAGTGGGGCATATGTATACACATAATATTTTTAACCTTTTATCAAATATTGATGCTTTACATCTTGTAAGAACCCATCAAGACTCAATCTCTTTGAGTGCACACCCTAAGAGGTGAATTGGGAAAAGGGATGGGAAAACATTTGGTGTTTCACAAGATTATTGTCTCTTATTGATACATTATTACCAATCGAACCAGTTCCTAAAACCATTCCCTAATATATTTTTCCTCCCTTGAATATTCCTCCAATATTTTCCTCTTTTCATCCCTCCTTTTCTTGTTTTATACCTCTTTTGGTTTGTCATTTATAATAGGTCGATTGGGTCAACCCAATATAGTTTAGGGGTATTTTTCACTTTATTAGCTTGTTATCCTTTTGGTTGACCTAGCTTAGACCTAGTGAATTATCCCTGAAAACACACTAGGTCGACTGGGTCATCCTTGTACAATTGATGTTTTTAGGAGGATTTAGGGTAAGATCCACCTATATATACAAGATTATTTTGTCATTATTTAATATTTTCAATCAAGATTTATTATTAACTCATGATTATTCACAATATACTCTTCCACCATTCTACTTGAGGAGACTTATCTTAGGTTTCTTATTTGGATAATCTAGTCTTGGGGATAAGTCTTGGATGTTTTGGCCTTTCTTAGCAATCCTTACAAACCACAACAACATTTTGTGAAGCCCCTTTGTCTAAGGGAGAGATTGAGTCTCAATGGATTCACATTTAGTTAAGTATATTATAACTTTTTTGTCCTCTATTTTAGTATATAGAAGTAGCATAAGTGTTGGCTTGAATAATACTATCTTTCATATTTCATGTATTAGGGTGTTATTCATAATTAATTTAATTGAAGTTCTCTATACATATATGTTTTATTATTTCTAACCCCCACTTTGTACCAAAAAAATTGGTGTATACTAGATTAGATAAACTTTATTTTCAATAGAATAGGTGAATGTTTTAAACCTTAGGCCTCCATTAGGGTTGTTGTGCGATTGTCTTAGACTGTAGGCTTTGGAACCCTTCCTAACATGATATGTTGTAACAAGTGATCCCCTAATTAGGTCTAGTGGATCCCCATATTGGTCATGTTCCTGCTTAACAAGTGTATCCCCAATAAGAAGTGTAGGTAAGCTCTATCTTCTATGAGCCAAGATTGATTTATAGACATGATGCATTTCTAATTACATACATATTTTACTTTTGCTTTGAGTGCTTATTATCTATTTGAATGGATTATTTATTCTATTTATTCTTAATATATGAAATATAATGTTTATTTATTTAATTCTTTATAACCAGATCATTCTAACAATCATTTAAGTCTAACAAAGCATGCTTCTTGTAATGTCAATGTAATAAGAACTATACACATTCCTAATAGTGAATTACAAGATGTTTTTCTTATTCCTAATTTAAAGTTGAGTCTATTTTCTATTTTTTAATTATGCAAACAAGATTGTAAATTATATTTGTTTATAAATACTTATTACGTTAAATCAACCAAGTAATATTTTTATGTTATTGCTACCCCGCCTTTCTAGATAATGATAAACTGTTTAAATTTATTGAATTCTCTTTTTCCTTTTATACCCATGATTTTATTTATTATGTTGATAGTAGAATATGGCATGAAATACTAGGACATATCAATTATCAATCATTTCACTTATGCATATAATAAATATGGTGTATGGTTCTTGTAAAATTCCTCCTACTAATTGTATTTGTAGTTGATGTATGGCTAGTAAAATTCATATATAATCTTTCTTAAAAATAAATCTTGGTGTGCAACTAAAAAAAATAGATTTAGCTCAAAATGATATTTTAGGTGAAATGAAAACTCCTTCTATTAATGGTGTTAAAAAATTCTTTAACTATTTTTTATGATTTCACTATGTGAGTTTGGATTCATTTCTTGAAAACTAAAGATCGATTTTTGTATACTTTCATTGAATTTCATGCCTTTGTTAAAAAAAATGATTTTTCATTGTGTATCCTAGGAAATGATAATGGTAATGAATATGTAAATAATTATTTTATTGCATATTATAAGCAACATGGTATTAAAATTAAAATGATTGCATTTACACAATTAAAAAATGGTGTTGTTGAACATAAACATAGGACTAGGTGTATGTTGAATGCTAAAAATATGCATTAGAATTTTTGGGTTGAAGCTATGAATTGTGTTGTTTATATCACTAATAGGAGCCCACTAAATCTACCTTAAACATTTCTCCTGAAGAAGCTTGGAATGGTCAAAAACTTAATTTTTAGCATTTGCATGTTTTTGGTTTTGATGCTTTTATTCATATCCCTAAATACAAACATAATAAATTAGATTGAAAGTCACACACTCTTATATTTTTTAGTTATTATGAAAAATATAAGGATAATATAGTTTGCGATCCTTAAACTAACAAAATCAAGATTAAAAGAGAGCTTATAATTTTTTTAAAATGGCGTGATTAGTTGTGCTACTACTTCATATTCTCTTGATATTATTTCTGATTATTTTGAGTTTTATTCAAGTAATGATCAAATTGATGTTATGCATAATGATGTTGAACATTCGAGTGTTCCTAATCCATATTATAGTCTTTATTCAGCTATATTTATGCCTAAGTGGGAAAATACAACTATTAAAGAATCTTGTGTTGATGTAGATCTTAATGATACTTGTACAACTAGACAATAATTTTGAAACTATGATTTGATTTCTAAACTTATGAACAATAATTACCTACAAACACTTAAATAATCCTAGTGTCACCCTCATTTATAAGATAACTGTGCATGATGAATGAAACTCTTTAATTTCTCATCACATATGAGACTTATTACTTCTCCCTAGAGGTCACAATTTGGTGAGTTGTAAATGGTTATTCAAATCTAAGTTCAATTCAAATAATTAATTTGAAAAATGTAAAACTAGATTTGTAGTTAGATTTTTGTTTTAAAATTGAAGGATTTTATTATAATGAAACATTTTCTCCCATAATCGATATTCCCACAATTAAAGTTATTTTAGCTCTCTCTCTACTCATATGCATTGGCTTATTTATCAAATGAATGTTAAGAGTGATTTTTTAATGGTATCTGCATGAATAAATTTATATTCCTAAACCTCAAAATTTTATTAATAAAGGTAATGAGTATATAAGCTAAAAATTAAATAAAGTTATTTATGATTTGAAATAATCACCTAGAGAATGGAACTCCAAAATCTATCAATTTTTTATAGCTCAAGGCTTTGGTTTTAGCTCTAATGATCCTAATCTATTTGTCAAAAACACTCTTAATGATATATTTATCAAAGTTTTATATCTTGATGATTTTATCATTATTGGAATTAATAGTTCATTGGTTTATTTCACTAAAAATGATTTAAAAATACCTTTGAAATGATATATTTATGTCTTTTACACTATTTTTTAAGCATTCAAGTTTGATAAGAAAAACATAGAATTTCCATTTCTCAATCAAAATATGCATATGACTTGTGAGCTAAATTTAATATTTTAGATTGAAAACTATTTTCAACCCCTTGTGAACTTGATGTGAAATTTATTAGTGACATGGAAAGTGAAACTATTGATCCTAATTTATATAAGAAATTAATTGAAAGTTTGAATTATCTAACTTATACTTATCTTGGCATTGTTTTTTATGTTGTATTGGTTTCTCATTTTATGTCAAAACCTCAAATACTCATTTTAAATATGCTAAAATAATTGTTCATTATATTAAAGGTAATCTAACTCTTGGCATCATGTATACCTCAAATAAAACTTTTTGTTTGATAGGTTATTCATATTCTAATTGGACTAGTGATCCAAACAATCATAGAAAATGGCTATTGTTTATCATTAGGATGTATCACAATTTCATATAATAGTAAAAAGGAAATCATTGTATCATTATCTTCCACTAAATATGATTATAAATATTTTAATCATGCTACAAATTAGACCATTTTCCGTAGAAACTCCTTACATATTTAGGCCACACTCATACTTCTCCCATTCTAATTTTTGGTAATAATCAAAATGTCATTGCCTTAGCAATAAATATGGTTTTCCATGCAAGGTCCAAGCACATTGAGATTAAATGTCACTTTAAAAATGAACATCTTGAAGACAATAAAATTCATCTTTCTTTATATCTTTATCAATAACAAGTAGATAATATTTTCACTAAACCATTATGTAAATAAAAAATTGTAATATTTTGTAAAATGTTGGGATTGAAGGAAGTTATCATCAAGGGGGAGTGCTAAGTAATGATTCCTCCCTACCTTGTTTGTTTGTAAACCCCAAATAAATTTTAAGATGGAGTGTTAGGATTACCTTTTATTTGGGTTAATCTTTTTATCCTAGGTTTATTTTAGGTGTGTATAGGTTTTGTATTTATATGAATTTTTAATTCACATAAATTTAGATTTTATGAGGTGTCACATCTATTTTATACCTTTTAAAGGGAATCTTAGAATTTCATGTCACATGTTACTTCTTACATAATTATCGTTTATTCCCCTTCCCCTCATGGGGATTATTGACACTGGACATATACTAAGAATGTGGTATAACATCATGATGGGATTAAATGTAACTCTATCTTCCTTTATCACTCTAGTTAAAGATCTCTTTCTTCCTCGCATCTGAACTTTAAGTTCATTCTTATTCTAAATTCTCTATTATTGTACTAAGATTGTAATTATATAATATTAGTTCATAAGCCTTCTTAACGTATGCAATTATTTTTATTCATTTCAATTTCCCCACTTAAAAACTTGTGTTTCACCTTTGTGTTTTGGCTTATTTTGATGTAACATTATTTCTTTGTGCATTCATCATTTTATGACTATAACATTATTTTAAATTATCTTGGCATAGTTTACTTCATATATTCATGTCAAAGGTGTCTTAGAGTCATTTTAGTTATTTTTAAAATAGGTATTTATTCCTACTTGTCCTCATTTATGTGGTTCCTTGTCACACATCTATTGGGGCATACTACTATTGGGATTCACTAAATATATACACTATATGATATATACACATTTAACCTACTATAACATCCACCTTTTTTAGTCAATATGTGTCCCTAAACAAATGATTTTGATTTTTAATGGCTATGCCAAATCAATGATGCAAGGTGACAAATGATTTTAGTATTTTTTTGCTAAGATGACCCCATTTCCTTATGATTATTATTCAACATGAATGTTATGGCTATACATGATGGATATGTCATTTGAGTATGACTAACCATTTAAGGAAATGTATTATAGATATTTGGCTTATTTTAACTAAGTATAATTCTAGATTTAATGATTCTAATTTGAATAAAATAAATTTCATGTAAAACTTATATTTTAAAGATTGACCCTATCTAAACCTATCTTATTTATTTTTCACCACTTTAAATGGTAGAAATATCCCTTTTTACTTCAATTATCAATACAATCATAATTATATATTAAAAATTTTATATCTTCTTCCCCATAAATATGATATGATTTTTGTATACACATAATATTTTAAAACATTATCAGTTACTAATGTTTTTTGTCTTGTAGGAACATATCAAATCTTAATATCTCTAAGTTCATACCTTAAAGGATGCATTAGGATGGGGTTGATATAATTTTGGTGCTTTATAAGACTATTGGCCCCTATACCACCATTAAAAACTAATACATGCTACTCCTATCCATTTCCCTAGGCATTAAAACCCTACTTATATATTTTCCTAAATATCTCACTAAAAAAATATCCCATAAATAAGTAAAAACCCCCATTTTACCATGTCTCCTACTAGGTAAATTGGGTCAAATCCATTTTGGGATTTACCACATGTTATGAAACTATTAAGACATAGTTTGAGACATAACAACTCTATTTCCTACCCAACAAGGTCAACTAAATCGATTACATTAGCTAAAATATAAATATGGTTTAGGGTTAATATATGGCTATATATACCTCATTTTATTTAATTTATAATAGACGATTAATTAATTACACATCATTACTGCTCATAAATTTTCTTATACTATCACTAGGAGGTTTCATTGTTTAGGTCTTTTCCCTTTTAAAAGTAGCACTTATCTTGTGAAGGTCTTGGATACATAAGAGAGGTCTTGTAGACTAGATTTTATTTATCATTTTTATCCTCACATGCCCACAAAAACCTCTTTCAAATTACCATTGGTAAAGGGAGATATTGAGGCATGGTGGGTTCACTTCAATAGGGTAGGTATATTCCTAGCCCTTCATATTTCAATAATTAGATGTTATAAAGATAATATATATTGAATTTTATCTCTCCTTGTTTAGGTAATTTATGTTATAGATAGATTTATCTTTGTATTTTTATTATCTCCCCCATTTGTGCCACAACCTTTGGTGAGAACTAGATTAACTTGCATATGCATTTACTAGCTTAGCTTACATAGTTGTTTAGTATATATTATCTTTACTTAAAATTATTTACAATCATAATATGTAGGTGGGGTTATCAAAAGATGTAATTTTAATAGAGACCTTAGAAACCTCTCCTTTGTCATAGTGTGATAAAATATCCCTTAGTGTAACTTTAGCAGATCCATTGTTAGTCGTGATCTCAATTTAAATGTATTCTCAAGCATATTTTTTAGTCAATTACCTTCACCAAGCTTGAATATTATTGAGTAGGATAAGTTATAAAAATGTCTAGTTTCACTTACATACATTTTGGTGAACTTGACATGAATATAATCCTCATAATTTTTTAATTTTTATTTACAGTTAACTAGATCGATCCTATTGACTTAGTTTAATATTATGTGTGCTTGTTTATATACTTTGTCAAACATGTTGACCTAGTTTGGCTCTTTGTGTGTAGGTTTTACAAATTTGTCAAGCCTATCGACCTAGTTTGGCTCTCTATCTATGGGTTTTTAACTAAGTTGAGCTAGTCAAATTAATACTATTTTATGTGCATACGCAATTCAACATTCTCCATAAAAACTACTAAATCAACTTTACTGATATTATTCTATCTTCCAAGTTTACTCTTACCAACTTAGTCATTTAATTTTTCAATTATTTAAATCTCTCATTTCTATTTCTCATTAAAATCAATCAATACTTCAAATTTCCATTTTTTTGTAAAAATTTTTAGATTTTTTTAAATTATATACATAATCAACTAGGTTGATCTAGTCAACCTAGTTTGTTTTGGATTTTTATAGAATAAAACTAAGTTAAACTAGTCACCATATTTTGTTCTATCCCTTTTTTTTAGATTGCTAATTTTCTTCTCAAAATTTAACTAGATTGATCTAGTTGACTTTGTAAGACTTGGATGACCTATTATAATTTCATATTACTATTTTTCTTCCTAAAAATAAAGTTAATTGACTTGGTCGATTCGATAAGTCCTGGTCGACATAGTTTAGTGGGTGGTTGACTTAGTTTAGCAAGTGGTTGACCTAGTTTGTTTTACCTCTATTTTTGGACAAAATTTATTAAGTGGATGACTTAGTTCATTAGGTGACTGACCTAGTTTATTTTACCTCTATTTTTAGACATAGTTTAGTAAGAGGTTGACTCAGTTCATTGGGTGGCTAACCCAATTTATTTTACCTCTATTTTTAGATAATCAGTAAGTGGATACTTAGTTTAGTAGGTGGTTGACCCAATTTTTTTTATATATTTCATAACATAGTATAGTAGGAGGATGACCTAGTTCAATAGGTGGTCAACTGATGCAGGACCATCAAGCCAAGAAGCACTATTTTTTAGTTGTTTTTAATAAGGGGTCAAATCTAGTCAAAGTTTGGTGTCAAGGTGTTTGAGGGACCTTATTAGGTCTATTTTTGTTTTATGAATCCATTTGGAATCATATAATTATGTTATGTGGTCTCTAGGTGTTTTCCCTTTAAAATAAGAAATTTGAAAATTCAAATGTTTAACAAAGGTCTAAAAGAGCATGAGCAAGGTTTGTAGTGGTTAGGTGAGATAAAATTAATGTAAAGGGACAAGAATCCTTTGTAAAATATTTTTAAGACACATAATTCTAAGTCATTAGTTTAGGAGTCAAATTCTATTCCTGAAATCATAAACCTCACGTTTAGTTGGTTATAGTTAAGAGGTTTTTTAACCACCCATGAAACCAACGTGGGAGTTGGTTGATTTAAAGAAGTTATACATTCATTAAAAGAGGAGGATAATGTGTGATAGGTTATAGGATTTAGGATAGGATGAGTGATAGAGGATATGAAGTTTCATCAAAATAAAAATAGGGATCAAAAGAAAATTGATGTAAGAACCTATCAAAGATTGATAAAACCCTAAAGGGCCATTCTTGGACTGTATTGTAAGAAATGTTGTAAATGATTAAAATAAAATGTTATTATTATGTGAATTTACTCTATTAAAATGTATATCATGTTTTTTTTAATATTTATTGAATAATCCTTTAAGACCCCAAGAATAAATGTCTTGATAATGTTTGTAGGACTGAGACTTGTGTCCAGGGTGACAAGCATGTGAAGAGGAGTTTGGTTGTGGTTATGGATTAGTGATTTAAGAATAAGGTTTGGATGTTTTTCTTGAGTATTTATTTGAATCATATAACCTTTTATATTATCTTTGGTGACATCTTGGAATAGATAACTAATGGAAAACAACTCATCTTTTGGAAACTTGTACATTACATTATTGAGGGGGTAGAGTTGTCAAATAAGGTTACTAGTTGGTGTTGAGAATTCCAAAATATTGAATAATTTACTTAAATTTTAATGGAATAAAGGTAGTTATTTGTTATTACCTAGACTAGGGTGAAATATTTAGTAATAATTTGAAATCACAAATGGTGTATGTCTTGCCTATACCCTATTTAAGGTTCATAGTCACCTTGAAAGGGGAGTTAGAGAGTTGTTTAATTGTTATTGTCAAAATAAAAATTTAATATATGATGTGTATGGGTTTAAATTTTGTTAAATAAGGTTATTTATCTTTGGATATGTTGGGAGAGAGTAAAAAGTGAAGAAAAGAGCATGTTGTTCCTATAGACTTATAGGTAATGTTGACATGCATAGTCAACATACAAAATAAGTGAAAGTGATCATTAGAGGTGAAATAAATTCATGTAAGGTAATTTTAGGATGTAATAATTTTAATTAACCTAAATAAATAACCCAAACTAAGTTTATAATGTTGGCAAGGAGACACAGACCACAGAAATGTTGCATAATCCCATGCTAGAACTCAGAATTGTGAACTTGTGATGAATTAGTTTTGGTTTGGTATAGTAAAATATTAATGACCATTTATTATGTAATAAAATAGTCATAAATACATATTTTATTTCATAAAACCATGTAAAGTGACCTGAAACTAGTCAAGTGACAAGTTGTTATTAATTCTGCCTTCCACAGTTACATAGAAACTGTAGAAACCTTGTGTTTGAACCCATTCCAAGAAAATGAAGATTAAACTAGGAATAAAACCTATTGGAGAAGTTTTTTAGGGTAAAAAATACCTGAAGTAGTTTATTTGGTCCTTTAAATCATTAAAAAACTCAATTTATGGATTTCTTTATGCTCACAACCTATGCAAAAAGGGAGAAACCTTAGAATTAGGTTTTTGGTGATTTTAAGAGTTTCCACCATCCAATTTGCATGAAAATTTATATTATGGTGTAATTTGGTCTCTTATAATGTATTTTATTTTTTTTGGGTTATTTACAATACCATATGGTATGGAACCACCATTGTGTGCATAGACTAGGGCTAATAGGCCTAGTTTGGGAAGATATTAACAAATGAAGTCATATCTAAAAGGGGTTTTAGGTAATGAAATTTTATAAACAATTAAAAGGGGATATGTGGTGTTTATAATTGTGATTATATATTTATAATAATTCATTATTTTCTAAAACAAAGAGAAATTACATAAACAAAAGCTACAAGCCTTGAGGAAGCATTAAGACCATGAGGTACAAGAAATAAGGGTAAAGTGTGTTTAATATATTAAAATGGGTATAGAATTTTTTTTGATATTTTAAGACCATACAAGATAAATTTTTTACCCCTTTAATCTTAAATCAAAAATTAGCATTTGAAACCTTAGAAGATGCCTATGGAGAAACTAGTAAAGGTGTAAGAGCTAGTTTGTCATAAGAATGAGTGCAATGAGGTATGGAATTATGGTGTGAATTATGTGATATATATAATAATATAAATATTTCCTCAAATATAAAAATAAATTTGGATCAATTAAGGATACCATATATCATAGTGATAACAAAGGAAGAAACTAGATCATTGATGAGGTTTCAAGACAAACAGGGCATGTAGATAGTTCTTTGATATGACCATAAGCTTGAGATGTTTATGAGTACTTATCTAAATATATATTCATCACAAAAAATTTCATTAAACTAAAAAATTCATAATTATGTCTTCTTTTCACCTTCCAATTAGTCAAGAACACTACATAATTAAGGATTTAGATCAAAACCTCACTTTTATTATTACTTCAAATGAAACTATTGAATTATTTCCTTCTTGTCTTCCTAATCCCAGAAAAATTACTAAAAAATATAATACAATTGAGATTACTCACCCTAGTCCTCCTCCTACTACCAATGTTGGAAATCCTCCACCCAACAATCCATTCCCTACTACTAATATAGGGAATTCTCCTCCTACCAACACTAACATTCATACCACTAGTAATATTACACCTCCAATTGATATAAATCAAATTATTTCTCAAATAAATAAACAAATTAATGTTATGAAAATAAATAACACTTCCCAAATAATGAAAATGCAATATCATATCTTACAAATGACTAGTCAACCACCTCAAGTCATCTTGCCTCAACCAAATCAGAATTTTACCCCTCCTCTTATAGATGCCAATGGTAATATCATCCCTCAACCTCATTTTCATAAAAAAATTCTTAAACATATTCAAAATGAACATTTATCTTCATTTATTTCATTCATGGACATCACAAACATTTCTATAGCTATTACATATGATGAAACTAAATACACCAATCTATTTATTAAATGTTTTGTAATCTCTATAAAGATTGGTTCTAAACTAACACCTTTTCTACCACCAAGATCTTATCATAAATATTTTTTGGTGATTCACTTGAATGGTGTAATCAACTTCCTAGACATTTCATTAAACAACTAGAGGATTTAGTTAATGCTCCAGTATAGGAATTCTAACATAACGACCTTTCTAGAAATTATCTTATCCATTTCATCAATGTTGAACAAATTTTTAATGAATTTTATCACACTTCATAAAATAATGGAAGTATCTAGATCATAAATTGGACTATACAATGAATTATTATACTCTCTTAAAAATATTTGTTATCACTCTTAAAGTTCATCTTCAATACAAAGTTATGATGTTTTACCCTAAATATTTAGAATAAGCCTTAAACCAAGCAAAAAGGAAAGACATTCTTATGGCTCAATTTCAATTAGATAAAAAAATAATTAAGGAACCTTTCCAATAATTTTCTCATAACATTAATTCTTATAATACTCCCCAATCTCAAAAAAGAGCAACCAATTAAACTAATTTTAACCCAACCCACCCTCCCTTGAGTCTATAAGAATTTAATAATAAATTAACACCCTTTAAACACATGAGATTTGATCTTTCCAAACCTCCTCCAAAATGGTAGAATCCTAATAAGTTTTGTTGGTGGCATGCTACAATAGGTCACTCTCATGAGAAATTTCATGATCTTCACTGATTTATTCTTGTTTCCTTGCTTAGTCCACATTTCAATACTGATACTCTTACATAAGAATGTTATCAAGACTATATTAAAGCCTCTCAAATCCAATATAAATAATCACAATCACATCAACATCCCCTACCTAATGATAAACACTAATTACCCTAGACCTTCACCTCATCCACTAATGTTATCCATAACATAGTTGATCTTTTTCCTACACCAATAAGGAAAGGATAGCTAATGTGAACAAATTCAAATAGGTGGTCACATTCATCACACCTCAACCTCTTAGGTCACACTAACCCAAGGAGAACTTAGTTCACATGAATAATTCAATGCACATCATAAATGGTCCCCCTTTATCTTATATACCTCTTCTAGACTCTCTTTAAAAATAATATTTCAATTTCAACATCCTTAAAATCCCACATATCAAAAAATTTACCTATCTCCTAACTACATAAAAAATCCCAATGCAATTCATTCTAATTGTTATAATTCACCTCACTCCATACCACATCTTCGAGCATCTTGTGATGCCCATACACATATCACTTCAAAATTTAGAGCATCTTGTAATGCTCATACTACATTAAATTACCCTTTAGGGCATCCTATGATTCCCACTCTTCTTCTACATTGCATACTAAAAAACAAATTCAACTTCAAAAAACTTTTTGAGACAAATAGGATTGAATTTCACATGATCATATTTGATATAGATGTTAGTATAGATCTTTCTTATTATTTTTATCTCATGTTTCTTTTGTTTTTGTGAATTTTATTTTCATTTAGTTTAATTTTACTTACATGATTTTTTTATTTAGGTTATTTGGTTTTATTTCACTTTATAGTTTATGATTTGCATTGTAATACCTCAAATAGGACTAGGTGTTCCTCAAAAACACATTTTACTTACACCATTATTTCCTTTGGGTTTTTTGGTTTTATTTCACTTTATAGTTTTTGAGTTGCATTGTAATACCTCAAATAGGACTAGGTCTTCCTAAAAATCATATTTTACTATCACCATTATTTCCTTTGTGTTCTTTGGTTCTATTTCACTATACTATCATCATTGTATCCTTTTTGGTTCATTTATTTTATTTTAATTTTTTTATTTCAGCCTTTATTTCCTTTATGGTTCTTAAGTATCTCAAAAATATATTTTGTCATTATTTGCCTTAGTAGCTTTATGATTATTTGAACCATATTTACTTTCCCCCTTTCTTAGGATGATCATTTACTTTCCCACTCTTTTGGGATGATTATTTACTTTCCCACCTCTTTTGAGATTACTACTACTTTCATTAGTGCTTGCGCTAATTCCATTTTAGATTAGTATGGCTTCTTTACTGACATGCATTTTATAACATATCCCCATCCCTTTCATAGCACTATTTTACCTCCTTGAGATCAGATATGAGAATATTCATCATAGTATCACTATTACATGGATGGATCTATCATTTTCCCCATTTTTCTCTTATTTCCTTTCATTTGAGGCATACATTTGTTAGTTTTGATATTACACACTTAATTTTAGGCAAGTCTATGAGTCTTTAGACACCTTGGTCTTTCAGTCCTTTTCTTTAGTGACCAAGTGTAAGATCTCTTATGTTTTTCCCCTATTTCACTTATGATTGGTTCTTTGAATCCATATGGGGGAGGAATAGAAAAATTCAAAAAAAATAATATCCAAATCATAAAATAAATAAAATATAATAATCAAAAGGCAAAAATAATATTAAAAGTTAGATCACACCAAAAGATATTATCTTTATTTGGCATATCTCCTATCTTAATCAAAGCTCAAACTCCATAGTTTGCCTCATGATAGATCTAAGGTATATTAGGGTGAGGTAAGGTAGTAGAGTAGGTTAAGAGGTCTCATTATATCATATACTCATAGTGCCACCTACTTTCTCACATAAATACCCAATCATTATAGTAGACTAATGGATTTATAAGGGGTCATGAGGAATGAAGAACACTTTATGGGAAGGATGTCCATTTTAATTTTCATGCATATATCATTCATGGGATGATTTATGTGCTTCACTTATTATCTAAAGCTCTGCATTCATTAGTCATAGTGTTATAAGTCCTTATTGTCGATATTTATTAGGCTTACTCACTTTCCTAGGGTCTCATTCCTACTAGGGATATTCACATCACCCATGTGGCACCTCATATCCCTTATTTACATCATATTTTTCCACTATCCCCTTGATGGATATTAATTTTAGAAAATCACATCCTTGATCACATATACCTACTTATGCCTCTTGGTTTATAGTTTATGAATTGTATTGTAATACCTCAGATAGGACCAAGGTTACCTCACAAACACCCTTACACCATTTACGTTCCAAACCATCTCATTATCATTCTAGTTATGTCCTTAAGTGGTTGTGATTTATTACATTGTAACTTAGAACAAGCACTAAGTTTGAGTAGTCATCATTTAGAGATTTTATTTTTCATTTATTCATCATGTTCTTTTTTTTATGGAATTCACTTACCTTACGTAGGACATTTTACATGCTTATATCTTTTCATTTACATATGACTTCACATACTTATCTTACATTTTACCTTACATCTTCATCTTCATGTTTTTATTTATGGTTAACTTTACAAGATTGTCTTACATCTTGACTTACATTTCATTTTCAATCATTTAAGGTTTCTCTATGTTTAATTTGACATGTTTATCTTACACAAAGTTACATTTCACTTCTTAAATTTTTTTTTTCAAGTTTTCTTGCATTGATATTTCATTTTCTTACAATGTATTACATGCTTCCCAAAGTGATTTATTATGTTCTACATTCCATTTTGTCATTCATGTTTGACATGTTTCCTAACATAATTTATTTTTTTCTACATTTAATTTTGTCATGTATGTTTTGCATTCTTCCCAATGTGATTTAGTGTGTTTTACATTAATTTTGCATCATTTTGTCATTTCATGCTTTGTCTTTTGGTTCTAACCTAACCTTAACAATCTTAGCTTGCTAATTTTTATAAGTATTTTAATTAGTTTTGATAATTATTCATTTTTAATTTGATCATCATGCATATTCATGCATTACTTATATTATTAGTATTGTATCCATAAGGTTTCTCAAATACAGGTCCTTCACCCTCCATGATCAAGACTATGATATTTGCATGCAATAATTTAGTGGAAAGGTAAGCCAAGGTATGTATATTATAATTTTAGTTTCTTTCATTTCATTTTAAATTTTAATTTTAGTATTTAATTTTCTATTACCTTAACATCATGTGTTTCTATGTTATTTATCGAATCACCATCCAATGTTACACTCATGTGAAACGATATGAGATTTGAGTGGGGCATATGTATACATACAATATTTTTAAACTTTATCATTTATTGATTCTTTCTTTCTTGAAAAAACCTATCAAATCTTAATATCTCTAAGTGCACACATTAAAAGATTAATTAAGAAAGGGCTTGGAAAACATTTGGTTCTTCATAGGATTATTGGCCCCTATACCACCATTAAAAACCAATAAAATATACTCCTATCCATTTCCCTAGGCATTAAGAACCTATTTATACATTTTCCTAAGTATTACAACACCCAAAATATCCCCTAACTAAGTAAAAAAAACATTTTTACCATGTCTCCTACAATTTATACTAGGTCAACCCCATTTTAGGATTTACCACATGTTATGAAACTATTGCATCTTAAGCCAACATAGTTAGAGACCTAACGACTCTATTTCCTACCCAATAAGATAGACTAGGCTGACTACATTGACTAAAATCCTAAGAGGATTTAGGTTCAATACATGGCTATATATACCCCCTTTCATTTCATTTCTAATATAGGATCAATCAATTTCACATCACTACTACTCATAAATCTACTTATACAATTAATAGGAGGTTTCATTGTTTATGTTTTCCCCCTTGGATAAGTGGCACTTATCTTGTGGAAGTATTGGATGCATAGGAGAGGTATTTTAGCCTAGATATTTATTATCCTTTGTGATCCTTACAATCCCATAACAAACTCTTTCAAAGCACCATTTTCCAAGGGAGAAAGTGAGACATGATGGGTTGAATTCCTAGCCCTTCATGTTTTGATAAGTAGACATTGTATAGTTAATATATATTGAATTGTATCTCTCCTTGTTTAGATCATTTATATGTTATAGATAGATTTATATTTTCATTTTTATTATATTCCCCATTTTTTCAACAAGATTTGGTGAGAACTATATTAAATTACATATGCATTTACTAGATTATCTTATATAGTTTTTTAGTATATTAGCTTTGCTTAATATTATTTACAATCATAAGACCTAGCTAGGGTTATCACAAGAGGATATTTGACTAAAGGCCTTAGAAACCTCTTATTTTTGATAGTGTGATAAGAGATCCCTTAGTTAGGTTTAGTGTATCTATTATTAGCCATGACCCTGATTTAAACATATTGCTAAGCATACATGTTATTTGATTACCTTATCTGAGCTTGAATATTATTGAGTAGGATAAGTTATAAAACTATATAGTTTCACTTTCATATAATTGTCACAATTATATTATCAAATATTACACATAAGTTAGCTTTAATGGTGGAGGTGATAAAAATTTTAAACCTCAAAGGGAAGACATGCACAATAGGGGATATAAGGAAGGTATTCCTATTTTTCATGGGAGTTATGATGGTTAAGAGGAATTATGGGTTTTTTTTAAAGGAAACATTAGAGTAAACTAGAATTGAATATTATTTGAATATAAAATCATTAAGATTTATCTTAGTTTAGAGAATAAACATGTGTGTATATTATTGTATGAAAAAATATATAGGATTTGTTGGAAAGCATAGTATAATATAAAGTGTGTATGGTGTATTTAAAATTAATAATCAATCTAACACTATGGTTCTTGTTTGGGATTGAATAATAAATGTGCAATAGCTATGAAAATTTGGTACATTATAAAAAAATAATTAATAATGCATTATTATTCTATTTAGAAATAATAAGTAAGTTTCATAATATTGGTATATCATTAGTATTGTTGAAAAAAACAATAGATAAAATTACATTTAGAATAAAGCACATTGTATTATCAACCATTTCAACCCCATCTATAGAATCATGATAATATCTCAAAGTAGATTCAAATCATAGAATTGGACCACATCCAAAATTTAAAAAAAAATATAAGGTTACAAACATGTGACACATAAGTCAACACACAATACAATGTTATAATAGTCAACAATATAGCTAGAAAACCTAAGTCATTATATTTAGATTCATCTAGAAAACATAGTTGAAGAATCATTCATGAAATCTCTAATAATAAAAATAAATTATTTTATAGTCCTAAAAATTAAGTAATAAAATAATAAATAAATTGTTCTTCAAAACTTACTAAATAAGAATAAATTACTATCATTCTAATTTCAATACAATAATATTTCTTTTAGTTTTATCATAAATGGTTGTAGACTTATAGTTGATCAAATGGATATCATGGACTTTAAAATAAGTCATAATGTAAATAAACTACAAAATTTAAGTAGAATTAATTTAAATGACATTAACAAAATTAGAGAAATAATCAGAGGAAACATATAATGCAACTCAAATCCTACTGTGATTAAAGAGGAAACTAGATAGTTCTTTAGAGATCTATTTTCCAAAGAAAATATAAAAAATGGTATGGTGATTAAAAAAATATAGATTATATACCACATATCCTTGGTAATGAGTACAATAATTTTTTTGTGAAACTAGTTGTAATGGAATAAGTGTAATTTGTGGTTTTGTCAATGGAAGGGGCTAAGGCTCTAGGACCTGACAACTTCCCTGCATCTTTTTTCAAAAATTCTATGAGATTATCAAATGGAATGTGATAACTACTATTTATGAATTTATATCCTGAGGTAAATTATTAATATAGCTAATTAATACATGTATATCTCTTATTCCCAAGTTTCCTAGGGCAAAGGACTTCAAAAAATTTAGACCAATCATCCTTTATAACACTTTTTTTTTTTAAAATCAATAAATTATTGACTCTCAAATTAAAACTTCTTCTCCCTTGCATCATCTCAATCCATTTAGGGGAGGTGGGGAGGTGGGGTGTTTATTTATGAAGATAGATTTAATATGGTATAATATTAGTCCATAAAGTGCTTCATTGTATGAGAAAAGGTAAAAAATAAGGTATGATCCTAAAGCTCAATAGAATAAATATTATGACAGGATCTCCTAGGCTTTCCTTGAGTTAATAATGGAAAAAATTGGTTTTCAAAGACATTTTAGAAAGATTTTTTTGATGTGTATATCCACATCCATTTTATCTATTCTTATTAATGAAACCCCTAACAAATTATTTCCTAGTGAGTATGGTCTTAGGCAAGGAGATCCTTTATCTCCCTTCCTTTTTTATTATTTTGGATGAATCTCTTAGAAGATATTTAGCTTTATCCATATTTAAAAGAAGTTTAAATGGAATAAATCCTATTAAAAATATGGATCCAACCTCACATAATTTTTTTTTTATGATACCATTATTTTATCACAAGCATTAGTTAATAAAGCTAAAGAATTGAAAAATTATTGTATGACTATGAGGAAGCCTCAGGATAAAAATAATATCTCACTAAGCTCTCTATTTTTTATCAACACCCATTTGATCTTCCAAAATAATATTGTAAATATTTTAGGATGTAATATCAGATATCTCCCCTCTTCATACCTTTGGATGCCTCTATTCCATGATAGAATACCAATGGATGATTTTAATTCCCTATTGGATAGATTTCAATGTAAATTGGCTAGATGGAAAGGTAGTCTTCTTTCATGGGTTGGGAAATTACAATTGATAAAAATCACTCTTCAAAATATTCCAATATATTTGATGTCCTTGTTTAAATCTCCCACAATCATTACCGATAATTTTATTTTTTATTTTTTTAAATATTCTTATGGTCTAGCTTAGAGGAGAATAATAGGTTCCCATTAGTGTCTTGGTACAAAGTATGTAGTCTAAAAAATTAGGGAGATCTAGGAATTAAAAAGATCAAAACTATGAAAAAAGCTTTAACAAATAAATTTTGATGGAGAATCCTTAAATAAAGGAACCTATGGATAGAAGCCTTAAAATAAAAATATTTGAATTCATAGGATAATTTAGAGTCATTGAAATGTGGTTTTCTTCATCAAGGTTCTTAATTTTGGAATTCGTCAGTCAAATATAGAAAGATTATTTAGAAATACTCTAAATGGAAGGTTGGTTTAGGTGAAAAAGTTTCATTCTGGGAATATCCATGGTTAAATAAGATACCCCCTTTAATATATGGCCCCTTGAAATAAGATTAGTGAAAATATGAAAGGAAAGTATGGGGTTAATGTTGTGTATTAAATTTTCCATAATGAGGTTGGAAGAGATTAGAAAGTGCTAAATTTATATAATGTGGATTTAGAAAATATCAAGATCATATCCAATATAAACCATTTGTTAAGATTTTAATATACTGGTAGATATATTATAGTAGATCAAATGATTTGGGAATATTCTTTGGATGGATAATTTTCTATCAAATCTGGTTATAAAGTGGATTTTAGAGCATCTCCTAATGGCTTTCCCTAATACAAGTTATGTAATAATAAGTTAATTCCCAAAGTCAATATATTTTTATAGATGGCCATTCAATACAAAATTTTGATCATTGAAAACCTTGGGAAGAGGGGAATTCCTATTCTCAAACATTGTGCTTTATGTGAGGATAATTTTGAATCTTCTATTCATTTTTTTACGTGAATTCCCCTTTGCTTTCTCTATTTTTGGTCTAATTCTATCTAACTATAAGGTTGACTGGAGTCAACCATCATCCATCTCTAAAATATTATATCATTGGAGAACCCCTTTAAGATAAAATACCTTAAAACCAATCATTTCATGGCTTTACCCCATGTCTTTTGTGTTTATAGAAGTAGATAAATCAAAAGATTTTTAAAGGAGTGAAGAGTAAGGTTTAAGTTGTGGTCTACAAAAATATCAATATAATTAAAGATAAATTCAATTTAATCGAATCTTTACATAATAATTTCAATGAGAATGAGGTTAATGTTATTCAAAATTATCTTCTTGCCAACAATGAAAGGCATAAAATAGACCTTAAGAATCTTTCTAAAAATTTGACTAAATGGAATCTTCCTACTCTAGGTTGGGTAAAACATAACTTTGATGGAGCATCTAAGAAAATATAGGGAAGGTAGGGGGTGGATGGGTTATTAGGGATAACAAAGGCAAGCTTGTTTTTATAAATGATATTTATGAATTATATATCACCTCAATCTTATATGCTTGGAAAACTCAAACCTTAGTTGCTCCTCTCATTTTTAAATCTTTTCCCACTTATTCAAGTCGTGTATTTTATCCATTTTATGCCCCTTAGCCTATATCCTAGTCAAACCAATCTCATATTGATTAAATGGGCCTTTTATATTTCCCAAAATGCTTGAAACATGTTTATCTTATGACTATGCAAGTTATGAACCTGTAATTATGTTTTTGATCCCTAGACACTTGCATCTTGGATAGACACCTCCATCAATGTAGGTGTCCTATTCTAAAACAAGTGTTTAGTTTCCTAAAATCATTGAATTTACAAATGAAATGTATCCTAATGGTCATCTTAAGTGCTATTATGCAAGATATTCTCCAAATAAGAGTGATATATGTACATGATTATTCCTCATTATAAACTCACCTAGCACAAACCTACACTTCAAAGATAATTTAATTGAACAAAGATCTACTATTTTAATATTAGTCATAGGAAAAACACAACTACAGGTTTAAAGTATTGAAGGAGCAACCCAAGAGCATTTTTTCCAAGTTATAAGCTAGGTTATTGTTATACTTTCTTCCACATATTTCACCCTTATGCCCAGATAAGATAACACATTAAGGGAGATCTACATCAGTTAGAGGTCCTATTAAAAGTAGTGGTTAAGTATGTCTTACCAAATAAAAGAGGTTTATTTAGGTTTAGTTTGACACCATGAGCCCACTAACCCATTTTTACTAAGGTCACTATGAAGATGAAGAACTAGGGTTTAATTATTTGATAAGGAGTGATGGTCCATGATACATATTTAAATACACTAGAACAAAGGTGATGATGAACCTAAAAGAATCTAATTTTAATAGATATTCTATCCTACATATGATCTATACACTAACATTGATGTAACTATCTTAGGCTGATATAAATGTCTACGACTACAAAGGCATTCAATCTAGAATTTACTTAATTTTCTAGAATATTAGTCTCATTTACTTTTTGCATGTTATAGATCCAAATTTTTATTATCATCATAACCTTATAAGTATCTTATTTATTTATTTATTATGGTAATATCTAGCATAGATGTACTTTCCATTGTTAACATATCTTAGCATAATAAATTCAATATATGTTATATCTAAGTTTTTGAATTAATTGGTCTACTATTGATTTGTTTATCACCCTCATGATTTTTTATTTATATATTATTAGCCCTATATATTCCTTAATATGATCCATATCCAATTTAGGTTTAAACATTTGATGAACCCAACTCATGTGAATGCCAAAAAAAATTAATCTAGGGATTCCAAAGCTCTTAGAGTTTTAACTTTTTTGATGCATTTTCAGATATGAAACTTTACCCTAGGGTTTTCCCATATTATGTTTATAAGGGACTCATGTGAAAACATTGTAAAGATTCTTATTCCTTGATTGGCATATTTTAGCCTCTAAACAGGTCCTTATACTTCTTCAAAAGTGTTTTCTACTTAGGTTAGCATACTCAAAAACCTCTTTTTGTTTACCATATTTTGGTATGGATTTTTCATTTTTTACAATTTACTATTTTTCATAAATATTGGTGTACAAGGTGAATAGTGTACTTATTTTGTAATTAATTTTTATATTTCATCACAAATAATATTTTATTTAAAAACCTCTCAAATATCTAAAATATATTCTTATTTTATTAAAATTATTGATTCTTTATTTGAAATATTTTAGGGTTTTTTGTGTGAAGCATTCAAAAAAATTTAATCTATTTTTGACTCATAATAGATAAAATTTTAAATTACATAGAAATTTTTCATAATTATTTATATATATATATAAAACTCTTTTAGTTTTCTAAAATATTATGTAGATTTTACAAATTTAGCATTTTACTATTTGTAGTAAATTTAGATATATAAGCTGTATATTGTAATTTTGTTTCACTATTTTTTGGGTTCATATCGTTTCTTTCTTTTTGAAAAACTTATTTTATATTTTCAAAAAACTCTACCAATAGTCTAAAATTGTTATATACTTATTGTATCATGATTGATTGCTCCCTAGAATTTGTATGTCTTTTTTATCCGATTATCATATCTATTTTTAGAACATTTAAAATGGATACAAATGAGATTATTCAGCTTCCTAAACCTAAGGGGGGTTATATCTATAATCCCTTTAACTAGGTCCTATTATCACTCCTTCAAGGGGTAAGGTATATGGTATATGTATTCATGTTTAATCTGAGGTACCTAGGGTTTGTTATTGTGAAGCCCTAAGAGATCAAATCAATATTATGAAAAAATTAATAAAAGAGCTACAAAATTTAGATTACACTCACATATAATCCAAAACATGGTAGTGTTAATTATGTTTTTGTATCCTCATCTACCAATTTTGTGTCAAGCATGGTTTCACACCCAAATGAAAAACTAAAACATAATACATATAAAATAAGTGATTCCAAAAGTGACCAAAAGGATACTAAGAGTCCAAGTGAAACTTTAAGAGGTGTTTCATAAAAAATCTATTCAATTACCTCCCCTACATCCTATAAGAATATCTAAATACTATTTTGAATATCATAGAAGTCATGGGCATCATACATATTATTGTTTTAAATTAAAGAACAAAATAAAAAATCATAAAAGTAGTGGTGATCATATCATTGAATCACTAACAAAAAAAACCACTCAAATTATGAATAATTATCCTAAAAAAAAAGTACCCAAAAAAATATTGGTACTAAAATAAAATTCAAATGAAGAGAAGGGTCAAAAGAAGAAAGAAATAGAGAAAATACCATTAAAAAAGGTATCAAAAAATTTAAATGACATACAAGTACGAAAGGAACCAATGATCTTAAAACCACTAGGAAATAAGCCATGTGACCTCCCTTTATTGGTCAAAACTAAAATAAAAATGACACAATTCTAAATTATTATGATAGTGGTGATATTGTTCCTAATATAGAACCAAATATAGATACAAGTAAGGCAAACTATGTAGCTTAGAATGTTCATAAGGTATTCAAATTTGAGGTGCACATGGATACAAATAATGCCATACAAAAAGGGTCACAAACACAATATGGCATGGTTTATTATTCATATAAAAATAATCCAAATGGTATATCACATGTTCAAGAACAACCTAATAGGTTAAATTTATCCTATAATAATGATTACATCAATGATTAAGATCCTAAAAATATAGAAGATTGGTATGATCCTAATAATACTAATTACATAACATGTGAATATGACACACATGATATGGGTCATACACAAAGGCATGTCCTTGATGAGATCCTAGGGTTATATTAGCACTTTTACCTATACATGATCACGATACATCTAGGTTATATCATTCTATGATCATTTTATATTATCATGTTTGACATTATTTACTTACACGTGCCTTTATCCTTGCTTGCATATTTAATAATGTAATTTATATGATATGTATTTGAAATTTTTAATAATAAATTTGATACATGGTATAGTATGTTATGTTTATTTTGGTTTCTTATGTTTTCATTTATGCCCTTCTTTGAGTGTCTTACCTTTCTATTATCTTGTTTGTTTCAGCATTTCAATATGCTCCATTGTTTGTGGCCTCCTTGCCTTTATTTTATTATTTGACATTTAATATGTTATTTCTTATTGTATGGATATTTTAATATGTCATTATTATTTTTTTGGACATTAGACTAAGTCATGTCCATTTGATTGTGTGGAATTTGAACATACCCCTTGTATCCAGTCTCATTAGACCATTGATTGTTGATTTGATTTTAAGTGATCTTGTGTGTGTGATTTCTTGCTTGTTGAGATTTTAATGTTATTATATAGATGTTACCATGATTTTTATCATGCATATTAGGCCTTGATGTTATCACATTATGGTTATTCAATGATACATATATCTAGATAGGCTATCCTATATGTTACATGGTTCATTCATAGTTATATAATCATCTTATAATTTTGAGGTGAGGAAACTACTAGTTTATATCTTCCCAAACCTAAAAAGGGGAAATATTAGTGGGTTCATATCGTATATTCATGGATTCCACACATTCACAATTTTTAGATTCAATGGGGGCATGATTTAAAAACATGTTCTTCACACTTACTCAATATGCATCATACATAGATTACAGTGGAGGCATGTTTTGGAAACATGTCCTCCACATTTATATTTATATTAGTTTTCATATTTATCCATATATTTAGGGACATGTTATGGTAACATATCACCCAAACTTGTTCAAATTTTTAAATTAGCTAAATCACATAGTTATATGATTCATATACACATTTATGATAGAATTCTATGCATTGGTACCCTTGTTATACATAGTTTCAACATGAGACATATCTAAGGTGCATGTGTTATGTAATGTGCATCTAATATTAAAAAATAAAAATTAGTCTCATATTCTAAACACTTTTAGAGACTATCACCACCCACTAAGTTAGACTTTTATGGACAATATTAAGAAAATATACTATAGTAGTTGGTTCACTTTTTGGTATGGTTGAGGTAATTAAATCACTCAAATTTTCCAAGTTTATAGGTTATAATTTATTGTATCATCAAACCTCACAATTTTTATAGTGTGAGTTGAATTAGTTCACTCACAATCACCAGCTTATTTATAAAATCAATAGAATATAAAATATATATGCAATATAGATTGGATTTAGATTAATAAATGATAGTAAAGAGTACAAAAAATTGATGTAGTACACAAGAATTTAAAGTGGAAAAACCTCCAATAGGTAAAAAACCCATTAAGATGATATTCAATAATTGATAAACTCTACACCCCAATACAAATCCTTTCCTTCTCACTTATTCACATAAGCCTTCATAGAACCTTATAAATATTTGCCACATGTAAATATTAAACTCACTGAGTGTATTTTCATGAACAATATAATAGGGGTAATACCCTATTTATAGTAAAAGGTGAGTGGAGGTGACTATTGTAACCAATGGTTCCATCCTTCCTGAGAATCATTTAAATTAATTTGTTAATAATAAATCATAATATTTTATTATTTATTTAGATGAAGTTTTTCACTTGTGTTTAATAAATAATAAATTATTATTATTTAATAATAAACCAAAGTATGCTAATGGTCTAAATTAACCCACTTAGACATTAAATGTTCTAACACTCCCCCTTAATGCTAAATGGGGATAAATGTCATAGTCACCTTAATACAAGAATTATACTATGCACATAATTTAAGGATTTAAAAAAGTCATCATGTCAAACATCATGTTTTAAAATAAAAAGAATTATAATCCATAAACTAATATAAAGTAAGTCTAAGCTAGCATGATCATGAGACTACATCTCATAGTTTCCCATGAACAATCATCTAAGCATATTTGAAGGCTTTTATAACATAAGAACTTCTATTAAAAAGTATGCTTTTATATATTTGGCTAAAAAACTAAAACTTCTACATGAAGTTTACTTAAATCACATAAAGTTTATTATGCTTTACAATGAGAAGAAGCATAGAGAAGAAGTAACACGTGACCGTTAAGAACTGGCATTGTCATGCACACTCCTCCTCAATGGTAGCTCTAAAAGGCCTAGCATTTCATGAAACTAATAAAACATGGTAGCACCAAGTAGTTTTGTGAAGATATCTACCACTTATTCATCTATAGGATAGAACTACAAATTAATATCACCATTAAGGAATTTATCTTAGATAAAATATACTTAAAATTCAATATGTTTAGTTCTTTGGTGTTGCACTAATTTTTTTGTCAAAGCTATACAACTTTAGTTATCACAACAAAGGATGGTACTATGAGAAACATCCAAATGAAGTTATCCCAAAAAATTTCATAGCCATATGACTTCTTTTGAAACTTTCATAACATTTTTGTACTTTGATTTAGTAGAAGAGATAGAGATAGTAGGTTACTTTTTGTTGATCCAAATGATAACACCTACACCAAAGGTAGACAGATATCCAGAAGTAGATTTGCATTCTATAGTATCACTATCATGTTCAATATCATAATAACATTATAATTTAGCATTATCAATAGAAGAATAAAATAAACTAAAATTAATTATTCCTTTTATATAACAAATAATTTTTTTAATGAATTTCTAATGATCCAAATCTACATCATGCATAAATCTAGAAGCAACACCAACAACATATCAAATATCTGGCCTAGTAATGGTTATATAAATTAAACTACTAATAAGTTTTCTGTATAAAATAGGGTCAACTTTTTCACATGAAAGTTTAAGATCAATTTTAATACCAACTTCAATAGGAGTATAAGTATATTTACAATCAAGCATGTTAAACTTAACAAGAATATTATATGTATATTAAGATTGTGATACAATAATTAAATTTTTATCCTAAAATATAGTCATTTCTAAAAAATATATAGAATGCATAAATCAGTAATTTCAAACACTTAACTTAGTTTATCTATATATTTATGAATTAAACTAGATAGACCACCAGTAATAAAAATCATCAACATATAATATAATTAAAATCAAATGACCATTTTCAACTTTAACAAAGAGATCATTATCTAAATAATAGTTAGCAAAAGCTAATTCTTTGAAAAAATAAGTAATTTTAGAATATCAAGTTTGAAGAGATTGCTTTAAACCATACAAATATTTTTTTAACTTGCATACATAATATTCTCTATTATGATTAGTAAAACCTTTAGGTTGAGTCATGTATATTTTTTCTTCTAAATAATCATTCAAAAATACATTTTTGACATCTATTTGATGGATAATACAATAATTTTGAGTTGAAATAGCATAAGAAGTTTAATAATACTCATTTTTACTACAAGATCAAAGGTTTAAACATAGTCAATCCTAGATTATTAAGTAAACCCATGAGCAACTAATATAGCTTTAAACTTGTTAATCTTAGCAATTAAATTATATTTAATCTTATAAAGCCACCTACAAATGACAATATGCCTTTTAGGTGGAGGGACAAGATCCCAAGTTTTGATTTTTAATTAAGTCATTATATTGATATTGCATATAAAAATTCCAACTATCATCTTGAGTGAATTCCTTAAGTGATTGAGGTTCGCTTTCATACATAGTCATTAATACATGATAAAAATATTAACTTCTAGTTAATTTATTAAGATTACCAATATTAAAAGATTGAATTAGGGATTCTATCCATTTAGGTCTTTTAAATTGAACATGAAACTCAAGGGGTTATTTAGACTCTAAGTTACCCAAAAATAGATTAAATTTCTCAAGGGCATCTATTTCATCACTAAGAGAAACATGAGAGTTAGGTTCATCAATAGAAGAACACTGAGGAGGTTCTACATAAAGCTCAAAAAAAGATTTTTCAAGAATAAAAACATTCTTGTTTTCAATGATCAGATGTTTAGAATGATAATACATTATTAAACCTTTTGTCATACCTCCATAACTTTAAAAAATACAAGAATATGTAGTGGAATTGAGCTTATTTCTTTTAACTTTAGGAACAAAGATAGAAGCAGAACTACCAAAGATCATGAGATGAGCAACACTAGGTTTATTTTTATTCCAAATTTATAAAGGGGTATAAATATACAAAGTTTTGGTATGGAATATATTTAAAATATGTACAGTAGTAATCATGACTTAGACACAAAAACTTATGAATATTTGCAAATTACAAAATTGTTCTAACTATTTCTATGATGGTGTAGTTTTTTTCAACAATACCATGTTGATGAGGGGAATATAGAGTTGTTAGTTTCATCTGAATACCATAAATAATGTAAAAAGAATCAAATTTTTTACTAACATATTCACCACAATTATTAGTTCTTAATCTCTTAATATAAAAATCAGATGTATTTTCAACACTAGTTTTACATTTCTTAAATTTAGACAACACATCAAATTTATTTTTAATAAAAAATCTAGATCATTGTAATGTAATCATGAATAAGTTTCTACAACATCACTATGAATCAATTCTAAAGTATGTGAAGAATTCACATCATGATTCTTTTGAAAGGGGTTAGTAGGTTGCTTACCACATAAACAACCCTCACAAGCTTCATAATGAGAGGGGATAGAAGGAAGATCAACAACAAGAGTATTTTCAAACATATCATGTAAACTTATAAAATTAACATGTCCTAATCGTTCATACCATAACTAAGATTCATTCTTACTATGCAATGAAAGAAAACATGCAAAAAAAGAAGAAAATATATATAAACAATTATTTTGAACACCTTCAACAATCAAGGAACCAAATTGATTTTTAATAAACTAGCTATCTTTAAGTAATTATTTTTATGTTGAGAACAAGATATCAATTTATTTTTAAGCTTAGGTACATAGAAAAAATCATTTATAGTAACATTTAAAAATATTGCTTTTCCCTATTTAATTACTTATAAAAAAGAATTATCCCCTAAATAAATTGTTTTAGATATATTTCTAGAATCACATAAAATATTAGATAAACAATTCATATGGTGTGATGCACTTCTATCTAAAATCTACTCATTTTCATTTGAAGCAAATAAAGTAGCATACAAAGCAATAACATTTGAATCTTGATTGTTATTTTAATTAGGATTTTAATTTTTCTACTTATTTTGACTAGATTTATTTCCTTTGTCATTTTTAGAAGTTTAATTCTTATTTTTATCCTTGTTTTATAACATGTTTTTCTTCTATGATCAAATTTACCACACAAATTGTAATTTTTGTTAAGCTTAGGTGTATGATTTTTATTACCAGATTTTTTAATCCCAATTTGCTTTAGTAGAATTAGGGTTAGATTTTTGGTTTTTAGTGTTATAAAAAACATTATTTAAAGTAAGAAGTGCGTAAGTGTCATTCTATTTATAATAAAAATTAGTCATAACTTGCTTTTATTGAATTAAGATAGCAAAAAAATGGTAATATCAGGATATCTTACTTAGTTCGATACTTAGAATTCAAAATTGAAATATTTTTTTTAAATTTTTTAATGAATATTTAACTTAATGATAAAATAAATAAATTGATCCTAAACCAAATTACAATTACATCCATTTAACTAATCTTTAATGTTTTTTACTTTTAGCAATAAAATTCACAACTTTCTTATCACTTTTCATAGGTGTAGTTATCAATTCAAGGATTAACTTAATAATATTAGAGAGATGAGTGCACTCATGCATGGATTCAAATATTTTTTAAACATCACTAGGAGATTCTTGATTACCAATGTGGAAAAAGAATTCATCCTTAACACTCCACAAAACAATGGACATAGCTTCCTACATTTTCTGTTAAAATGTATTGGTAAGCTCAGGGATCACATGTCATCTAGAAGAGAATTTTTTAATCCCAATGACAACATTCCAAAACTTGCAATACATAAATATGGTTTTAACATGAATTTTTTATATATTATATTTACATTAAGCATTTGAGATTTATCTAAATAAAAATAGGGTGAAGCCATAGCTTCCCTTTAAACAAGATAGTAAACAAATGCTTAAAAATTATTTTAAATGAATTTTTAAAATATTTTCAAAATAAAGTACATTTTACATGTAATTATACTTATTACATAGTTTAGTTGCCAAACAATGTAAAACATTGAATTAAAGTTTCACTAATTTAGGTGTCAAAATAATTGCACTCAAAATGACCACTTAATCACTATTATTAAGAAAGGTGTAAAAACTTCAATAATGGCTTCAAAATAAAAAATATACCACTTTAATACATCAGGAACATGATAAAACCTAGAGATTCATTGGTTACATGACTATGTTTATCAAAATATTATTCACTAGGTTGAAAGTTGAAGAACTAGAGGACATGTCAGGGGTTTGGCAAAGTTGGCATGTGAAATAAAAAATAGATTTCAAATTAAACTAAATTTGAAAAAATGTTTTGACCAAGTTAAAAAATATTGAATAAGAGGGTTTTGAACTTGGGAACTCGTTAGTTGTAAGATCTAGAAAAAATATAAACTACCAACTCTTCTAGGAAATGTTTCAAAATAATACATGCACTAATCTATATTTAGAAATTTTTTTTTATAAAATACATATATTATGTGCATGTAAATAACATAAGAGAAAAAAAAATTAAAAATAATTTTTTAGTGATTCTTTCATTTTCTAAGGTGAGACCCAGGGTTTAAAAAAATAAATTAATAAATAGTTTATTTTTTAAATACTTTTTCAAAACTATATGAATTTTAAAAAATAATTGTAACCTCATGGCTCCCCTGTAGAATTTCAAGAGCTTAGATCTCCTTGTACAAGTCTCAGATTTGCTTGAAAATTTAACAACCCTCTTATTTTTGTTTGATAAACACAATTAGACCCTCAAAATGGAATTTTTGATGAAAAATAAATATTTTAAATTACCTTAGACTAAATTATGACACCCCTATAAATGCTTTGGAGAGCCCATAAACTTGTACAAGCACTCAAAAATCTTGAAATTTGTTCCAATCTTCCAAAAAAAAATTAACAATGAAGGAATTTAAAAAATCAATTTTTTGAGTTTTTTTAGGCTAGTTATGGTGCCTTAGGCTCAGATAAATAAAAATTCTATTTGAAAAAGATTTGAATCTTCCAACAAAAAATCTTGTCAATCACCCAATCATCTCATGGCTCTGATTCCATGATAAAATTGATAGAATATAAAATATATGTGTAATATAGATTGGATCTAGATGAATAAATGATGGCAAAGAACACATAATTGATATAGTACACAAGAATTTAAAGTGAAAAAACTACCTAGAGGTAAAAAACCCATGAATATGATATTCAATAATTTAGAAACTCTGCATCCTAATACAAATCCCTCCCTTCTCACTTCTTCACATAAGTCTTCATAGAACCTTATAAATATTTGTCACACGTAAATATTAAATTCATTGAGTGTTTTTATATGAATAATATAATAGGGATAATACCCTATTTATAATAAAATGTGAGGGGAGGTGAATGTTGTAACTAATGGGTCCATCCTTCCTGAGAATCATTTAAATTAATTGGTTAATAATAAATCATAATATTTTATTATATATTTACATGAAGTTTTCACCTTATGTTTAATAAATAATAAATTATTATTATTTAATAATAAACTAAAGTATGTTAAAGGTCTAAATTAGCTCACTTAGACATTAAATGTTATAACAATTATAAGTATGATTGGGTTGCATGGTTGAGCAAGTCTCAACTGCCAAGTGGTAATCCACCTTTTCTCCAAGGTTGGGGGCATGTGCCCTCCTCTCTCTCTCTCTCTCTCTCTCTCTCTCTCTCTATATATATATATATATATATATATATATATATATATATATATATATATATATATATATGCACTTTCTATATTTAGATGTGTCCTAATATTAGTTTTAGTGATTCATAAAGATACATATTTTAAATCAAATTTCTAAAAAGCAAGATAGTTGTATAAATACATACGTTTACTCTTAAACCTTACTCTCTTTCAATTTTAATCATCTCAATGTTTATAATTTTAGATTATATGCACTAATTATATGTTATAACATGTTCTTGGTTTTAGGTTAGTCATCATCAAAGCACTCAATTTGGTCTCACCCAAAAGAAAGGTGTGTTATACACACCCAGGTACACCATTCTTTGCTTTTAAATAGTAATTTCATTACTATATTAAATGGAGGAAATGTATATAATATTTATGAATTATATATCACCTCAATCTTGTACACTTGGTAAACTTAGACCTTGGTTGTTCCTCTCATTTTTAGACCTTTTCATGCTTATAAAAGTCTCATATTTACTCTTTCTTATGCCTTATGGACTATATCTTAGTCTAACTAATCTTATGTTGATGATTCAAGAATTTTATCTTGCCCAAAATTATTAAAACCTACTTATTGTATGCCTCTACAAGTTCTGAGCCTACATCTATTTTCTTGATCCCTAGACACTTGCATCTTGGACAGACACCTATGTCGATATAGGTGACATGTTCTGACATAAGTTTCTAATGCCCTAAAGTCATCTAATTTGTAAATTATACATATCTTAATAGTCATACTAAGTGTTATTATGTGATATATTATCTAAATAGGAGTGGTATATATGCATAATCACTCATCATTCTAAACTCACCTAGCATAAACATATCATTCATACCAAATAACATTTAATTGAGAAAAGATTTTCTATTTTATATTATTCTCATATCAATAATAAGAATAACACACCTATAGGTCTGAAGTAGTAAAGGAGTAGCCCAACAACTTGATATGACAAGGTACAAGGTGTGTTACTATTGTACTTTTTTCCACATATTGTACCCTTGTTCACACAAAATCCAATACATTAGGGGAAAAATACATTAGTCTGATACCCTCTTTAGAGTAATAGCTATGTATAAAACACCCACTAACAGAGAGATCTTTGGGCTTAGTTATACACTATGAGCCCACTAACCCATTTTTACCAGGGTCACTATGAAGATAAAGAACTAAGATCTGACCATTTGAGAAGGAGAGATAATCTATGACCTAGATCTAAATTTACCAAAGTGAAAGTGATGATGAACCAAAATAATCTAGGTGGTCACATCCAATTTTAGTAAGTATTATGTATTTAACACCTATGTCTGATCTAGACACTAGTGTCAACATAATTATCTTTGGTTGATACAAGTGCCTACAACTATAGAGGAAATTAATCTTGAATTTGACATTTATTTCAAAATATTATTCCTGTTTACTTCCTAAATATCCTAGATCTAGATATATTTTAGCATCACAACCAACTAAGTATCTTATTTCTTTGTCATTATAATATCTAGCATATTTGTACTTTCCATTTTTATCATATCTCAACATAATAAATTCATTATATGTTATATTTTAGTTTTTTAATTAATTGTCTTGATATATATCTCTTTATCATCCTCATTTATATATTCTTAACCCTATCTACCCAATAATAGGATCCATATCTAATTTAATGTTAAATAGTTGCAACATTTATAAGGAATTTTGAAACCCAAACCAATAATGTTACATATATATGGCTACTTTTTGGGATGTCAAACTTGATAAATAAGTTAGTTCCACCCATATTTTCATTGAATGTGTTTACCTTAATATTATTAAGCATATTATTAAGAAACAACCTCCTAGTTGTAACATTAACAACATTTTATAGGAAACCCTTGAAATCATCAAGACCTTTCAGAAGACACTAATAAGTCGCATGTTTGGGAAAGGAAATAGGGGTGTGTAGAAACTATTTAAAAATTATAAATCACCTTAGTCTTGTACACTTGGAAAATATAGACATTAGTTATTCCTCTTAGTTTTAAAAAAAAATCACTATCAAAAAAATCTCATATTTGTTATCTCTATATGTTCATTATTTATCTCTTAGTCTAACCAATATAATTCTAATGATTCATACATCCTATCATATTTAGAATGTGATAAAGATATTTATCTTATATCTCTTCAAGTTCTAGAATTATGCATGTTTTCTAATTGTTCAGACACTTGTGTCCCAATTAGATGCCTATGTTGATAGTATCCTATTCCAACACAAGTTTCAAGTGCCATAAAGTTAATTTAAAAATAAAATTTATGCCTACGTTCTTAATTTATTTAATCTAAGATATTCTATAAAAGGGCTGGTATGGATGCATGATCAATCCTTATTCATTCTACACCTAACATAGACCTAGCACACACATAGAAACATCTCACCTCTCACAAGAAAAAGTACAAAAAGAATTCAATAAAGCATTAAAATGAGAAAAGATTTCATATTCTCTCTATTTACATATCATTAATAAGAACAACACATATACAGCTTTGAATTATTGAGAGAACACTATATGAGTCCTATTTTCTAATTTACAAGATAGGTCATGTTAGGGGATAACTACATAAATATGAGGCCCTCTTTCGAGTAGTGGCTATGTAGGTATCACCCAATAATAGAGGGGTCTTTAGGGTTAACTCAACACTATGAGCCCATTAAACTATTTTTTTTAATCACTATATTATGAAGAGTTAGGGGTTTGATGATTCAACAAGAGTGAGAATCTATTATCTATATCTAAATGCACTAGAGCAAAGGCAACATAGAACCCAAAACACTTTATGTGTTTACATCTAGATCTAATAGGTATTCCATACTAGACACCTATGTCCAAATTCAACGAAAGCATCAATGTAACCATCCTAGGTTGACACAAGTGTCTGAGGTCATAAAGGTCAAATTTATAGAATCTAATGATTGATCTAGAATCCAAATATAGTTTATCTTTAGCATATTCAATATCAAATCTAAATGTTCATAGTAATCTAGTTAGTAATTTTTTTTACATTTATTACAATATCAATCATTAATTATAATTACTATTTTTATCATATCTCAATATTTAAATTTAGAATATTTTTTATTTGAGTTTGAAAATTAATTGGCCTTCTATAGATATATTTTTTCACCTTTGTGACCTATGCTATCTCTGCCCCTTTAACCCTAGAACACCACTTATAGTTTTTATGGTTAAATATTTGGTGAACCTAATTTGTGTGGATGCAAAATAAAATGATTTTTAGGGTTTTATTTTGTTGTACTTTATTTCAAATTCTAAATTTTACATTTGTAAGCAATTGAATATTTTAATAAAAAAACTCATTTTCAAATGGAATATAAAGAAGCATTAGTTACTCATTTTAATAACAATAAGGGCTTAATAGGTGCATTTTTATATGTTACAAGAGATGAAATCAGTAAGCATGTTAAGGTTATGATTTCCTCACCTAGTGATGGTGAATCCCTAGAAAGTAATATAACTTATTCCATTACAATAAATCTACCAACATATAGTGGAGGTGTTGATTATATTTTCCAAACTTTGTTTTTTAAAACTACTATCAAGACATCTTACATAGAAAACCTTAGCACTTTAACCTAATTTATAGTTTCAATGCCTATATATACCCAACCTATAGGTACACCTACTTTGGTGACTTCTCAAATTTCTAGTCTTAAAGACCAACAGGTGCAAGTTGTTAAAACTATAAAACTTTTGAAAAATAAGGTTACAAATATTGAACAAAATTATATTAAATCACCTTATTCTATTGAGTCATAAGAGGTGTTGCATAATCCTATTACACTATGGATATATCAACTTTTTTTTTCACCAAAGTTCACATTTTATGATGGCAAGGTGATCTTGAATAACATCTTTGATCTTTTTATGTGGCATGTTTTGACTATGCCTCCAACGATAAAATTTAGATCAAATTATTTCTAAAGAGCCTCAAGAACTATGATTTAAGGTGGTTTTATGATTTACCTATCTAATTATTAAACACATTCAAACCTCTTGTAGACTAATTTTTGGCATAGTTTTCTATCAATATCACTAAAAGAAAATCTTATGCCCAAATTGTAAAAATAAAACAAGGAACCAATGAAACTATAATTTAATATATCTTAAAATACAATACAATGTTAGCTAAAATGACCAATCTAATCACAGACAAAGAGTTTCAAGACATATTAAATCAAATTTTTCTTTTCCCATTACATGAGTCCATTATTTTCAAAAAATTCAAATCTTTCAATGAATTGTGCCATATTGTTCACGATCATGAAATGAAACTTATCTCATAAAAAAAAAATTAAGTGTGTATAAAACACACTAACTATATCTACATTTAATAGTTTACTATCAAACTAAGTTACAAGGTAAAGCCTCATAAACCTAAAAAGTAAAAAATTACTATAGTTAATGTGGTGTCACAATAACCTAATTATCTTGTCTTAATTAATGCACCAAGGAGAAAATTTAAATGCTTACCCAAGTCTCCCACTTCATTACTCCCATATTTTATAGAGTTTCACCTCATATCTCTCCCTAATCCTATAGAGGTTGATATGACTAGACCTCTACCCAAAAGGTATGATGTAAATGCTTGTTGTCACTATCATGAAGGCCCTAGGAATTATATAAATAGAAGTTTTACCTTGAATCATAAGATCCAAGACCTCATTGATGAATAAAATATTAAATTTAATGATCCTCTAAAGGAATTAGGTTCATGACATGGTGATCATGAAAAATATAAAATATTTAACAATCCTTTACAATATCATTCTAAGAAGGATCTAGAAGTGAAAGTGACATATTATGCACATCCTCCTCTATCACTTTATAGGCACCCATTAGATGGGATTACTAGTAATTATACATGTCATACACCTCATATATTTTATAGACCCTCTATTAATTTTGATGACAATGAGATTATGGATGGTGATTATGACCTTCATTCCTTATTCATTTGAGCATACCTTGATCACCAGCCTATACATAGTATTATGATTGATAATGGTGTAATAAAAAATGTTTACACCATGACTTAAATTACAAATTTGGGTTATACACATAATGATTTACATCCTTTAATTAAATTAATTAGATTATTTAATGGGAAATCATAACATGTTATTGGTGATATATACTTGCCTTTACAGGTGGGTCTAGCACATGTGGTTACTACTTGTTATGCCCCTAACCTATCACATGTATGAGGATAGTATTAGCTAGCTTGTGGCTTACTTATCCCTATTTGATGCTATATTACATTTATCTATGCTTTATTTTTATTAGTAGGTCGGCCTATGGAGTAACCATGGCCTAGATAGACTATATATAGGAGGTAGTGGGTAATTATTCATCGTCATATTGTGAATTCTGCTCTTATTGAAGCTTGTGGAGGTTGCCCCCTCAAAGTGGCTTATCTATTATCATATATTTAGATATATTTCAGTCATATTTGGATATAATTATTCTATTATACTTAATTCTTAAATTAATTTCATTACAAGTGGTATCAGAGCTGTGATTTGGGCAATCTTGTGGGTGAAACACTAAATTTAATAAATGTTGCAATATATATAAAATGGTTGTGAATTTATCTACAAAATATTTACTAGAGGTGAGAAATAATAAAATTAAGCTTCCATTAAAATTTTGGCTCATTTGTATTTGTTTTACAAAATTTATCTATATTTTATGGTTTTTCATAAAATTGTTCTATAGTGCACAATTGAAAGAAATTTTCAGAGTTGTTTAAATTTTTGGAAATATTAGAAAAATTTGGATATGGTATGTTCTTTGTATATTTTTATTTGAGGCTAACATAATTCCAAAATTGCTTGGTCAAATTTGTATCAAAAGTGCCAATAAGGGTCGACATTGTAAAACCCTTTTATGGCAGGTCCACAAACTTGGGGCCAAGGAAAGGGTGCTGAAAATCCAGGTAAAACTCCTAAAAAGGAAGATATGGAGTTATAAGGGGGATGTACTAGACCCTTTGTACCAGGGTTTTTTGACATAGATCACAAAGTGAGCCAACTTGACTATAGTGTGCAAGGCATTTAGAGTGAGGTGCAAGGCATACAATCTAATATGAAATCCATACAAGATAGTTTGTGAGATATCATTATGGATTTGAAAATTAATCAGTCAAATCATCAAGCTAACTCTATTGCACAACTCCACCAGGGTGGTTCTCCTAACCAGTCTACTTCAAATCTAACTTCATGGCCACAGAGGAACCTATTACCAAAGGTGGATATGCACAAATTTGATGGAAAAGATCCACTCAATTAGATCAACCAAATGGAGAATTTTTTTGACATACATCAGATTCTAGGTGGATAGAAGGTTACCATGGCATCCTTGTATCTTGAACCTGATCAATTCATTTGGTATCGATGGTTGTGTGCTCAAAAGGAAAAGATGACTCTGAATGTCACCTGGTCAATTTTTACAGAGGAGCTACAATTACACTATGGCGATAATGTGATAGAGAATTAATTCAACTAACTAGAAAAATTGTGACAAACTAGCTCCATCAAGAATTATATTCATCATTTTCAAAACCTATCCTTACGTGTGGAGACAATTTCTAAAGTAAACTTGAATGACCTATTTTTGGGTGGACTCAAGGACCACATTCAAAATGAGGTACGCATGTTTAATCCACTTAAGATTTTTAATTCTATTATCATGGCATGTAGAGCTGAGGAAAAATTCATAGCCAATAAGAATAAGCCATTCACTCACTTCAAAGATTGTAGCATATCATCACCAACATTTCCTCTACCTACTATAGATTGACCCCTCAGTAAATTAAAGAGAAGCATGCAAAAGGATTATGTTTTGTTTGTGACAGTAAGTGGAGTAAAGGACATAGATGTGTTGAGAAAAAGTTATTCTACATTGAGGGACCAAATGAAGATGAAGCAGATGATGCCTCCAATGATGATGAGGAAGATATAGAGGAGGTACCTAAAGATTCCCAACCTACAATCTCTTGTCATGCACTTGCAAGTATTAGCACTCCACAAACTCTTAAGGTGGTGGGTTTCCTCAAGAAATAGAAGGTGACAATGTTGATTGATTCAAGGAGCACACTGTAGACACCGCAAATGTGTCTGCACCTTGGCTCTCCCCCCTTGTCCGCCTCAAACCCATATCCTAACCCTTGGCCTTAGTCCCCTCCACTCACTTGATTAAAATCACTTAAATATTTCAATTAAGTGGCCCCCTTTCCACCTCACCCTTGCTACCTTGGATCCTCCCTTGAATCCCTCCACCTTCCTCTTAGCCTTTATTATGCCAAATCTTCTCATTATCTTCCTCCCGCGCCCATTTAAGCATCCTCATGATCATTCTTCCCACAATCCCTCACCCGGTGGCGTGCAAGAACAGGCAGAGGCTATTTTTAGTCTTTGTCCCCATTCTGCCACTACCGATGTCGGTGACCCGGCGAAACTGCCGGCATCGGCAGCCTTCAAGACCCCTTTCTGCATCCGTTACAGCCCCCGGCCCCTTGAGCTCGCAAACAGATTTCTCTTGGTGTTTTGGCATTCGTTTCTTCTCCCTCTGGACCTCGTGCAATAGCAGCAACAGGTGCAGGGATTCTTGAGCAGAGATTTCCTCTTGCAAAGTCTTCTGTGGTCTCAACAACAGCTCTTCCACTCTTCATTCAGCAAGCTTAAAAGGTAAGCACAGTCTGTTATTTCATTTCATTTCTTTTCTTTAGTGTTCAGTTGTTTTGCATCCGCTGTCTTCCACTATCCTCTGTCCTACCCCCTGAGAGGCTGAAAAGCCTTCTCAGGCCCTGTCCTTTGTCCATCTCCCTTTCCTCTGTCATCCCTTCAGTATAATCCCAGACAACTCCCTCATCCCTCCTGCCAACAAAGACCCTATATAGGGTACCTAATCAGAACCAGACCATCCCCCAGTCCATTCAAATTCATCCTTGAGCTCTGTCTCGACCCTATCCACAAACCAGACCCATCCACAGTCTAGAAACCCGACCAGACCCGACTACAGGCCACTTCCTCGACCGACGCCGGTTACTTCCCCGACCGACGTCGGCAGACCAGGAAACCGATGACGGCAACATTACCAACCTTGGCGACTGTCATCAGCCCGACAGCTCCTTTCAGGTAATCATTGGTCTTTTCTTTCATTTCTAGTTTGTTTATCACTCCTATATTCTGGCATTCTGTATTTCCTTAGTCTTTTTATCTGTCTGTTATCAGTGGGTTGACCTCCCTTGAGGAAGTTTTTACACTTCCGGGAACAAGCTTTCACTTGGCAACCCGCTGCCTATCCATCTAACATTTTCTTGTCCAAGTTTCTTTTTTCCTTGCAGGTGTCATTCCTCCACAGCCAAAGAGGGGTGCCCAAAAATGTCTGGATTACGGTGCGCAATCTTTATCCAGGTACTTCTAGCCTTGTCCATTTCTTTAGTTTCTTTATTCATCTTTTGAATGTAGAAAGCGAATTAGCGATAGAAACATTCTGGCACGCCCGGTGGGACCTTAGGTTCTTCTTCGGGTTCCTCTTCCTTTCATTCATTTAGGTGCATTTAGGCTCCTTCCTTCTTGTCTCTTTCTTCTATTCCAAATGACACTATAAGCAGGACTAAAATGAATCTTTCTTCCTTGCATTTCAAGACTAGTCTAAACATCATACTCTCAACCCTTTCTCAAACTTGTCTTCATAACAAATCTCACATTTTGACTTGGGCTTAAAATGTATCACACTTTCATTTCTGCTTGTGCTTGCATTAGTCCACATCTAGTAACTTAAATCTGCATATTGAATAAATCGTAGACACTTGATGTTACACTACCAGACCACATGCACTAAAACGAACATAAAACTTACTTGAGACAAGGCCCGACTGGGATTTCATCCCCCAGCGGATACCTTACCCACCCCGGTGACCCTACTTGGATTTCATCACCAAGGGGGAAGCCCACTCCGTTCTCTGGCAGAGGATAAACTCTAGGCGAGGTATATCTTGGCTAAGCGAGACCAGCTAACCACTGGAATCGTGAAGTGAGGGGAGCTTGCTCCTTAGCACCAGGCCACATACCAGACCTAACACAAATTTTTGAGCACCTAAAACAAGACCCGAAACCAGCTCTAGACTGCCTCTTCTAGGACCTTTCTTACAGCCAATCTCCCCAAACATTCATCTAAGGCATAAGCCACAAGATTCTAAGGTTAATTCTAAGGATTTATCGCTTAGGCTTGTCTGTCTCTCTCAGTTCTTCTCTTCTCATCTGTTTGTTTGAGTGAGTGAGGACGCTTTCTTCATTATTTTTCCAAGAATCTTAAAATCTTTTGGTTCTCTAGAAGACACAGTCACCGGCATCGATTCTGTCACCGACGTCAGCTTTTCTATCTTACCGGCATCGGTTATCTGACTGACGTCGGCTATCTACCTTACCGACATTGGTTTTTAAACCGATGTCGGTCTCTGTCACTGTCCTTTTTTTTCAAAACCAGCAGCCTAAAACCTGCCCCTTCTCTGACAAAAACTCTATTCTGGTTTTCTGAAATAGAAAAACACAGTTTCTGAAATCTAAACCCTTTTTGCCTTGCATGGTTTTGACTCGTATCCAAGCCAAGGCTCTTGTCAACCACGCTAGCTGTCAACCACTTCCGTCAACCCCGTCCGTGACCAAGCCTACAATGGAGTTCAACTCGGAGACCGAAAGAACTCCCATTCGTCCAACCCCACCCCAGACTCCTATTGTCCAAGAAGGGGACCAAGATTTCAAACGATTCTTGGACCTCAACGTCAAGGCCTTGCAACACTATCTCACACATAGTCGAACGCGAGACTCCTTGGGCAATCCAATCTATGGAATGCCAACCTCTCTTGCTGCGACTATGGCTGTATCGACGGCATCCGTAGTTCAACCCTTGGACACTCAAGCCATCGCTTCGACCACCGACCAGACTTTGACAAATCCTCTAGGCGTGGCCTCTCCCTCTATCTTTGGGCCCACCTCCACTGAGGTTTTGGCCCCCTATCAACATCAACCCGCTCAACCGCTATCCACTCCTTTTGAAAACCTTGTCGTCTCTATTTCGCCTACCCTGGCCCCTATCAACACCAGGGTGGCTTCTTATCCCTTGGCCCCCGTCACCACAGTCCAACCTCTCATGGTAACATCGGGCCTAGCTATGCCTTCTACCCAACCACCTTTAGCCTCTTCATCTATCCCTACGACTAGTTACCCCTACGTTGCACCTTTATAGGGGCAACCAACTATGTCGTATGCCTCCCCTAGCCTCTTCCAAGCACCCTACAACTTAGGGGGCATGCCACCCGTCAATCCGTCGGCAGACATCATCAAAATGCTGATGGACAAGATGACCAGTCTAGAGACCTCTATTTCCGGCTCACGCAACGCTCTCTCATATGAGCAGATCTGCAACGAGCCCATTCACCCTTCTATCCCAATCAGACCATATCCTAGCCAGTGGGAGATTCTGAAGTTTTCTCGCTTTCAAAGCAAGGAAGACCCACAGCAACACTTGCGGGCATTCAGACATGCCTGTTACCTCATTGCCCATGACGATGCGTTGCTCTTACGCACGTTTCCTATGTCTCTCTCAGGTGCTGCGCTCGACTGGTACAACTCCCTTCCTAGCCATTCTCTCTTCTCATTCACACAATTGGCCCAGCTCTTCCTCGATCACTTTTCCATCAACATAACCAAGAAGGTCTCGATCACGGACCTCTATTCTATTCGGCAATTCGAGGACGAGTCCATAGCTGACTTTGTTGCTCGATGGAGAGGCCTCATCAATCAACTCTCCTTTTCCTTACCCCAGGCCAAGCTTATTGAACTCTTCTCCCAAGCCTGTGCCAGACATATTTCTTCCACCCTGAGGGTTCAAACCTTCCGCACCTTTGACGAAGCCTTCATGATGGCCTGCAAACTTGAGTTGCGTGCCATCGAGGAGAATAAGGTTGAGTTGTGGAGCAAGAATCCTAGCTCTAAGACCAACGACTCTTCTTCTACTAAGCCATCATCATCCAATTCTAAATCCAAGGCCTTAGCTAATGCCATGGTTGTTATACCTTCATCTTCTTCAACCAATCAGCCTGAGCCATCCACATCTCAGAGTGCCACTCGCCAATTCCAGCAGAGATACGTACAACGACGGTATACTCCTCTCGGAGAATCATACGCATCTATGCTAGAAAATCTTGTTAAGCAGGGGGTCCTCAATCTCCCTCAAGCCCGACCTCCTCCACAATTTGATCCCTCACATGCCATCCCTGCGTGGTATAGGGAACAAGACTTCTGCAGCTTCCACCGTGTTAAGGGACATGACACGGAAAACTGCAAAACTTTTAAGAACATAATCCAAGACATGCTTGAAAAGGGGGACCTCATCTTAGACAATCCCAATGCACCCCCTAATCAGGCCATTGACATCTTCAAACAGCCATTCCCTAATCATCAGCCAACTCAAAACAATGTCCAGACCTTAATTGATGACAACCATGAGCACAACATTCGAACAGTCAATACGGTCTCGCCTTTCGTCCCCAATCAACCTCTCGAGGTTAGTCCATCAATCATTCCATCACATGTGGATGAACCTCTTTCCCCGGCTAGTTCTCCATCGACCTCTCTCATCTTAGAGGATGCCTCGGCTTTACCAGCACCACCGGTCTCGCCATCCTCCTTTCTACTGCCTATGGAGGACCCGACCCTTCCTACTCCTCAACCGCAAGTGGAGGGCATTATCATCCCTGCCCTTTACCCGCTTGAGGAGCCTCGTGTTCCGGTTTCTTCTCCACCCAGGGAAGAACCTGTCTCCCCTTCATCTAAATCTGTCATGACTTCACCATACCACGCCTCTAAGACCACTACACCCATCTCATCTTCAACCTCGCAACCATCAACATCTTCTTCTCAGCCATTTTCCCGGTTAGTGGAGAAAATCAAACTTCTCCCTCCAAGGAAAGTGACGCCTCAAGTGTTGTGGGAGCATCTCAAAGCCCTTCAACATACCCGTGCCCTCTCATCACATGCTGCTAATCTTCCCAAGATAGAATCTCTTCAGACTCTTGACAAAGACCAGACTCTCAAACCTCAACCAAGACCGAAACCTGCATCTCTCTCATCTAAGCCTATCAAGTCGCTTGGCGTTCATCCTGTCTCCACCCTCACTCACCTGCAAGTGAAGGTGGACCTAGACCAGGCCTTGACCAGTAGTAGTCCTTCAACCAAGTCAAAGGAGACTGCCAGATCGCCGAAGCGAATGCCTCCTTCCCCGTCACCATTGCCATCCATCTTGGGCCCCCATCCTTCGACCCTGGCTAGAATCCTTCCCACTCCAGCCTCCAATCAAAACCCGTTGCCTCCTTTGCTTCCTCTGCCTACCTCCAACCATCCCTCTCCCAAAAAGGCGGTACCAATCACCAAGAAAATGTCATCTCTGCCTGTCACCGCACCATCAACCCATAAGGTGGTACGGAAACCTCTTCCAACCTCGCCTAAGCAAAAGTCACCGACCTCGCGCATATCAAATAGCACGGACCCTCTAGTGGGCTCATACTCATTGATATTGCGCTGACTTCTGCAGACTTCCGACATAACCCTTCCACCCATCAAGCCTTTCCAACCTCTCGGGTCCAAGCCCTCCTGGTTCGACGACACAAAAATCTACTTATATCATCGTACACCAGGACACGACACCGAGACTTGCTGTGCCCTCAAAGCCGTCATCTGCCACTATATGGAGAAGGACACTCTTCTCCTTGAGGACACTCTTGACCAGACACCGACTCCTTCCCATCCAACCTCTTCAACCACGTCAACATCTCACCAGCAAGACATGACCCCTTCTTTGCCTCCCATTTTCAAAATCAATGCTGTCCGTATAACCACTAGATCACAAAAGGACAAGGTGAAAGACAAAACCGCCATTCCTTGGACCTATCCCTTCGTCAAGCCACCTCTTGCGCCCAAGCCTGAAATTTCTATCCTCGGCGCATCCCAGCCTTCTTCGTCTTCTTCTTCTGGGCCAATTCACGACTCCATGCTGAAGCAGCTTCACCAGACACCTGTAAAGATGTCTCTTTATGACCTTATCCAAACCTCACCTCAGCACCGTCAAGCCCTCATCCAAGCCTTGCAGGCAGCGGAGGTCCAACCCGAGGACCCCCAACCACTCGCTGCCCTCGTCCATTCTTTATCTCCTATCGCCTCCATCACATTCAGCGATTCTGAGATTCCCACATCTAACGCAGAAGATCAGGACGCTGCCCTCTTCATCACTGCCTATGTTGATCAGACACGCATCAAACGCGTAATGATCGATGGCAGCACTAGCATCAACATAATCTCTACCCATGCCTTTGACCAATTGGCTCTTCCCAAGAATTGCGTCTCCAAAATTGACGCGATCTTACGCTCTTTCAACGACACCACAGCCACGACCATTGGCACAGTCATCCTTCACATTTGTGTTGGTCCACGCACAGTCCCAAAGCTCTTCTATATCATCGAAGGAGAGTTTCAATACAACATTCTACTGGGCCGACCTTGGATCCGTGCCATGGCCTGTGTCCCCTCTACCATGCACCGTTGTGTGAAGTTTGAGCATGACAGGCAAGTCCACACCATTCCCGCTGACCCTTCACCCTTCAAGACTTGTAACATAACCTATCGTCCCAACGATGTCCTCATTCCCATCAAGCCGTCAACTCTGGCACCGCCTCCATCTGCGGAAGCTTCGACCAGTTCGCAATCGGCGGTCGCCCTCACCCCTCCTCTTCAAGCACCGACCAAAGACCCCATGGAAGATGTCTTCCAACGACTATCACTTGGGGAATATCACTTGTTGACCCTAGACATGTTCCAAACTCCGCAAGAGTATGGACGCCTTCATCTCAGTCCCAATTACGACCCTCAGATCGGGATGGTTGTGCCTTTTGGTCCTCCTCACCTCCAAACCAACTTTGTCTATGGGGGGCTCAATCAAGCTCCTACCAACGACAATTCCCTCTCTCCACCCCGACCTTTCACATCAGATTTCTCATTTCTTGGCAACCCCGCCTTTGCACACACTTACCTTTACAGGTGTGCATGGAAGGGTTTTGGTTTTGGACATTATGAGCAGGGCTCCCATCAGCCCATCGAGCCACTCAATGATGACGATGCCAAGAAATAGTATGGCCTGGGATATCATGACCCCACACAGGCTCCTTCCGACCTTTGTCCCGAGCCAACAATTGACCAATCTCCTCCAAACTCACCCATTTCTCCTTCATCACCTACGGAGTCGGTGGTTTCCATCCCTCCTAGTTTTTTTTTCCATAAACACCATCCGCCTGGAACCCCTGACCTATCAGCTCAATGGGGTGTCCAGATCTCTCCCTCTCATCTTTCCTACCATGATAGAGGATGAGTCGGCAACCATCCACACTGTCCACTGCGTTGACAATGATGCCATCCTTTCCTACATGGGTGCCGATGACTCTTTCATTTAGCGTTCCCTCCCTTTTGAGACCCAGGTTATGTTAAATGAATCAACCATTAACATCAACCTCCCTTCTTTCGATGTTCCTCACGTCTTAAAGATTGGCCAGTCTTTAGACACTCAAGAGCAGCTTGACTATACCCAGTTTCTTTCCGACCATAGCAAGGCCTTTACCTGGACTTACAGCGACATGCCTGGCATCGACCCCACCATCGCTACCCATAACATTGTCACCAAACCAGAGGCCAAGCCTGTTAGGCAAAAGCTTTGAAAGATTCATCCTCGCGTTGCGCTCCTTGTCAAAGAGGAGCTTCAGTGCCTTCTTTCTATCTCCTTCATCCAGCCCATCGATTATCCATAGTGGGTCTCTAACATCGTCCCAGTTACTAAAGCAACTGGGGGGATTCGGATCTGCACAGACTATCATGACCTTAACCTAGCCTGTCCCAAAGACGACTTTCCTCTTCTTAACATTGACCAGCTTGTTGATCTCACGGTCGGCCATGAGATGCTATCTCTCATGGACAGTTTTTCAGGATACAATCAAATCCTGATCGCACCGGAAGATCAGCACAAGACTACCTTTATCACCCCATGGGGGACTTTCTGCTATCGAGTCATGCCTTTCGGCTTGAAAAATGCTGGTGCCACATATCAGTGTGCCATGACCTACATTTTCCATGATCTCCTCCACAAAATCATGGAGGACTATGTGGACGACCTTCTCGGCAAGTCCAAGCTTCGCCGCGACCACTTGACCATTCTCAAAGTCATCTTCTCTCGCCTTCTTCAATACAATGTTCACCTTAACCCCAATAAATGTGTCTTTGGGGTCCTCTCAGGCAAGCTTCTCAGCTTCATCGTTTCCTTCCGTGGCATCGAGATAGATCCCGCCAAGATCCACGCTATCCTTGAAATGCCACCCCCGACGAATCTCAAGTAGCTTCACAGTCTACAAGGGAAGCTCCAGTCCATTCGCCATTTCATCTCGTAGCTTTCAGACCGCTGCCAACCTTTTCATCATCTCCTTAAGAAGGACGTCTCCTTTAAATGGGATGAGGACTATCAAGAGGCTTTTAAAGCCCTCAAAAGCTATCTGGTCTCTCCACCAGTCCTCGTTCCACCTAAAGATGACCAACCCTTCTACCTTTATATCTCTGCCACCGACCATTCGTTAGGTGCCATGATCACGCACCGAGACGAGCATCATCATGAGCAAGCGGTTTACTACATCAGCCGAACACTAGTCGACTATGAAACTCGGTATACTCATACCAAGAAACTCTGTTTGGCATTAGTCTTTTCCACTACCAAGCTCCACCACTATCTTCTCAACCACAAAACCTTTGTCGTCACTCACACCGACCCTCTCAAGTATATGCACTCCAAGCCATATCAGAATAAACATATGGCTCGATGGCTCATGCTGCTCGCTGAATTTGACCTTGAATTCATCCAGCAAAAATCTATCAAGGGGCAAACCATCGCTGACCAGCTAGCAGATGCCCCTCTTCTCGACAATCAACCTTCACACTGTGAGTTCCCTGACGAATCTATTGCTACACTTTCCACCGATGACACCATCTACCAAATGACCATGTTCTTTGATGGCTCTAAATGTCAACTCGGTGGGGGTGCAAGGGTCATTCTCATCCCACTCGAAGGGGAGCCCATGCCTCTATCTTTCAAGCTTGACTTTGATTGTACCAGTAATATGGCCGAATACGAGGCCTTAATTTTGGGACTTCAGACTGCCCTTTTCCTCCACATCAAGTCTATCAACATCTTTAGCGACTCGCAGCTCGTCGTTAATCAAGTTAACGGTTCATATCTCTATAAAAATGAAGTTTTGCAAAGGTATAAGAATCGTGCTGACCTTCTTTTGGCATCTTTTGACCATTATCTCTTGCAGACTGTTCCACGCTCTATGAACAAGTTTGCTGACACCTTGGCTTCCCTTGCTTCGCATACCCCGTCTTCATCATCATCATCTCGACTTTTTGTCACGGTGCATCGTGTACCCTTGCCTTCATACATCTCCCCTCACATCGACCATATCAACACTATCAATTCTAGCCCACGAGATGACTGGTATAAGCAACTTGTGGACTACTTGTCCCTTTCTGTCACTCCTCCCAACCTCTCTAGCAATGTGCGGTGAGCTTTCATCAAGCGCACAGCTCGCTATACCATGCTAGGGGGTCTTCTCTATAAGCGAGGCTTTGACGGCCTCCTTCTTCACTGTCTCACCTCCACTGAAGCTCCTCAAGCCATAAAACAAGTCCACGACAGGATTTGTGGTGGACACTTCAGTGGAAACTCAGTTGCCAAGCGCATCCTTCGCCTGGGTTATTATTGGCCCACCCTTCATCAGGACTGTAGCGACTATGTTCGGCGTTGCATCAAGTGTCAACAGCACTCTAACTTGCTTCATCTCCCCAGCCACGCCTTACAAGTCGCTCAGGATTTATGGCCTTTCTCTCAGTGGGGCTTAGATCTCATCGGTGAGATTAACCCTCACTCATCTCTTCGTCATCAATCCATCATCACTGCCACTGAGTATTTCACCAAGTGGGTGGAAGCCGTTCCTCTTGTCTCCACAAAAGCCGACAAAATTGTCGACTTCATCAGCAGCCACATCATCTGTCATTTTGGTGTCCCTCACAAAATCATCACCGACAATGGCAAGTCCTTCAAAAACAAGACTGTCCAAAAACTATGCGACTCATTTGGCATCAAACTCAGCTTTTCTTCGCCTTACTACCCACAAGCAAATGGGCAGGCCGAGGCTTCCAAAAAAATTTTGACTAAAATTCTCATGAAGCTGGTCAACGACACAGGAAGGGATTGACACATTCATATTCCCTTCGCTTTGTGGGCCTACCGCACTAGCATCTGAACCTCTACGGGTGTTACTCCTTTCTCCCTCATGTACGGAACAGAGGCTGTCTTACCTCTCGAAGTACAGATCCCGTCTCTCTGCATCTCCCTGCATGACATTCTCTCCAACAATGACTTTCATCAAGATCGCTTAGCTCAACTTGAGTTACTTGACGAGCGCCATCTTGCTGCCCTCAATCATCTCCTTGTCTACCAAAGTCGCATAAAGCGAGCCTATGACAAAAATCTGTGAGAACGAGATTTCAACATCGGAGACCTCGTCCTCAAAGAGAATCAACACGTGACCAATATGGAGTGAAGTAAACGAGGCAAATTTGCCCCCAATTGGCTTGGACCTTTTATCATCACGCACAAGTATGGGTCAGGGACTTATCATCTGTCCTCCCTCGACGGACGGCCAGAACCTGAGCCTCTTAATGCGTTGCATCTTCGACCATTCTTCTGTTAGTCGAGTACTCATCTACTTGACATGTAACTTGAGCTCATCCCTTGAGTAATCCTCATCCTCTTAATCCTCATTCCTTTCAACCCTATTCCCCTTCAAACAAATCCTTTACAACCCTTTTATGACGTATGGATGCTTTGTCCTAATAAAAGGGAGTCCTTGAACTTCTACAGTCTTGTCCATGACTCAAAAAAAAAAAAAAAAAAAAATCAAGATGTCAAAACATAATCCAAGGTCACAAAATCAAATCAAAAAGATAGACTGCTCCCTCGAAGGATAGCTGTACTATCATTGTTGTAGCTAATAGACTGATCCCTCGAAGGACAGCTATTCAAACATTATATAAAGCAAAAATATAGACCACTCCCTCGAAGAATGGCTATGACTAAATCTTGCTACAAACAACAATCTTTCTTAGAAGCTTCCCGCATTGATCAGCTTCACAACATGACCACTAATCAAAAGACATCTCTCTATAGACTTCCCGCATCGATCAGTCTGCGCCAAAAAAAAAAAAAGTCATGGACTTGACTTGTAGTTGTCTCAGGGTCTCCTAAAAAAAGGGGCAAGGTTCTTCCTGCTCTTAAACTGGGTTACCCTATCCTCCTCATATTACCTGCTCAAGGGACTTCGAGCTCACTTTAATGTCAAAGTGATTCGATTACCGCTCTAACACAACACTGGTCAACGACGTAATGCATGAACGAGGCTTTTGTTCTAATAACCCCTATCTATGCTCTCTTTTTGGTCCTTGTCAATGAAAGAGCGATTCGCCTTTCACTTCTTCTCTACACTTTGGTCACATTTAACCACATCAATTGTCGACTCAAACCAAGCTATTTCTCATCCTCATGGCATCAGACATCATCCTCGTCCATTTCACATAGTTTCTATACACATGGAAACTATCGACCAGACCCAATTTATGTTAAGCATAAACCAATACTTGCTGAAACATAAATAGACCTCCATTCATTTTTAGCATACATCCATCACGACTATGGAAACTTGCTAGGGATGAAAGACTCTTGACCAATTCTACAGAATACATCATCTTATCCTCATCTTATCCTCATCATTTCGACACTTGACCACATCCAATCATCGACCAATCTTCTCAACAAGTCTGAACTACATTGGTCTGAGGCCCTATGACCAGGGCTATGTAGGCAGCACTCAGATAACACATCCTCTGAGGTTAGCTCGACCACCCCCATTTGTTCGTCTCTTTGATGGACAAACCTTCTCTTCTGTGACCTTTAACTTTGACCAGTCATTTTCTTTGACCATTCCTCCCTTTTAGGGAGAACTACATTGGCCTGAGGCCCTTCGCACAAGGGCTATGTAGGCAGCACTCAGATCACAAGACATTTTCTGAGGTTAGCTCAGCTGGATCCTTTCGTCCATCCATCCCCTTGACCAATGACCATTGGCGATCATGCGTGTCTCCTTCGACCTTCGACTACTTCCAAGCCAATGTTGCCTTGGTTGTTTTTGCGTGTGTGTTACCTCACGGCTGGTTAGCAGAATTGTCTGCAGACTATTTTTGACCCTTCGCAAGTATAGGATCGCAAGCTAGTTGATCCCTACTACTTGTAGCTTTTTCATGTTTTTGGGAGCACTTCTTGAGCCTGGGATACCTGGAACACGATGACCATTTGGAGCTTCAGCTTAGATTGAGTAACCCGATCAGCAGACGACTAAATGCTGGGGCCCGATTACTTCAATTTTGGCACTCCTTGACCCTCGACATGCGACAATTTGACCCAATCATCCCGTGAAGTGGTATACGTGCAATCACGACTATTGCAGTGTTTTCTCTCACACTCTTCTATCCATCTCTCTGTCAAATCGACACTCGATCTCCAGTTCCCTTCTCTCAACTATCGCTTTGAGGGGGGAACACCTCATTCTTTTCCTGGGGCAACCAACTCCTATTTTTGTCTTGCAGTTCGTCAAGAACAACCAACAAGACAAAAAGGGGCAAATGTAGACACTGCAAATGTGTCTGCACCTTGGCTCTCCCCCCTTGTCCACCTCAAACCCATATCCTAACCCTTGGCCTTAGTCCCCTCCACTCACTTGATTAAAATCACTTAAATATTTCAATTAAGTGGCCCCCTTTCCACCTCACCCTTGCTACCTTGGATCCTCCCTTGAATCCCTCCACCTTCCTCTTAGCCTTTATTATGCCAAATCTTCTCATTATCTTCCTCCCGCGCCCATTTAAGCATCCTCATGATCGTTCTTCCCACAATCCCTCACCCGGCGGCGTGCAAGAATGGGCAGAGGCTATTTTTAGTCTCTGTCCCCATTCTGCCACTGCCGACGTCGGTGACCCTTCAGCCGATGTCGGTGAAACTGCCGGCATCGGCAGCCTTCAAGACCCCTTTCTGCATCCGTTACAGCCCCTGGCCCCTTGAGCTCGCAAACAGATTTCTATTGGTGTTTTGGCATTCATTTCTTCTCCCTCTGGACCTCGTGTAACAGCAGCAACAGGTGCAGGGATTCTTGAGCAGAGATTTCCTCTTGCAAAGTCTTCTGTGGTCTCAACAACAGCTCTTCCACTCTTCATTCAGCAAGCTTAAAAGGTAAGCACAGTCTGTTATTTCATTTCATTTCTTTTCTTTAGTGTTCAGTTGTTTTGCATCCGCTGTCTTCCACTATCCTCTGTCCTACCCCCTAAGAGGCTGAAAAGCCTTCTCAGGCCCTGTCCTCTGTCCATCTCCCTTTCCTCTGTCATCCCTTTAGTACAATCTCGGACAACTCCCTCATCCCTCCTGCCAACAAAGACCCTATACAGGGTACCTAATCAGAACCAGACCATCCCCCAGTCCATTCAAATTCATCCCTGAGCTCTGTCTCAACCCTGTCCACAAACCAGACCCATCCACAGTCCAAAAACCCGACCAGACCCGACTACAGGCCACTTCCCCGACCGACGTCGGCAGGATAACTGACGTCGGCAGACCAGGAAACCGATGACAGCAACATTACCGACCTCGGCGACTGTCATCAGCCCGATAGCTCCTTTCAGGTAATCATTGGTCTTTTCTTTCATTTCTAGTTTGTTTATCACTCTTATATTCTAGCATTCTGTATTTCCTTAGTCTTTTTATCTGTCTGTTATCAGTGGGTTGACCTCCCTTGAGGAAGTTTTTACACTTTCGAGAACAAGCTTTTGCTTGGCAACCCACTGCCTATCCATCTAACATTTTCTTGTCCAAGTTTCTTTTTTCCTTGCAGGTGTCATTCCTCCATAGCCAAAGAGGGGTGCCCACAAACGTCTGGATTACGGTGCGCAATCTTTATCCAGGTACTTCTAGCCTTGTCCATTTCTTTAGTTTCTTTATTCATCTTTTGAATGTAGAAAGCGAATTAGCGATAGAAACACACACATAACTTTATAAACCATAAGTTGGCCACTCGATTAAACTATTTCATCTACCTAGCACCAAAATTTTAGGTCATGATTGAAGAATTTGGCACAATTAATTATTCAGGAAAATGCCATAGTATTAAGCTTACTATGGGTGGGTACAATCTTGACTCTCCTATGTTTGTTATTACCATGGGTAACATAGACATTGTTTTGGGAGTCCAATGGCTCATAACCTTAGGTACCATTGAGATGAACTTCTAAGAACTATTCATGCACTTTCATTATGAAGGTAAGAAAATTGAACTACATGGATTACATGCAAAATCTCCATAATTGATTAGTTCACATCAGATGACCAAGATGCTAAAAAATGGGATAGAGGGAATCATTTCATGATTATGCTCCATATAATTTCAACCCACATAGGAATCTACACATCCTGATCTATAGATAATTCTTGAGGACCACTCATCTATTTTTAGGGACATGCCAAAAGGACTACCACCAAAAAGAGAACATGATCATGTCATTCAACTAATTCCAAGTAGTCAACCACCAAATATTAAACCATATAAATATCCATATGCACAAAAGAGTGAAATTAAAAAGATGGTCCATGAGATGTTAGAGGCAGGGATCATCAAGCATAGCCAAAGTGCATATTCATCACTAGTGGTCATGGTGTGGAAGAAGGATGGCACATGGAGGATGTGCCCAGATTATAGGGAACTCAACAAGTACACCATCAAAGATAAGTTTCCTATTCTAGTAATTTCTGATTTACTTGATGAGTTTCATGGTGTTAATTATTTCATAAAATTGGATCTTCACTCGGGGTACCATCAAATTAGAATCAAGGATGAAGATGTCCATAAAACTACTTTTATAACACATGAGGGCCATTATGAGTTTTTAGTAATGCCCTTTGGTCTTACAAATGCACCATCTACTTTTTAGATCTTGATGAACACTATTTTTAGGCCTTTTTAAAGGAAGTTTGTGCTAGTTTTCTTTGATGACATATTGATTTATAGTCAGACATGGGAAGCACATCTGTAACATGTGAAATAGGTGTTGATAGTTTTAGAGAAGCACTAACTTTATGCAAAGCCATCTAAATGTGCTTTTGGAGTATAGGATGTAGAGTACCTTGGTCACATTATTTCTCATGAAGGTGTTAAAGTTGATCCCCAGAAGATCAAAGTGATAATGGAATGGCCCATGCCAAAAACTCTCAAAAACCTTTGAGGGTTCCTTGGACTAACAGGTTACTATAGAATATTTGTGAAAGGTTGTGGCAGCATAGCAGCTCCACTCACTGCATTGCTATATAAGGATGCTTTCCATTTGAATGATGATGCCACCAAAGCATTTGAGAAACTAAAAGTAACTATGTGCACCACTCCAATTTTGGCTACTCCAGACTTCTCACAGACATTCACTGTTGAATGTGATGCTTTTGGGTCTAGATTGGGGGAAGTACTAATGCAGGAAGGAAGACCCATTGCATTTGAAAGTCATAAATTCAAAGGTAAGAATCTACAAAAACCTATCTATGAGAAAGAAATGATGGCTATTCTTCATGTAGTTAAACAATGGAGGCCTTATCTGATGGGTAGACACTTTAAGGTGAAAATGGATCATGATAGTCTCAAATACTTTTTGGAGCAAATATTATCATCTGAGGAACAAAAAAAATGGGTAACCAAAATGTTGGTTTATGATTTTTAAATAATCTACAAGAAGGGTAAAGATAATGTAGTAGCAGATGCACTATCTAGATGGGATGCATCCATAGAAGCATTACTTTGTGCAATGTCCATGTTGGAAGCAGATTGGGTGGATGAAGCTAGGTTAGAATGGGAGCAAGACAAGGATACACAAGTTTTGATTTAGAATGTCCAATAAGGTAATTTAGCCTCTAACAAATTTGAATGGAAATGTAATGTCCTATGGTATAAGGGTAGGTTATACTTGTGAAAAAATTCACATCTTAAGCATAAGATTATTGCAGAGTTGCATGCATATCCAATTGGGGGACACTCAGGGTTCTTGAAAACTTATCATAGAATTAAGACAAAATTATTTTGGGAAGGACTCAAGGGAGATGTACAAAAGTTTGTGGAATAATGCTTAATATGTCAACAGAATAAAGGTGAAATAGTTAAGACCCCAGGTTTGTTACAACCGTTAGCAATTCCTAGTCAAAGGTGGGAGGAGGTTTCCATGGATTTTATCATTGGGTTGCCTTGTTCTGAAGGTAAGAATGTTATCTTGGTCATTGTGGATAGGCTTACAAAATATGACCATTTTTGTGCTCTCTCACATCAATTTTCAGCAAGTACAATAGTAGCTATTTTTATGGAAGCAGTTCTCAAATTACATGGAAACCCAAAAATAATTGTAAGTGATCATGATCTTGTTTTCACTAGTAATTTCTGGACTGAACTATTTTCTTGTTTAGGTACTCAGCTAGCTCATAACTCATACTACCACCCCTAATCTAATGGATAAACTGAAGTGGTTAACAAATGTTTAGAGAGGTATCTCTATTGTTTTGTATCAGATAAACAAGAACATTGGGTTAAATGGCTACCACTTGTAGAATGGTGGTATAACGCATCTTTCCATACGTCTTCTAAAATGTCTCCATTTCTAGCACTATATGGTTACCATCCACCTTCCATAACTTCTTCATTAAAGGTGCACACCAAGGTTTGAGATGTGGAAGAGCACATTCAACATCAACAAGAGGTTTTGGCTAGTTTTGAGAGAGAATTTGGCCTTGGCACAAAATAAGATGAAGCAACAAGTAGATCAACACTGTAGTGAGCAAAATTTTGAGGTGGATGACTGGGTATTTGTTTATTTACAGCCTTATAAGCAAATGTCCTTAAAGCAATAGAAAAAGGACAACAAAATTTCTCCTAAGTATTATGGCCCTTATCAGGTTCTACAAAAAATTGGAAGTGTTGCTTACAAGATTGAGTTACCTCATTCATCTCACATACACCCAGTATTTCATGTTTCTTATTTAAAGAAGGTCATTGGATAGAAAGTTTTAGCCCAGACAGAGCTCCCAGAACTAGATGAAGAAGGATGAGTCATTTTGGAACTAGAGAATATCCTCCAAAAACGTACTAAGAGGTTGAGAACTAGAGAGATTAAGGAATATTTGATCAAGTGGAAAAACTAGAGCAGTGAAGATGCAACTTGGGAGGGTGAAGATTTTTTGCAACATCTAGAGTTGTTCAACATTGAGGATAACGTTGGTTTGAAGGGGAAGGGCATGCTACGCCCTTAACCTATCACATGTATGAGGATAGTATTAGTTGACTTGTGGCTTACTTATCCCTCTTTGATGTTATATTACATTTATCTATGCTTTCTTTTGATTAGTAGGTCAGCCTATGGAGTAACCATGGCCTAGATAGACTATATATAGGAGGTAGTGGGTAATTATTTATCATCATATTGTGAATTTTGCTCTTATTGAAGCTTATGGAGGTTTCCCCCTTGAAGTGGCTTATCTATTATCATATATTTGGATATATTTCATTCATATTTGGATATAATTTTGCTATTATACTTAATTCTTGAAGTAATTTCATTACACTACTTATTCATTTATACCATATGCAAAATTCTTTGATATGTTATTGGGATGACATTGGATATGTACACTTAAATTAGTACCTTCTATAGTACATGGGTTTGTAATATACATTCATGCAAATTGGGTAATTATAGTTTCCAAGATTCCATATGAACATCCACTTCAAAAAGAGAACTTTATACCAAGACAATTAATTATCAAACCTACTAAGGTTGATCCTCTGTGAAAGGGTAAGTAATAGGCAATGCCCTTTCTTAGGTGACTTCTAATTAAAATGTCATTGCATCATATATACATAGATGATTCTACAAAATCTTCATCTACTATGCACCATATTTAGATATATAAAATACCTAAACATGTTCCTATTACTGATATTCCAAAGAAACTACAAAACACTCAATGTTGTGTTCCATCAACCCCCATCCTTTATATTATTTCTTCACAACCATAAAGTCATACTATACATACATAAAGCATTATAGGCACTATAGTGCCATATATTTTACATGTACCTTGGTATTACCACCAATTTATTTTAATAGGTTCTTAGTGGAGAGATGCGTATGCACATCTATTGGACAAGATCTTAGGATTTTTATTTCTTTTCAAATATTCCAAAATACCAAACAAATTAAAAAACTTAAAAATCCAAAATATTTTCAACATTTAAATATTCTATTAGCTCATTGGCATATATGTTGTTGGTTCTATGTTGGTAGATGCCATATCATTTATTTCTATATACATGTGTGTTTAATGCATCTTTTGATTGTGATACAATAATACCAAGGCATATGATATATGAATTTTTAGATGTTGAGCCTTACCTATACTCATGTCATGTGGACATTGGGGAAATCTACTTATTTGATCACTATACACCCAAGTTATATTATTTTATGATCATCTATTATCATGTTTGAGATTGAATACTTACACATGCCTTTATCCATGCTTATATATTTCACAATGTACTTGATATTCTATGTAGTTAACATTTTTTGCTAACACAAATTTCTATGGGCATGTTATGTTTATGCTAGTTTATTATGTTTTACTTTTTTAACTTTCTTGAGTGTGTTCTTTGCTTTCAAATGCCATGCATTATATTACTTGTTCAAATATTTGAATATGTTCCATTAATTATGTCCTCCTTGTGCCTTTATTTTCCTCTTTGGCATTTGAATATATCATTATTTACCATGTAGACATTTGACTAGGTTATGTCCTTTTGATTGTGTGGCATTTGAACATGTCCCTTATTTGAGGTTTCCTTGGACCATTGCCTTTTGATTTGATTTTAAGTGCCTTTGTATGTGTGTTTGATTGGTTATTAAGTTTGTACTATTTTTTATTTGATATGGTAAAATCTAGTTTTTATAGGGACTTGGAACCACAAGAGTGCATTACAGAAGTTTAAATAGGCCAACTAGGCCAAGAAACTAAAAAGCAAGAAGTAGTACTTAGAATGGAAGCAAAAAATAGGAAAACATAATAGAACTAGGAGGAAGGTCCCTCCCGAGGGTATTCAACTTTAGTAGTGTCATTTATTGATATGGTCAATTTGTCCTTTAAAACTTTAGCCTGAGTATGGTTTTTAGGGCCTTCAACCACTTTACTAGGGATGATCATTTTGGAATGCTTCTTACCTTTTACCTATAGAGGAGACTATTTGGGGGTGACTCCCTTGGGGGATCTTAGAGGGGTTTTAAAACCTTAAGATAAGTCAAAGTAAGGGTCTAACAGGTTGTGTAGAGTGTAAAAAGGCCTAGATAGTTGTTTTGGCTTGTCTATGTAATGTATTCCAATCTTGGATAAGTTTGGTTAGTCCAAAGCTAGCTTGTTATATCTTTAAGTTAAAATTTTTTAGTATATGTTTATTTCTTTCCAATTCCTCCATAACAATATCCTTCCCTTTCTAGGATGATTTTGCAAGGGTCCCTATTTCAATTGGTTTTGGTTTGGGAATAAATATTAATTTAAGGGGGAGGTCATCTAGGAGGGAATGAGATAATCTATTTTGGGGGGTGCAGTCAAAAGGCTGGTGGGATCCCTTAGTAGGATTCTCCTCTAGGGAGTCCTTCTGAGAGTCCTCCCCAGAGGAGGAACCTCCAGGGGGAACCTCCTAGCCTAAAATGGCTTGGTCATGCTTAACAAGGAGGAGGTTTAGACCTTGATGTAAAATGGGATTGGTATCATTTACTTCATTGAGCAAGACCATGTTCTTGAGGGACTTAAGCAAGAAATAGGGTAGACTAATTTTATACCCAATGAAATGATTTAGAAGTAGAAAATGGTGGGAGAATATTAGTGTATATTTACCTTCCAACATCATATATCTCATGATCTAAAGGCAAATTTATGACCAGTAACATGGGAAGTCATCCTGTGGGACCCTTTATTATCTATTTGCATAAAATAATTTGTTCTAAAGAATAATTATAGGGACTCTTACTTTTTTTACTGGTCCTTGAATTCCTTAGCACTAGCACATGACATATTGGTACCATTACCAATGAATTCATTTAAGAAATTAATCATAATGTTGCACATAGAAACCTTATGCTTTATCAATTACCACCATAAAGTCTTAAGTAATTTGGTCATTATGCTTTGTGACATGTTCCATAAATTTTATGAGGCCCCCTTTTTGATTTCCAAAATTTATTTTGATCATGGACCTACTTGCAGGACATTGGTTCTAGTCAATCCCTATTGCCACCCATGGGGACTAAGAGTGAAGAGTAAAAATAGGAGAGATGAAGCTTATAGATGGGGTAGAGACAAGAAAGACACAAAGGGGTGGGAAGTCTCATTAAGAGATTATAATAATAATTAATACCCCTTATTTTTAAATGATTATGAATTAGATTGATTAATATCCACCCCATCATGGTGAGATCATGCACATGTGGAGGGATGGATTTTTTACTCTACATTGGTACTTTTATTGTGGATGGAATTGAAGATATTTGGGGGGATGCTACTTATATCATGATAGTTGGTTAAAAGGTGGAATCAACCCCAATGTTGGCAAGGAGGTTGGCCACCCTATTTATTTCCCTATAGGTGTGTATGAGTTGAAAATGAGGTATACCTTTTAAGAGGTGCTTCGCATCATCAATTATGTCCTTAATAGTATGGTAAGGTGTAGTTTTTCCTTCCAAAGCATTAAGGATGTGCAATGAGTCTCCTTCAATAATGATCCTATTATGGTCGATGCTTGATGCTAACCATATGCCCTAGAGGGTTACCTTGGTCTTAGATAGGTAGTTTATTTGAATGCCCATGGGCCCTACATACGCTGCCAACATCTCCCCTTATAGGACATAGTTTTCCCTTAGAGGTTTAAAATTCACCCATCCATCTAGAGGATACTTCCATTTGGTGTGTTTGTAGATTAACTCTTTTAAGGGAGAGCATAAGACCTATTAGGGATCCTATTTATTGAAAATGAGTAGGGATAAGAGGGGTAGGTTATTTATCTTTAGGTGGGAAATATTTCCAATTCTCCAAGATGGCCTAGCAAAGATGGTAGAAGACACCATTTATTTGGTGCCTTTTATTGAGAAAAAGGCCATCATTGAAAATTTTACATATACACCAAAACCAGTGTAGGAGGGTAAGATTCCAAAGGAAAACTAGGGAAGGTAAATTCCAAGGGGGGTTTCATTACAAGATGAGGTCCAGGATGTGCCTTTTATTGGAAAAAAGGCCATCATTTCAACTTTTCCATATACACCAAAACTAGTGTAGGAGGGAAAGATGCCAAAGGAAGATCAGGGAAGGTAAATACCAAATGGGATTTCATTACAAGATGAGGTCTAGGATGTTGTTTGGCTTGACCCAAGTCATGATGAAATGATTTAATAACTAATTGAATAGGATCAGACTAAGGGGACATTCCAAAAAAAGATGGTGAATAGAGTCTTCCACACTTCTACAGATTGGGAGCCTATTGGGGATGATCAGTCCCCTTTTGTCTAAGTTATCAACCATCAAAATATTATTCTATGCCACAAGCTAAAAGAAGAGATTAACTTTGGGAGTTAGGTGATTTACCCAATAATTTTTCTAGAGATTCCAATTACTTTCCAAATTGAGGTTGGTGGTATGTCTGAGGCCACCAAGTAGGATCCATTATCTTCCACCCACCAAAAAAATTGATCATGTTTTTAAATGGAAGGGATATGGACCTATTCTAAGGCTAGGTTGAGATTCTAAATGGATTGATATTCTTCCATTGTTAAATCTTCACTAGGGAGGAATTTTCAACACTTTGTTCCTCCCTTGATTTCCTAGTAATCCTTTAACTTAGAGCCCCATATTTTCTTAAGTTTCCTATAACACCCTACCCAAGTCCTATATGTAGAGAGGGGAGTGGGGGATATCTAGGAATATTCCCCAAAATCAAATTTCTTACCATTACCAATTTTCCATAAGATGTCATTCTTTAGGAGATCCTTGCAGCTAGTTATGGCTTTCTAGAAGGTTAATCTATTAGTAGGGCCTTCTTCCCATAATAAGTCATCCTCTTCCACCCATTATAGGTATTTATTCTTTAAGAGTCTTTTATATTCACCAATATCCTTCATCAAGCACCAACCCATTTTTGCAAGTGGCTCTATTCATGGATTTTATGCTTCTCAAGCTAAGGCCTCCATTGGCTTTTGGGAGACATACTTTTTCCCACGTGACCAAATTGATTTTGAATCTTTCTTCAGTGCCTCTCCATAAGATTTTTTTTTATATTTGTTTAATTTTTGATGCAATATTGGATGGCATATTAAAGATAAACATTTAATATACTAGGATGCTCTAAATAGAAGCCTTGAGAAGCTAGTATTTCCTTGCCTGGGTGAGGAGGTGTCCTTTTTAGGAATATTTTTCCTTTAGATGAAATAAATTAAGGGGTTCCAAAGTTAGGAGTCCAATTTTCTAGTAAAAAGAGGAATACCTAAGTAATTTTTTAGCAATTTGACCACTTGACAATGAAGGATTTTGGCAATTCTTCTATGCTGAAAGGGTGGAGTGTTGATAAAGAAAAGGAAACTCTTTTGGAAGTTGATGAATTAGATGGAAACTTTTTCATATCTATTTAAAATGTATTTAAGATGTTTATCTTCTTTGACATAAGCATATCCCAAGATAATAGTGTCATCAATAAACTATTGATGAGTGATAGGATCTATATTCTAGGCCATCAAGATTCCTTTTAGCAGACCGTGATTATAGGCTCTCCTCAAGCTTCTCCCTAAGGTTTATGATAGGATGATGAAAAGATATGGGAAAAGGGGGTCTCCATATCTTAAGCCTTTTTAAGATGGAAAGAAGCCTTTTAGGACCCCATTTATAATAATGGAAAACTTTGGGGTGATAATGCAATTCCAAACAATTTTCTTGGTGTCATGATTTATCCCAAGTTTTTCCAAGATCCATATCAAGAAGCACCAAAAAACTTGGCCATAAGATTTTGACATGTCCAATTTGAGAAGAATGCCATACCATGAGGATTTGGAGATGGAATGCACAACTTATTGAGTTAGGACAATGCCATCTATGATTTGTCTTCCTGTCACAAACACCCCATATTGCTCTCTAATGACAAAGTCAAGAAGAGATTGCATGCATTTAACTAGAATGGAGGAGCAGATTTTATAGGTAGTATTACATAAGCTTATAGGTTGGAAGTCTTGAATGTTAGTGGCACCTTTTTTTTGATATTAGAACTAGAAATGTATTATTTATTTCTTTGAGAATAGATTTAGAATGAAATAATTCTTTAGCATCTTCTTCAACCTCCAAATGAATAATCTCCCAAAACTTTTAGAAGAAAAAAGGAGGGAACCCATCCAGTCTAGGAGCCTTGAGGCCTTCCATGGAGAAGACAACACTTTTAATTTCCTCATTGAAGGGGATCTTTGTGAGAGATGCATTATCTATAGCTGAGAATACCTTGTCAAAATTAGATAGGGCAAAAGAGACTAGAGAGGCCTTAGGTTCACCATCCTCTGAGAGAAGATTCTTTAAAAAATTAAGAAAATGTTGGGAAATGTCATCTTCATCCCTGCTAATGGTCCCATCTTCCAATTATAGTTGAGAAAATATATTGACATTCTTATGTCTTGAAGCTGAATGATGGAAAATTTTTGTGTTCTTATCCCCCTCCTTCAATCATGGGCATCTAGATTTTTGCTTCTAGAAAGCATCTTCTTTTGCTTCCAGGTTGTGAAATTAACATAGTAGGTCCTTTTCCTTAGAAGCCTCATGTTAATTTTAATTCTTGAAGGCAATGATTTATTCAATAATTGAAAGTTCTGATTCAAGGGCCTTTTCTATAGAAAGATATCCCTAAACACTTCCTTGTTCTAGATTTTTAGCTTATTTTAAAGAAAGTTAAGCTTTTTTATGAGAATGAACATGGATAAACCTGAAAAGGGTTCTTTCCACTAGTATTTAAGGAAGTTAGTGAAGTTTGGATGATGAAGCAACATGCTTTCAAATTTGAAGGGACTACACTTGGATTTGGAGATTCTGTCAGCTTCAAAGACTAGGGGATTGTGGTTAGACCCAATCCTAGGTAGGGAAGAGAGTCTACTGGAAAAGATAATGTCCCAGTTTAAATCTATTAGGAATCTATCAAGGTGGACTTGAATTAGGTTTTCTCCTAGTCTTCTATTAGACCATGTGAATGAGACTTTGTTGAGGTCCACATCTACTAACCTTGTATTATCAATACAATATTTTAATTCCATCATGTTATCCATGAGATAATGAGTCCACCTTCATCATCACCAAGGGTGAGGAGAGTATTTCAATCACTCACCAAAATCTAGTTACACTTAACACGGGTCTTACAAAATCCAATAATGCTTTCCAAAAAAGATTCTTGGTAGATTTGGAGTTAGGAGCGAAGACATTGCTAAGCTTGTACTATTACTATAGAGATATTTCCATGATCTATATCATGCATCTTAGGACTTAATGTGATCACATTTTATGCAATTCAATGATGTATTTACTTAGACATGTTTATCATTTATGCTACATGATACATTCACACTTTACATGGTTATCTTATCCTTTTGATATTAGGTAACTACCAATTTCTACTTCCCCTCACCTCAAAATTGGAGGCATATTAGTGTGGGCATGCCATAGAGTTATGCATTCCAAATTCTTCAAAAAATTAGATGGTAGTGGGGGCATGTTTTGGAAACATGTTATCCATAGTTGTCATAGTTTCATATTTATAATGTGGGAATGTTTCAGAAGCATGTTCTCCACACTTGCACATATTTTTTATTTTTAGATTATAGTGGAGGCATGTTATGTAAAAATGTCCTCCACACCTACACAATTTTCAAATTAGCCAAATTACATGATTATATAATATATATACACATTTATGGTATAAATGTATACATTAGTGCCATTTTTATACCTGAGTTTCATCATGAGACATATATAAGTTGCATATGATATGAAAAATGGTACCTAAAATTGTAAATTCAAATCATCTTTCAGATTTAAAATACTTCTATAGATTTTAGCTCACTAAGTTGAACTATTACAGACTACATTGAGCCAATCTACTACAGTAGTTGGTTCACTTTTTGGTATGGTTGAGGTTATTAAATCACTCAATATTTCCAATTTTATATGTTGGTATTGATAACATAATCCAACCTCACTATATTTATAGTGTTAGTTGACTTGGTTCACTCACACTCACTATATTATAAGTATGATTGAGTTGGACAATTAGGCTAATCTCAATTGTAAGGTTGTAACTCACCTTTTTGTCTAAGGTTAGGGTTATGTGTACTCAAATAATTCTATATATATTCACTTTAAAAATTTATATTTGACCTAATCTCAACTCTAATTATTCATAATGATACAAATTTTCAAATCAAATTGCCAAAAGGCAAGATAGTTGCATCAATACACAAGTGTACTCTTAAACCTTATTCTTTCTATTTCAATAATTTTAGTACTTTCGATTCCATATTAAATACATTGATTATATATTATAACATTCCCTTGGTTTTAGTTCAATTACTAGTAAAGTACTCAATTTGGGCTCATGCAAAGGCAAAGTGTGTTATACACACCTAGATACACATTTATTTTACTTTAAACTAGTATTTTCATTACTAGATTAAATGGGGGGGGGGTGATGTAAACACTATTTATAAATTATATAGAACCTTAATATTTCACACTTGTAAAATACAAACCTTGATTTTTCCTCTCAGTTCTAGACCTTTCCCACTACTAAAAGGCTTGTATATTTTTTTTAGCTCAAATTTTGCTTTAACAGTCCTTGTCCCAAAAACATATATGCCAAATAAAACTAGTTGTCTTGGATTAGTAATAAAATATTACTAATACATTTGACCAACAAAAAAATTTCATATTTTCATAAGTTTTAGAAAACATATATTTCCAAGTTTTAGAAATAACTTTAGAAAACCAAAGACAAAGACACAAAACAAAATCCTTCCTTTCTGCCACAACCAAATGAAAGATATTTTGGTTTTTAATCTAAAATGATTACTTCACAAACCTTCCCATCACTTTCCACTATCTTACTTGAATCCAACCTTGAGGATTTCTTCTTTGACTTTAAAATAGGCCCCTCTATACCCAAATCCCTTAAAGCTAGACAGAAAAAAATTAGATTGTATCCTGACATAGAACCCATAACAACCTATGTCTATTAAAACTTTTGAATTTTCTTATATCTCCCCTATTCTATCTTCAATTTATTCTTTCATTTATACCAAGTACTCTCCTTAAATATAACCCACTCCACTCCTCTTGTTAGCCACTTGATCATTCACAACCTCTCTGGCATCCATCTCTAAACCCTCCATACTTCCAATTGCAAAATTAGAAGAAATATATCTGTAATGACTAGTATGGATATTCCTTTTGCCCATTATTTTTATCACTATAATATACATCTTATAATTATTAGGTGAAATTAACCAAAGATAAGAATTTATCTTCAAAAGGTGAAAAATAAATAATGGAATGAAACCCAAATCATCCTTACCTAAGAAAGGCATAATTGGAAAGGAACCTAATGAAAGCAAGTTGATTATAGATAGAATACCCTCCCTATACTCTGGCCATATGAATAATCCTACCATTTCTTTAATCTGGTCTCCATCTAAAACCACCAAACATATATTGTTGGCAAATAGGGATTCTAAGTCTAAATGTACTCATACTTGCATGCTAACAACCAACACCTCCATGCCCAACACCTCCTCCACAATTATATCACTTCAACCACATGATTCCATAAGACATTAAATAATCTCATCTTGGATATGTTACCTAAAAACCCTATTTCTCTTTCTTTTGCTCCACCAAAAACTAATGGTCATCCTACTGATTCAATGCATTCTAGATCTATGCTAAAAAAACATAACCTAGCTAGAACCCAAGCACAAAAACTAAACATAATTCCCATTAAAAATAAATACAAATCCTCCATTTACATGGCACAAAAATCCATCATGAAACCATTTTTATTGTAGGCTTACCATCAATGAAGTCATTAATGATGTTGGAATCACCCTACCTCCAATTCATATATCAAAAACCAATTCATCACCACCTCAATTCATCATACCATAATTATATTTTATATTTTTAACAACTAATTAATAAATTTTTAAATTTTAAATAAATTAAAACTTAAGAATTTAAAGATCAATCTGCTCAAGCCCCACACATTTAGTCCACCCTTCTCTAACATTATCAACTTTAGTTAACACTGATTGATCTATACCTACATTCACCAAGAAATTGGCCACTCGATTTCTTTCTCAAAAGTAATGTGAATTTTTCCATTCCTCAAACTAATTTATTTTAAGCCACCCAATCACTAAGATATTTTGTATATAAAGGCTTGTATATATTATCTCTCTATATTTATTTCTTATATCTTAGTCCAACTAATTTTATTATGATTACTGAAGCCTCTTATCATATACATAATGATTAAACCTACTTATCTTATATATTTTCAAAGACTAGACATGTGCCTATTTTTTAGCTACTTAGAAACTTATGTCCCAATCAGACTCATACATTGATGTAAGTGTCTTATTCCAATGGCTGTGTCTATTACCCTAAAGTCATATAATTTGTAAATTAAACATATCCCTATGGTCATCCTAAGTCTTTTAATGTGAAATATTATCCAAAAGGACTGGTATATACATGATCAATCCTCATTTATTTTATGCCTAGCATAAACCTAACACAAACCTATCAACTTCTTACCTCTCACAAGGGAAAGTAATAAAATAATTCAATCAAGCATTCAGGGGATAAAATATTCCATATTTACTCATATTTTCATATCACTCATAAGGAAAACACATCTACATATCTAAAGTACTAAAGGATCACTCCATGAGTCTTATTTTCCAAGTTACAAGCTAGGTCATTATTATACTTGCTTTCCACATATTGCACCCTTGTGAAAACATAGGCCAACACATTAATGGAAACCTACATAAATATAAGGCCCTCTTCAATGTGTTGGATATGTGGGTAGCACACATATACATAGGGTTTTTTGGGGTTAGTTAAACACTGTGAGCCCACTAACCCATTTATCCCATAGTCACTATGAAGATGAAGAGTTAGGTTTTTTATGATTCAATAGGAGCAACAGTCCATGAGCCAGATATGAATACACTAGAGCCAAGGAAATATAAAACTAAAAACATTCTAGGTGGTTTCATCCATATCCATCATGTATTCCATATTGGACACCTACATCGAAGTCAAATAGAAGCTTTGATCCCATATTGATGCAAGTGTTCAAGGTCATAGAGATCAAATTTATAGAATATGACGAGTGATCCAAAATCCAATTCTAGCCTATTTATATCATATTATATATTATATCTAAATACACATAATAATCTAGATAAGTACCATTATTTTCCATTTATTTAATATCAATCACTGGTTGTACTATTTTTTTACATATCTCAATATTTAAATTTAGAATATTAATTATATGTGTTTGAAAATCAATTGGCCAACTATAGAGATAGTTTATCACCCCTATGCCCTATGTTATCTCTACCCCTTTAAACCTAGAACCCCACTTGTAAATTTTAAGGTTAAATAGGTTGTAGATAGGTTTTCTAATAAAGTTGTAAATAGTTTATACTTTACCAAATATAATAATGCCAATGGTATCCCTTTGAAAGTTTTAAAATTCATTGCTACATAGTCCTATCATGGATAGTGAGAGACATGAAATTAAAGTTATTTTTACCGAAGGTCTCAAACTTGGTTATATTTTTTCTTGGTATGATTTTTTCCATAGAAATACCAAACTAGTTCAACCTTAGAAATACAATACCTTGAATCTGGACACTTATAGATCTTATGACATGTTTTCACTCATGGGTAATAATTATAAAAAGATATGATATTATTACAAGTATTTTGAAAATATTAATGGCTATCGCAAGGATATCATCTAAGTAAATTTGATGACTATCACCACTAATTATGGCAAGCATTGGTTTACTACCCTATCTTATGAAAGTAATTATGAAAATAATGAATTCATTTGTATCCTCAGCTACACCCAAATTAGTTTTTATAAAAATGGGGGGTATTTTTACAAGGTAGAATTCAAAAATGTCAGAATGAATTTGAAAATAAAGGATGTATGGCCCATTATTGAAGATGTCATTTTTTCCCTTCATGGAGAAAATTTAGGGTAATGATTCTCATATTTCCATTGAATTCACCAGAGGCTAGAATAGAAGGGTGGTCATCATGAAGGAGGTCACTATTATAGTATTAGAGAAGTTAATTTATCAATTTATAGGCATGATATCCCATGGAAAACATTAATATAATAATAAATGGGATAATAAAGAATAAATGGAGTAATTTCTCACATTGGGAGACGAGTTGATCATATTCCAAGGAGGATACTTCAAGGAGTCCCTTCCCAAGCTATATCATAAATTTTATAACCAAATCATGATATATATATATATATATATATACATATACACACACACACACACACACACATATATATATATACATATATATATACATACATATATATATATACATATATATATATATACACATATATATATACATATATATATATATATATATATGTATATATATACATACATACATATATATATATATATATATACATATATATATATATATATATATATATATATATATATATATATATATATATATATATATATATATATATATATATATATATATATATAACAATGGAAGGCATGTATGGTATAGTTTTCTCTTATCATTTTAACCACTTCTAACATAATATCTAGGTTATCTTACTTTTATATTTGCTTATCTTTAGAGAATTCCATTATTGATGTTCAACGAGAAAAACTCCATTACCTTGACACCAAGATATGATTTTTATTATCTATAACCATGAAAAATCCCTTGTTATTGGTCCCTAATCCAATATTAAATTTGTCAATTCAGGATAGAATGATAAAATTATCTATAAAGGGAAGGGAGAAGGTAAAGTTTCTAAAATAGTGTCCTTATAAATACCTACCAAATCCCCTATTTTGACTCCTTCAAATACTTGTCCCTCTAAAACATATAGTTTGTTTATTGTCTCTAACTTGGAGGATAAATAAATAGATGAAAATACCAAAGAAGAGGATGATGACATTGATAGGTTGGGTAGCTATTGTAGTTTGGGATTCTAAGATGTAGACTTTTTGAAAGAGGATATTTAACTCGAAGGTCCAAAAGAAACTATGAAGGAAGTTTCTAAAATATAGATAAAAAATCAAGAGAGAGGCATATTCTAATGAGAAAAATATTTTGGAAAAGATAAATGGTATGTATATTGATATTGACCTCTAAAAAAATATTCTATCCTAGATCATGAAGGAAAATAATAGATTGAAGGATTCCATCAGTCTCATTAAAAAATACCCTACTAGCAATTTGAATTTTCTTTGTCAGCATGGGATTGAAGAAGATATTAATACCATTTGAGTATGAAAAATTTGGAAGAGAGGCTAGATACCCTCAATATGGATAAGACACATGAAAAACAACATTAAATAACTCATTCATATGAGCAAACTCACTATCAAAAATTGTATCTCCTATATTAATGTCATGAAAAATGTTATAAAGTTGGAAAGGAGCAACAAGATAATGTTAGGACCAGCAAGAGGACCAAGGGTATGGAAAGGGGAAAAATATTGGATGTTTAAGCATCGACATTGAGAAGGTCCTCAATGACTTATCAAAATAATGTAATTTTACTCTAACTGATCTAGATATGCAACTCTTATTTATTTTCTACTATTTTTTGTTATGTTTTAGATATTATATCATTGTTGATTAACAACTTATTTTTTTATGCTCTTCGTTCTTTTTTTCTTGCTCATTTTGGCCTTGGACATTCTAATTGTAACTAGGATGGGACCCAGTCAAAACCCACCTTATACAAATAATAAAAATGAAAAAAATGATCATCCTATTCAAGAAGTGTTCACATATAAAAATATGCATTCATCATTAATGAATGTTTTGAAAAAGTGACAATCCAAGAAAAGGAAAATAATAAATATGTCTATCACTTATCTATATAAAAAGAAGAAACATATTTGAAATAGGATCATACAAGTACCAAATATAAATAAATGTCTTAACTATAACTTATATTTTTTTCATTACCACTAGTTTTAATATGGCTATAAATGAATAACAACTAGTATTAACACAAATACAAGACCAACTCATCACTAACAATGTCTTAATATCTAATTATTCTTATTTATAAATTTCCATTCATATATTTATTGTTAAAAATGATTAGTATAAATAATACACTCATTGACATCTTAAAATAATCCTTTCCTTCAAATATTAAGATTAGAGTTTGAAAAATACACTATCAAAGTTAACATGCGCACACCATACATTTCATATCACATACCCATAAATGATTACATTTGTGTGTGTGTGTGTGTGTGTGTGTGTGTGTGTGTGTGTACATCTCACACACACACACACACACACACACAGAGAGAGAGAGAGAGAGAGAGAGAGAGAGAGAGAGAGAGAGAGAGAGAGAGAGAGAGAGAGAGAGAGAGAGAGAGAGAGAGAGAGAGAGAGAGAGAGAGAGAGAGAGAGAGAGAGAGAGAGAGAGAGAGAGAGAGAGATAGATAGATAAATAGAGATAGATACACAGATAGAGAGAGAGATTTAAATATTTTAAATCACAGTGATCAATTCCTATCAAAACCTATAAATATGACATAGAACTATACTTTCACTTCATCAATAAAATACTACAATATTTTATTATTTATATTATAAATGAAACATTAGGGTTTTTAAAGGAATAAAAATATCATGCCTACTAAAATTTTTAGGCTTGAATAGAGTGACTTTCCTATAATTCTTCCATATTTCAAATACTTTATGCACTTTCCATACACCACACAGTCAACCCCTTATATATTTTAATTTATTAATACACAAAGATACGTTTGAAAAAGGAGTCTAATAGCTTCAATCAATTATGTTATTAATAGATAAAACTCAAGCCTAATTAATACAAAGCTTAGACTTCCATTGTCATGCAAAAACCTAGTCAAATATATATAAATCCTCATGAAAATAGAAATTGAAAATACTATAGGATACTAGTTCAACAACATGATGGTGCTCTAAAAACCTTGTGCAACTAAATTTTCTCATTACATGTATATTTTTAAATTCCAATTTTTTTAGGGATTTTCCATGGTGTTTGACCATTTCTTCTATTTATAGCTTTCAAAAAACTAATGAAAAAAATCCAAACCTAACCACCTAGGGTTTCCATAATTTACCATGATCAATGCTTAATTTCAAGTAATGATAGCTTCCTCAAGAATCCTTTCACTTATCAAGTGACATACAAACCAAAATCACCTTTTAAAACTTATAAGAAAATAAAATTAAATAAAATTTAAATGCCATGGTGTTTAACCCTAAATTTGGATAAGGATCCTACTCAGTTATATAGGGTTAAAAATATAGAAATGACAATGCACAAGGGTGATAATCACATCGACAACAACCCAATTAAATTCTAAACTTGGATACAAAATGTAATGAATTCATTAAACTAATATAGGATAAAAATAGTAAATAAAACTTTGTTAGGTATGAAAATGACAAATAAATAATGTACTTAGTTAGTTCTGATGTTAATATAGTTCTAGATTGGGAACATGCATAAAGTAGATTGAAAGAGGATTTTATAACAATTGCCAAATTATAGATTGATTTCCTCTAGAGCTTTGGATAGTAACATCAGCCCTGGACACTAGTGTAGGCACTAGTATCTAAATCAAATGTAGGTGGCCTATATGTAATGCTTATTAGAAAAGCATGCGATGAATTGAATGCTTCTAGTTTTATCTTCATCTTCACTTTGGAGCAATCATATATATTTCATGGAATATCATTTCTCCTGAAATTATAAAACCCTGGTTCTTCATCTATATAGTGATCTTGGAAAAAATAGGTTAGTGGGCACATGGTGTTGAGCTAACCCCAAATACCCCCTATCAATGAATGTTTCCTACATAGCCAATACTCTTAAGAGGGCCTTAGACTGATGTAGTTCTCCCCTTCATGTTGTATTATGTGTGATCATGTAATATGTGGAAAGCAAGTACAAAAGTGAATTAACTTATAACTTGGAAAATTAGACTTAGGCTACTCCTTCAATACTTCAAACCTATGTATGTTGTATTCCTATAATTGATATGAAAATAGGAGAAAATAGGGAATCTTTACTTTATGAAATCCTTGATTGAATGCTTTAATAAATTGACTTGGTTTGTGATAGGTTATTTCTAGGTAAAGAATGAATGGGGGTTGATATTGTATTTATATTATTCTCTTTGGATAAATAACTCACATTAAATCACTTAGAATAACCATTAAGATACGTTTCATTTGAAATTTTTATGACTTTAGGGTATTGGACACTAATATTGATGCAGGGTTCTATGACTGAATCTTATGTCCTGGTAGTTATTAAATTAGTACATGCTCAGAACTTGTAGGGGCATAAGATAATCATATTTTAAGCATTATAGGTAAGATGAAAGGTATGGGTCATCAACATAAGATTAGTTAGAACAAGGGATAGTCCAAGGGGCACAATATAGATCAGATATGAGATTTTTTAAAGCAATAAAGATTTAAAATTGAGAGGAACAATGAAGTTATATTTTTACCAAGTGTATAAGACTAAAGTGTTATATAATCCATAAATATAGTATACATTCCCCCCCCCCCCCCCACATTTGAGCTAGTAATGAAATTGTTGGTTTAAATGAGAATAAATACATACCTATGTGTTTATAACACACCTTACCTTTGCATGAGTCCAACTTGAGTGATTTTCTAGTGACTAACCTACAAAAAAGATCATGTTACTATATAAAACTAGTGCATATAATTTGAAATTGAAAGAGAAAGGTTTAGGATTACACATGTGTATCGATGCAATTACCTTGCCTATTGGCAACTTGATTTGAAATATATATAATTATGAATTATTAAAATTGAGATTAGGAAAAATATATAAATCTATAAAGTACACATATCTAAGGAGATAGAGATATATTAGAAGGCATATGCTTTTAACCTTAGATAAAAGGGTGAGTTGTCACCCAATAGTTGAGATTAGCTCATCCATGTAACCCAATCATACTTATAACTTGGTGAACATGAGTGAATAAGTTCAACTTATACTATCAAACTTGTGTGGTTGGATGATACAATCAAGTCCAACCTAAAATATTTTCAATATTGAGTGATTTAATCATCTCAACTATACCAAAAATTGAACCAACTACTACAGTATATTGGCTTAATACAATCCATAAAATTCTAACTGATGGGGGATGATAGTCCCTGAGAGTGTTTTAAAATATAAAATTGATTTGTATTTTCAAATGTTATGCACACATTACATATCATATGAACCTTAGATATGTGTCATGCTTAATTTAAATAATTCTACCACAACTATGAATATCAATCATATAACGACGTGCTTTGGCCAATTTAGAAACTATGTAAGTGTAGATAACATACTTCCAAGGTATGTCCCCACTATATATGGAGAAATATAAAAACTAAAATAAGTGCCAATGTGGAGGAGTGTGTATAATATGCTTCCAAATCATGCCCCCACTAAATCTAGGTGTGTTGAATACTAAATAAGTGAGGAGACCATGCTTCCAAATCATGTCCCCATTGAATCTGGGTGTTTTAAATACTAAATAAGTATGGAGAACATGCTTCTAAATTATTCCTTAACTAAATCTATAAATTATGTCAAATAATGAATAAGTGCGGATAACATCCTTCCAAAGAATACCCCCACTAAATTTAAAAACCATGTGAAAGTAGAGATGTTGTATACACAATATTTTAAAATTTTATCAATTACTGATGATTTCTCTCTTGTATAAACATGTCGAGTCTCAATCTCTTTAAGTGCACACTTTAAAGGATGCACTAGGAAAGGGGTGGGCAAACCATTAGTGATTTTTAGGATTGTTGTCCCTATACCACCACTTTCTATCTACACAACCATCTCCTAAAAACACTCCCCTAAGCTTTGCCTCCTCTTTTTCATCCTCCTCTAGTTATTTTTTGCCTTCACTATCCATTTTCTAAGCCTAAAACCCTTTCCAATATTTTATGTTACACTATTAACCCCATCAAGCCTATACTCTAATTGATAAAACTAATTTAAGGTTTAGGTTAGCCCCTGTCTAACCTAGAACATGACCTAAATTATTTTTTTCAATAATAATACAGAGTTGATTAGGTCGATCCTATTAGTTAAAATTTTTAAAAGGTTTAGGGTTAGATTTAGCTATATATACACACTCATTTCATCATTTATTTAGGAAGAGAATAAAAATAATATTATATTGTACATCTACTTATCCACCATTCTACTTGAGGAGCATAGCTTACGGTTTCAATACTTTCTTTGGGGACATGAATATTATCTTATGGAGAAGTCTTTTAGATACATAAATAAGTTGTGTAGCCTAGAGATGACTTGGTTAGGTATAGCAAATCCATCTTTGTCATGACCTTGAATATCTAATGTATTAACAAATAAAAGTGTACATAGGATTTATCTTCTTCGAGTGAGGATTGATTAATAAATTAGTTGCACTTCCCTTTGTATACATTTTGGGAAACCCAAGTGAATCTAACCCTTGAAATTTTTTCTTCATGCCATCATTTTTGTCATCATATCATAATTTTTTTATATTTATAGTACTATATCAAACTAGTCAGTATATTTCTAAATTTATGTGTGTAGGTTTAACGCAGTCACTTCAAAATGACTTTGTTATGTCTATGAAACTCTTCACCAAATATAAGTTACTAGATCAATCAATTTGGTGCAATGTTTTAATTTAGCTATAGATTGGCATACATAGTTAAACCAGTTGAATCTAACTATTATTCTATTTTGTTAACATACATTTCTACAAATATTCCAACTAGTCGACTTTGTTTACCATTTCTTCTTCAACATACAGGGTTTTGCGAACTTGGTCGAATAAGTAATCTGAATTAGCATAATTTTGATGCAACATTTGAACATCACAACATAAAAATTTACAATCTAAAATTTATTAAATCCCATCAAGGTTCCTTCCTTTCTCTCTCTATCATTTCATTTATTATTTTAGTATTGTAGCCCTATAGTGAACTAGGTCAACCTATTTGACATAGTTTTGTAGTTTGTCTTCTATCTAGAAGACATAGTTGACATGTTTGAATATGTTCTTATAGACCTTGCTTCTATAGAATAGTAGTGACCTAGTCAACTCTATTTTATGCTATTTTCATATAGTGTCACTTAAACTAACTCTATACTATTCTCAATCAAGGAATTACCATTTGTTAGTAATTAATTCACCTTTCCTTTTCTGTTGTTTGCATGCTTAGAGTAACTCACATAGCTTAAATAGGTGGTTTTGTAAATTACTATTTTATTCACATTATTTTTTTATTTTTCACACACTACCAAATCACTTTACATTCAAAAACCACTAAACATTTATCTTTCTAAGACCTACCTACTTGGATTTCATCACCAAGGGGGAAGTTGACTTGGTTTTTTGGCCATGTATAATTACATGGTTGATGGTATATATTGGAAAATCACTTGACAACCTCATTTTTATGGTATTTTTAAGTGATGGGGTAAGACCCAATAACAAGCTACTAACATCACTAATATAGATCCATTTCAACCTAAATGTCTTGAAACCAACCTTAGATTGATTTCTAATTCCTTATTTCAACAAACTTTCTAATCACATTAAAATTAAACTTTATTATAACTTAATAACATTAGGATGACCAATTAGTTAGTGTATACATATAATATTTTCAAAATTTTATTGATTACTAACACTTTACATCTTATAAGAACTCATCGAGTCTCAATCTCTTTGAGTGCATGCCTTAAGGGGTGCATTGGGAAATGGGTGGGTAGACCATTGGTGCTTTTGTAGTATTTTTGTCCCTTTTTCCACTCGTTATCTACACATTTATCTCATAAAAACCTTTTACCTAATATTTTTCTTCTCTTTTGTACCATCCTCCAGTCATTTTCCACTTTTATTTACCTTTTACTATCATTAATCATTTTTTAGTAGTTTTATAACTACATTGGTAGTGTCAACCTTGTATTTTTATCATCAACCCATAGTGCTGACGTAGTTAATTTTCAACATAGGTTAAACAATACTAGGTCAACTAAGTCTACCTTGTCAGCCATAATTTTTTTAAAGGTCTAGGGTTAGAGTTTCTTATATATACTAGTTCATTTTTCCATTATTAAGAGAAAATAAGAATAATTAAAAGCTATTGCACATCTGCTCACCCACCATTCTACTTGAGAAGAAATCTTAGGGTTTCATAATTTATTTGGAGATATGGATCTTGTCTTATGGAGAAGTGTTTTAGATGCATTGATATGTTGTGTACCCTAGAGCTAATTTTTATTTTTCATCCTTACATACCACAACAAACTCTTGCAAGGCACCTTGGCCAAGGGAAAGATTGAGGCTCAACAAGTTCATCTTTAAAGGTAAGTATTCTTAACTTTGCTCCTCCTTTGTAATAGTAGATAGATATGCATTTGTACTTATATTTCATTCATTAGGATTTGTATACATTGACATGAGTATATGTCTTATATTCATGTTTAATTTTATTATTTATAACCCCTACTTTATGCCACAAGCTTTGGTGAGCACTAGATTAAATTTAATTTTCTTGTTATTAGTTTAGTGAGATATCAAAACATAAGACTCCCTTAGGGTTATTATGTGATTTTGATTTATTGGGAGCTTTATAACCCTCCCTAGCATGGTGTATTATGGTAAATATCCCCTAATTGGTTCCATTGGATCCCCATATTAGTTATGTTCCTTCTTAACAAATGTGTCCCCAATCAAAAGTGTATGGTATGATCTATTTTGTCTAAGTTAGGATTGATTTATAAACATGAGGAATTTTTGATTGCATACATTTTGGTGAACCCTATGTGAATCTAACCCTTTCAAGTTTTATTTCAAAATTTTCATTATTTTATCATTTTATTTCTCTATATTTAGGATACCAGGTCAATAGTGTCAACATAGTTCTAAATTCTATGTGTAGGTTTAACACACAGTCACATTAGTATGACTCTATTTTATTTATTAATTTTTTTCATTAGGTATAGAAAACATACTAGGTCAACCTTATCGACTCTATACATTTCTAGACTTCTAAAAAATAAACTAGGTCAACATTGTTGACATAGTTATTTTTATAGGCTCTAACAATAGGGTTTTATAGAACTAGGTCAACCTAGTAGACTAAGTTTGCATAACTTCCAAGAAGCTTTAAATAAAAAATTTCAATTATAATCATCCTCCAACCCACCAAGGTTACTTTATACCCTTATCTATCATTTTTATTATTTGTTATAGCTCTATTTTTCATAGTTTATAGTCTTTAAAATTGCCCCTATATAGTCAATTAGGTCAACCGTATCGATGTAGTTCTATATTTTTTATTCTATCTAGAAAACTAGGTTGACAATATCAATGTAGTTATTTTTTAGACCCTTGCTTTCATAGTACAAAATTATCACTGTTGACTCTATTTTGTAAACTTTACATACATTATCATTAGAATTGACATTTTACTATGTTTCAAAGTTGGAATTAACACTTATAAGCTAGTAATTAACTCACACTTTCATTTTTTTTCTTGCATGATTAGAATAAATCACATATTATAGTTAAGTGGTTTTTAATATACCATTTAACTTCACTATTTTATCTTTTATGTACACACTAAAAAATCACAAAATCTTAAATGCATTTTAAAAACTATTTACCCAAGGCCTTCCTACGTGGATTTCATCACCAAGGGGGAAGATAACTTATTTTTCTATCCAAGTATAAACACATGGTTAGTGGTATATTTTGGCTAAGCACCTGACACCCTTATTGCTAGTACCATCACTAGTATAGATCCCTTTCAGCCTAAACATCCTAAAACCATCCATAGATTACTTTCTTGTTCCTTACAACCAACTTCCTATCATATCTAAAATAATATTATAATAATCTAAAAACACTCATAATAACCACTTAGGTTTTACATTCCAATTTGATTACTTTCTTGTTGCTCAATTGTATGTTGTATTGTAAAAAATTGCATTGGCCAACATTGGTATAAGGTTTTGTGATGTGTGCCTTAATTGGATTAACCTCATTGACCTAATTGATTGCATGTTTCCTTTCATTTCTTACTTTTAAAAGTGTTTAAAAAAATTCTTCATGTTTTAGTACATAGTCATTTTACCCAACATAGTATTATAGACTGTCTATTTTTCCTCTACCTATAGTACTAGGTCGACCAAGTTGACTTTGTACACTTTTTATCCCTTGTTTCCTATACTAGGTTGACACTATTGACTCTATACAATTTTCATCCTCAATTTATTATACTAAGTTGACACTATCAACTCTGTACATTTTTTAGCCTCAGTTTCCTTATACTTATCTATCTCTTCCTATCTCTTTGTTTTGCACTTATTCCTTATGTGGTTATCTAGTCTTATATCATAATGATGTCATATTTTTAGCCTTCCCTTATTCAATAACATTAAATAATCAAATATTTAGATCATAACCTCACTTATTTTATTACTTCAGATGAAACTATTCACTTCCTTCATCTTTTCCTAATCCAAAACCAATCACTACACAATGTAATGTAATTGAGGTCATTCATCTTAATCATCCACCCAATACCAATGTTTGGAATCCTCCATCAAATAATCTCCATCCTATTAAAATTAATACCCCTCCTAAAAACACCAACCCACATATTGATACAACTCAACTTCTTGCATAATTCGTACAACAAATGAGTATAATGCAAACTTCTAACACTTCTCAAATGATGAGCATGCATTAACATTTATTACACATGACTAGTGAACCACCTCAAGTCACCATGTCTCAATCAAATCAAAAAAAATTCCCTCCTCTTAGATATTCCATTGGGAATATCATCCCTCAACCTCCAATAAATCACAAAATAATTCAACATCTTCAAAATAAGCCTTTATCCCCATTCATTGCATCCATAAATATTGAAAAAATTTATCCAACTATCACACATAATGGGACTAAGGACCTTACTATCTTTCTTAAGTCCTTTGGTAATATCTATAAGGAATGGGTCCAAACTAACACCTTTGCTACAACTAAGCTCTTAGCTAAAACATTTTTTGGTGATGAACTTGAATGGTACAACCAAATTCCTATCCATTTCATCTCACAACTAGAGGATTTAGTCAATGCTCTAGTGAAGGAGTTCCAACATGATGCCTTTCTTAAAAATTATCTTCGTCATTTCATCAATGCTAAATAACTTCCTAATGAATCTGCTCATACTTTTATCAAATGATGTAAGTCTCTCTCTCATAAAATAGACCATAACATAAATGATGACACTCTTTTAAAACTATTAGTTACTATTCTTAAAGTTCCCCTTCAATACAAAGTTCAATTCTTTTTACCTAAAACCTTAGAGGAAGCTTTAGACCAAGAAAAAAGGCAAGACTTTCTTATGACTCAATTTGAAATACCTCAAATAACTATTAAATAACTTTTTCAATCATTTTCTCATAACATTGATTCATTCAAGCCTCCCCAACCTCAAAATGGAGCATCCAATTCAACCAATTTTAACCCAACCCACCCTCCCTTGAGTCTAGAACAACTTAAGAAGAATTTTCCAGCCTTTAAACCCATGAGCTTTGATCCTTCCAAACCTCCTCCAAAATTGTAAAATCATGATAAATTTTATTGGTGGCATGCTATTATAGGTCATTCTCATGATTCTTGTCATGATCTTCACTAATTTCTTCTTTCTTCTTTGCTTGGTCTGGATTTCAATCTTTATACTCTCATAAAACAATGTTATCATGAATATCTTAAAGATTTTCAAATTTAATCTTAAGAATCATAATCACATCAACATCAACTACCTAATGATAAAAAAAAATCCCATACCTACACCTCATCCACTAATTTTATTCAAACCACATTTGATCCTTCTTCTTATACCAATAAGGAAAGGATAACTAACATGAAAAACTTTAAACATATTGTTGCATCCATTAAAACTTAGCCTCTTAAGTCACATGAACCAATGGAATACCTAGTTTAAATTCCTACTCTAAATCATATCATACATGGTCCTATTTTACCTCTTCCCACCTCTCCTACACATCTTATGTCACATTCAACCTCCTTAAAATCTAAAAAATCAACACACTTACTTATATCCAAATGCACTTACCAAACCAATGAAAACCATTATAATGGTTCAAAGTTACCTCACTCCACCACACATGTGGGGAATCTTGTGATGCCCATTCACATGTCCATTCAGACTTTGGGGTATATTGCAATTCCCATCCCTATATCCACTTACTTATTGGGTCATCTTACAATTACCACACTTATTCTACAATGCATAATAAAAAACAAATTCAACTTCAATAAACCTTTCAAGACTTTTAGACTTGTATTTCACATGCTCATCTTTGATACAAACGTTAGCATAGATCTTTCTTGTTATTTTTAGCTCATGTTTATTTGTTTTTATGAAATTTACTAATTTTAGTTTCACTTTAATAGTATCATCATTTTCACCTTTGGGTTCTTTGGTTTTCTTACACATTACATTTGGCATTTGTTTTCATTTTTGTCTTTTTATATCATTCTTTGCCTTAGTAGCTTTATGATTATTTTTACCCTTAGCATTCACCTCATTGGTGTTCACCTTATGAGTTATAGTATAATAAAATGGATAGGACTTGGAATTTTACACAAATTACCACATTAAAACATCTTTAAAATCACTTTTTGATTACGAATGCATTCATTGATGCTTGTGTTAGATCCATTGTAGGTTTGCATGACTTCTCTAGTGACATGACTATCATAATCATAGCCATGTCTCTTTCATAGCACAATTTTACTTCCTTGTGATTATATATAAGCATATTCATCATTGTATCACTTATTACATAGACAAATCTCTTATGATCCCCATATTTCCTTTATTTCCTTTCATTTGAGGCTCACATTAGTCAATTTTGAGATTGCACACTTACTTGTGGGAAAGTTTAGGAGTATTTAGACACCTTGGTCTTTAGGTCCTTTTATATAGTGACCAAGTGTAAGCTGTCTTGTGTTTGTCATATTTAACACCCATGTTTGGTTTTCTAAATCCATATGGAGGAGTAATTGAAAAAGCCAAAAAAATGTTAAAAGCCAAATCATAAAATAAAAACAAAAAGCAATGATCTAAAAATAAACATTCAACATTCTCAAAAGTTAAATCACACTAAAATAAGTGATTAAAATCACATATATTTCTTCTAATTTAAGATAAAGCTCCATATTTGGCCTCAAAATAGAGCCAATATCCATTGGGGTGCGATAAGCCAGTAGATTAGAAAAGGAGAATAAAAAAATATTTTAGTGCTACCTACTTCCTCATGAAAGTACATAATATTCATAGTAGGTTGATAACTTTGTAATGGGTCTTGAAGAATGGGGAACACATTGTGGGAAGGTAGCTTGATTTTACTTTTCATACATCTAGCCTTCTTAAAATGATCTATATACTTTACTTATTATCCCAAGCTTTATGTTCATTAGTCAAAATGTCCTAAGTCTTTAGTTTTTATAGTTATTAACCTTTATCACTTACCTAGTGTGTCTCATTCTTGATAAGGATGTTCACATCACCCATGTGGTGCCTCACATTCCCTATTCACATCATATTTTCTTTATATTCCCTTTATTGGATATTGTTTTTTAGTTGATCACATCTACCTTATTATGGCTCTTGGTTTATAGTTTGTGAGTTGCATTGTAAGACCTTAGATAGGACTAGGCCTTCTTTAAAAACACCCTTACACTATCCCTCTACCACACCATCTCATTTTCAAACTAGTCATATAATTAGGTGGTTGTGTTTTGTTACATTGTATCTTAGAACAAGCAACAAGTTTGAGTTTTCATCCTTTAGAGCTTTTGATTTTCATTTCTCCATCATGTTCTTGTTTAATTTTTTTGGACTTAATTTATCTTACATATGACATTTGGAATTATTACATGTTCCTCTTTATGTATAACTTATTCATGTTTGTATTACATCTTAACTTACATTTCATTTTTAGTCATTTATATTTTTCTTTATGTTTGATTCAACATATTTATCTTACATGGGGTTACTTGTCACTTACATATCTTTGTTAGAGTTTTCTTGCATTGATATTCCCTTTTCACCAATTATGTTTTACATACTTCCCAATGTGATTTAGTATGTTCTATATTTCATTTGTCATTCATGTTTTACATGATTCCCAATGTGACTTAGCATGTTCTACATTCTTTTTTTCCAATTATGTTTTACATGCTTTCCAACATGATTTATTGTGTTCTACATTCAGTTTTCATTCATTTACCTTCAATAATTTAACCGTGCCTTAATAAACACTAGTTTGACCAAAATTTCCTTATTTTGACTAGGTTGACTTAATAAACTAAGTTAACCCTTTACTTTTTCCCCTCTTAGTACTAAGTCGGTAGAGTGGCTTTTTCTACTAGGTCGACCATCATGTACTAAGTCAACAGTCTAAAAAACACACTAAGTTGGCACATACCTACTATGTTGGTAGTGTGGATTTAGAAAAATTTCATCCTACTAGGTTGACTTAGTTATTTCTACCTAGTTATTACTCTCATTCCTTGTTTTGCCCATATCTTTGTTATTACTATTCCATTTTTTAAACCATAAAATATTTTGGAATCATGACAATGTAGAGAATATTTTCCACTAATATATGCCTATATTCCATTTTTTATATTTTTAGCTGTTTTTTGCAATAATTTCTATAGGTTCACCAAATGTTCTTCACATTTTTATGCCTTCACTTTTCTTTCCATCTACTTATTTATCTACAACACTAAGGTAAGTAAAGGTATTTTTTTTCAATTATATCCTTTCATTTATCTTATTTTTTGCTTACTTCACTTACTTATCATCAACATTATGTGTTATCATGTTTTATTCTTGAAACACCATCTTGTGTTGTACTCATGTGACATGTGATGAGCTTAGAGTGGGACATATATATACACATACTATTTTACAACTTTTTTTGATAACTAAAACTTTATATCTTGCAAGAACTATTCGAGTCTCAATATGTCTAAGTGCATGCTTTAAGGAGTGAACTAGGAAAGGGGTGGGTAGACCATTGGTGCTTTGTCAGATTATTATCCCTTTTTCCACTTGTTCTCTACATACTTGTCTCCTAAAAAAATTTCCATAAGCTTGTTATTCTCTTTTGCACCATCCTCAAGTCATTTTCCACTTTCATTTACCTTTTCCTAGCCTAAATCCCTTTTCATAAATTTTATAACTATGTCAATGGTGTCGACCCTATATCATTTGTCATCAACCCATAGTACCGATGTAGTTCATTTTTAGCATAGGTTAAATAATACTAGGCTTACTGAGTCAACCCTATCATCCATAATTTTTATAAGGGTCTAGGGTTAGAGTTTCCTATATATACAAGTTCATTTCACCATTATTAAGAGAAGAGAAGAATCAGTAAGAGTTATTATGCATCTTATTATCCACCATTCTACTTGAGGAACAATCTTAGGGTTTCATACTTTCTTTAGAGATATGGATCTTGTCTTGTGGAGAAATATTTTAGATGCATTGATAGGTTGTATATCCTAGATATGATTTGTCTTTAACATCCTTAAATACACAAAAACCTCCTGTAAAGCACCTTGGCCAAGGGAGAGATTAAGGCTTGATAGGTTCTTCTTCAAAGGTAAGTATTCCTAACTTTGTTCCTCCTTTGTAATAGTAGATAGATATGAATTTGTACTTCTCTTCCATGAATTAAAATTCCATATACATTGACATGAGTATGTGTTTATTATGTATGTTTATTTTTATTTTTTCTAACCCCTATTTTTTTCCATAAGCTTTGGTGAGCACTAGATTAGATTTGCTTTACTTAAAATTAGTTTAGTAAGATATCAAAACATATGACTCCCTTAGGTTTATTGCATGATTGTTCTTGACTGGAGGCTTTGGAACCCTCCATAGCATGGTGTATTATAGTAAGACATCTCCTAATCAGGTCTAGTAGATCCCCATATTAGTCATGTTCTTGATTTAAAAATGTGTCCCCAATCAGAAGTGTATGCTATGATCTATCTTCTTTGATTTATGATTTATTTATATATATTATGTATTTATGACTGCATATAGTTAGCATTTACTTTTTATTTGTCTCTTGATCTTTGATCATTATATGTTGTATTAAAAAAATTGTATTGGCCAACATTGGTCCAAGGTTTGTGTTGTGTGTTCCAATTAGATTAGCTACATTGACCTAATTTATTGTGCTCTCACTTTTATTTTTCTTCAAATTTATCTTACAAAATTTTCCTCTATTTTAGAACACTGTCATTTTGGTCGATATAGTCTCTTACAGACTTCAACCTTTTTGTTCAACAATACACAGTTGATATGTATGACTACGTATCTTTATCTCCTTATTCAATTTACTACCTATAGTACATAATAAAACCAGATGATCATGTATCCCTATCTTCATATTTATTTATCTATTCAAAAGTACACAGTTGACCTACACAACTCTATATTTTTGTCTTTTTATTTTGTTCCCTGGTTTACAAAACATAGTCGACCATCTTGACTCTGTATCCTATTTTGTGATTTTATATTTGCATCAATATTTTTAAGCCTCCTTAACTCATCATGAAATTATTTTTTGAGGATAAATAGAGTTAAACTCAATAAACCTGATGAGCTTTACCAATCCTAATAGTTTTCCCCAAACACAACTCATGGCTTCCACTTTAAATGAAAGCTAATCCAACTTGCACTACTAATTATGGGACTCCTCATTCATCATTAGTTTATAACCATATTTTTTCCTTATAAAATTATCCAAAATTAGAGTACACACCTGAAATATGTTTCTTCATTAATGAGTTTCCTCAATATAGGGGAAAATAGCCTTCAACTATGTATAATATCATGATAAATGGTCAAGTAGAATAATCCCATTCACCCTCCCCTATCATGGATTCAGTGGTGGCCCTTATTTTCTTCTCAACCCCTCCTTTCTATCTTAACTCCTCACAATATGATATATTCTTCTTTGATTTCTTCAAACTTCATGCCAAGTATCTATACTAACATGGTAGGTTCCACATCTAGTGGGCCTTTTCCAAGGCCCCTCCTCCTCAATCATTCCAATAGTTCAATATTTTCTACCAATTCTAATCATGCCACTATTACCTCATTTTATACCAATACTTCTTAATACACTAGTGTTGCACATGCCACTACTCATAGTACAACCCAAACCAATAATACCAATGTTAATGCTTCACATGTGTAAACTAATCAAAATACCACTCAAACCCATCAAATCTTATTAAAAAATCTTAATCAAATGATTTTTTAAAAAATAATAATGCAAATCAAATGATTCAAATGTAGAATCATCTTATTTACCTTAAAAATCAACCTGAACATGATTCATGGTGAGCGCAAAATAAAAATGCCCCCCACCCCCCTTAGGGATTCCCATGGTAACCTCATTCCTAAACCACCCATTTTATTAATAAAATGATTAAAATTAATCAAAATTAACCTCTTATACCTCAAATTTCCAATATTGACATAGGAGGTATGACACATACCATTAGTTATAACAGGTCAACTGATCCTACCTTACATTTAAAACATTTAGTAATCTCTATAAATATTGGGTCAATTTAAACACTTTTTTACCACCAATATATTAGATATAACACTCTTTCAAGATGATTTATAATGGTACAATCAACTCAAACCCCATTCTGTCACTAATTTTTAAGATCTAGTTAACTCCCTAGTATAATAGTTTCAAACTAGTAACCTCCCTGAGAATACCTTGGCTCACTTTATCAATTAGAAGCAAATTAAAATTGAAATAGCATAAAATTTCATCAAATGATGGAAGACCTTATCTAATAATTTTGACAACAACATGGTAGATGACAATCTCTTTCATCTATTCAATAATTCTCTTTATCCCAAGTTACAATATTGGGTTAGGACTGTCTCTCCAAGAGCTTTGGAAGAAGACCTCAACCAAGCCAAATGTCAAGATGTTCTCATGAAATAGTTTGAACCATCCCAACCTCCCATGGGCACTCACATGTTCCTCAAAAATAAAATTCATCATGCTACCAATGATGGTGTCACCAATTCCTATGATATCATTCACAATATTCAAGCCATCACTCCCAACAATGTTGTAGAGCATGTTCCCCCTCTAAAAAACACCCCTAATCCTCAATTTTCCCAAATAAATAACATTAATGTTCATAAGTATTTATCCTTAGTCAATCTCCAAAATTATATACCAAGGCCTCTACCATGAGAAATTAACTCCACTCATCCTATGAAATCATGGTATGATCCAAATAAATTTTGTTGGTTTCATGCAAGTTGGGTCCACTCTCTCAATACTTATAGGTAGCTATGTAATATATCTATGGATTTCCTTCTTGGCCAAAACTTTGATCATGATTCACTCATTCGTAATCACCAAAAAAGTTGATATAGCCTTTAAATCTCACAAAATATAAAACAAAAATCAAGCTTTGAACCAGGCTAATGATCATCTTTCCATATATAAAGATCATCTTCCTAATCATCAAGATAACAATGACAAGCCTACTCCTTCCAAAAAAAACATTGAAAGTATTATATACCAAACCCCCAAAGATATTGTGGTAAATATCATTAATATACAAAGGGTAGTTACTTTCATAGATTATAAACCAACCCACATACACCGAATCTCCCAAATATTTCGTGTTATCTAAGCTTCTTCCCCATCTCATCTAATAGAGTTGGGGTAAGAGGACCTTATCTATTTATAATAATCACTTAAAACACCTCAATTAGATAATGCTTCTCATAATATTTATACAATTACCCCAACATCTACACCTATCGACAACATTATTCAACTTTATAATAACATTCCTTATAATCTATCATAAGAAATACCTAAATCAACTACTCCATCATCTCAATATAATCAACAAATTTACCCTAAAACTAAATTGATCACATCTTATCAGCATGAGTTCAAATAGACATCTAATTCTCCTTCCCAAGATCTCCTTCAACATTATATGCATCTATCTAGTAGTCCCCCCATGGGTTATGATGAATGGGACACCATCATGGAACTTACCAATCTCCCATCTCAAATATCCTTTCTTGAACTCATGAAAACTTCCTCATATTATTGTAACTACCTAATGTAATTATTATTTAAAATGAACTTCCCTTGTCCTCCCCTAGCAGGACATGAATATAACTTATATGGGTTGGAAGATAGTATCTTATAACAATGTGAAGAGATGTATATACACATTGATGAAATAATGGACACTTATCTCTCCCTAAAATTTCTTATTGCTTCCATAATCCTAGATGAGATTATAATTCATTAAGATTATCATCCATTATTTATAAACATTCAAATCATTGATATCTAAGTCAAGCATGATTTGATTGATGAGGATTCAAGTGCTTGTGTTGCCTCCCTCAACTTCATTAAAACTCTTAGATATTCTAAGTGTAATTTTAAGTCTACATGTAGTACATGCTAAGATTATGATAGAAGGCAAAATCCATATTTATGTTGCATGTGGCTTCCTATTACCATCCCTCTTTCCACTATTTGAGTGAAGATTATAATATTTAACTTTCCCCTTTCCTAAAACATCTTGCTTATCAAACCTTGGACTCATTGCATGAGGGATGTCACCTATTTTACCTACTAATATGTCAAGTTTCCCCACAATGGTGATGTATATAGGATTTAAATAGATACCAACCCTAAAAATTTCAAAAAATTCAAGAATTCAATGTATTAAAAATTCCAACCCTTGAACCCTTGTTAAGCATTCCATTCAAGGAATCTCAATGTTTCAATTTTCTTGGCAACTCTACTTGAGATTATCATGGTCACCTCAAACTAATTGAGAACATACCACATAACCTTTTAGATTATAATAAAAATGAGATGGATTAAATCAACCTCAAGATCAAAACTTTGGATTTATCCCCTAGTCTCATCACCCAACTTTTTCCATCTTTGAATTTATGTTCCCATCAGCCACCTATCACTGATATACCCATGGTATTGACCAAAACATGGAATTATGTTAATCATGCCACTTATAAAGAAAACATCATACCTACCTATACCATCAACCTTCATACACTTGATTATAATGATGGTTATAATTTAGATGATCCATTTCTAAGAGGTTTTGTTGAGGCTATAAATGTCAAGATTCTTTGGTATCATTCTTCTTTATTTTATTTTTTTTGTTCATCTTATTGTATTTCTTCTTGTATAGTTCCTAATTCTAGTATTATTACTCCATTTTATAGGATAGATATGGATCACTCACATATCACACCTTCAGTTTTAGTAGAGCCTATTAGGAGCATGCTCATAGATCATGTTATGACTGGTCCTTATCATTTTGATAGATACCAAGATCCCTATAGATTGTTTCCCATAGCGATGTTTGTTATTATACTTAATCCCTCTATGTGTCATACTTCTCATTTATCTTAGCCTCATCCTATATCTAATTCTACTTCTCTTTCATATGATCATATCCCACTCTCTCCACCATCCCCACCTCCCCTTGGTGATGGCCTCCTTCCTTTGTTGTAGCTTGATCCCCTACCTACCCAATGGGATAATAAACCTTACTATGATATTCATAGAGATATCAATCATTGGAATATAGACTATTATTTATACCATTATTCCTTATATTTTGCTTCTACTCCTTCCATTACCAAACCCCTAATGTATACTAACAAGCATATCTATTTCTTCCATAGCATAGATAATCATTCTTCCACCCATTATCAAAATCTTCAATAATATATAGACACATTATGTCTTACTTTTTCTCATCCTAAAGACATGGTTATACCTCCTCCCAAGTTTTTACCTAAGTATATTAAAAAATATGGAGAGGTATATTATATTTATCACCAGTGTGATACACATCATATCAATCATTGTCACATCTTCTAGCAGCATATTCAAGATCATTTTATAACCATTCCTACACCTATTATTCCTCCTCCCATGGGTCATCCACATAAGAAGGATCCTACTCCACATGTGGTTCTTTCTTCACCTATGGATCTTGATCCATGTATGATTACTTCTTCACCTATGGATATCATACCACTTACCTATTCTCCCCCACCCATTGTTCCTTCTCCACTGGTGGTTCCACCTCCTTGTCCCATAGTTTTCATTCCTATTATAACATTTATTCCCCTTATTGAGTATTCTATGCATGAGATCCATCATGAACATGATTCTTTAGCTATACCTACATTTTTGTTCAGGAAATTCAATAAGATATCTTTTCATATCTTTCCCTCAGGATAGATGAGACTCTTATTGTGGTTAGGATACAACTTCACAGATATACTTCAAATGTTATGGATAATATTTATGGATAGATTTATCAGTATTTATGAACACAACATGGTGTTTTTTCACTTTATCCTTAATTATGATTTTGTATTAGACTTGTGTTATACTTTTATCTATATCTTATATCATTTAACTATGTCAAATTTTACTTCGTTTATCTATTTTACATGGATATTTATATTTAAAATTATGTGTTTTATATGGTTTCATTTATTTCATCTTCTTATGGATTATTTTCATGCTTTCGATGATTATATTTATGAGTTAATTTATTTTCATGTATGTCTTTATATTTTCTCATGATTTTTTTCTACCTTATCTCATCCTACACATATAGTTATTATTATTATTTAGTTATACAAACCTTGATCCCTTTAGTAATATTTTTTTACCATGTGATTAGTTAGTACACAAGTCATCTCATTGTAATCTTACTCTTACCAATCCACTTTGGATATCCCTTTATTCCCTTGTTTCCTTTTGTAAACTAAGCATCGACATGGTTGAAACTTCAGATAACATATTGGTTCATAGGTAAGCCTAAACATTTAATCAGTCATATCTTTAGTTACTTAGCTTCCTTTAGCCAAAGTCTAAAGCTCATTCATATGTATCACTTTTATCACTCATGTTGGTCATTCCAAATTCATATGGAGGAGGAATCTTAAAATCCACATAATTTAAAACAAAATGTAATAATATAAAAGGCAACATACAAATTTCAAAAATAAAAACACACTAAAATAAGTGATTTATAACACATCTCCTTTTTCTATCAAATATCAAACTCCAAAATTTGACTCATGATAGAGTCAAGGTTTTTTTGGGTGGTTAGGATCGTAGATTGGGAAAGGAGATAATAAAATATTTTAGTTATACTTACTTTCTCACACAAGTATCCAATATTCATAGTAGACTGACAACTATGTAAGAGGTCTTGAGGAATGGGGAACATGTTGTGGGGAGGTAGGTCTATTTTAATTTTATTGTTAAAATAAAAAACATGATTTGATATTAATATCTCACTTATTTTCCTATACAACTTTGTAATCATTGTGAACAAGTATCCTTTGTATTTTAATAGTCACTAGCCACTTAGTGTCCTTCTTGTGTACTTAGTGTGCCTAATGTTTTATAAGGTATTCTAAAAGATGCCTACATCATTATTTTTAAATTTCCTCTTTCATTTATAACATTCATAATATTTCCACTTGAGAAATATTATTTTGTTATCTAATCACTCCCCCTAGGAGTTCTATTTGAGTTGTAATATAAGACCATGGATAGGACCAAGCCTTCCTCACAAATTACCACATTAAAAACATCATTTTAAAATCATTCCCATAGTTGTTTCCACCTCATTAGTGTTACCTTTGTGAGTTTTAGTGTAAGATCATGGGTAGGACTAGGCCTTCCTCACAAAATATTCAAATACCCAAGTCACAATGAAATTGCATGTCAAATTTGAGATAAATAGTGATTGATTATGAGTTACACATCATTGACATGCTTCCCATATTTATATAGTATGTTTTATGCCTACTTTATTACTCTTTAACTTTTATTTTCTTATTTTACAATTGCATGTATGCTTACAACTTGTTGAGGTCGACATACTCCCATTTTTCCAAAAATGAGGACCTTTTTTCAATTTTACAAATTGTGCTATGAATTAAGCTTTCAAATTTATCAAAATAAATTATTTAATATCATGTTTGGATTTAAATTTCATTGGCATGCTGGCACATAATATTTCTCTGACTCTATCTAATGTTGCTAACATTTACTTCACGTGTTTCCATGATGCAAGTTCAATACATCCTCATTGAGATGAACAAGTATTCATGATTTATTATTCAATGATAAATTTGAACATTTTGATTAACCTTTTGTATTTATTTTATTAATCAAATCCATGCTTAAGTGACAATTAAAATCTTATTTTAAGGACTTTAGCCTAGGTTCTTATTGAAATGGATTTACATTATCGATAAGTCACTTTATTTTTGATTAAGTCTTAGTTTAATTTTAGCCTAAGTTCTAATTAAATTTATTAATTCATTAAAACCTTAGTCTAAAATTTATCCTAATCCTTTATATATCCCCAACCCTTACTTCATTGATTTCAATGTTTACAGATACAAGATCACATGGTATCACTAAGAGGCAAAATCTTGAAAGCTTGGAAGGCAGATCAATAGTGCACGAGTGGTTTCTTGCATCAATAAGTCAAATTCCCCAGGATCGAAGATCAATGGTGCATGTCTAAATGTAAAAATCCTTATTAATGATCTGTGTTGAAGGCTGGGGTCAAAATTTTAAGATCTAAGATCAATAGAGCACATTCGATTATGCATTGGAGATATAATGGTGAGAAAAGAGTCAACATGTCAAATGATCTTATGATCAAATGTGATGCTACAAAGTGTCACACTCATAATGAACCATATGCATATCAATGATGAACATTTGATCATGCATTCAACACATAAATGGTGCATGTTTAATGACCCAAATCAAAATTAATGGTATGCATTCAATCTTGAGGATAAAGATATATGGTGTAAAGAAAGTAAGAGAATCAAAGAATACATATTTCATAAAAATCTACCACATGGTGTAAGAGCATTAAATTAATGAAGATTATTTTCAAGGTACATAGAGATCACGTGATGCTACCAAGTGGCACAATCTTTTAAGCCTATATCAAATATCAATGACCATGGTAAAAGTCAAGGCTAGAAGACTCTTTGAGAGATTGATAGAGTAAATTTGATCAAGATCTAGGATTGCATAAGATAATGACATATGTCCAAGTGATAATGGTCATATTTTAAAAATAAATGAGCTACATGACAAGGTGATGCCACATGGGAAAATAAGTTAGACATGAATATTTTATGGACCCGAGAATGTGAAAGGTATAAATATGAGACCCAATTCAATCTCAGTCATGAAAGCACATATTTCAAACTTGCTTGCTACCATTAAAGCTCTATGTAAACCTCTAAAAATCCCTAGAACATATGAAAATCCCTAAATTATCTCTAGATTCATTGTGTTAAGCTGAGAGAGTTAGATTATCATTTGTAAAAGGATAATTAAATTAAAATTATAGAAATGGTAACCCATGGACATATTTTGAAGCAAGTGGTTGAGCTATATTTATCATCAAACATAGAAGGTCAAGTTTTTAAATACATAAAGTTTGTAACTACTTCATTAAACATAGGGGATAATAAATGCTCAAAGTTATTCTAGACAATTGAGAACTAGAAAGTTATAAACCAAGAAGAAGAGAAGATACTCCCAGTGAAGAGATTATACCATGATATTGTAGCCATTCAAATGATGAGACTACATTATATTTCTGGTAAAGAAAAGGTACTACACTGTATCTATGTTCTTGGTCCGATTTTCAAAGAAGCTAAAATAGATAAGGGTATGTTGATTAATGAACATAGTCTGAGGAAAATTGCTTACATATCCCTAATTGCCTTTAATTCTTAATATACACTATCTAAGACCTAGATTGACCTAACCTCCATTAATTCATGGACTAAGAAGCATAACATGATGGATATCCTAGCTAAATGGTTGGAAGTAGGTAACTAGGTCATTATAGATCACGTAAGGAACATCTCAATGAGTCAATTTAGACCTAGAGTTAGGATGGTCATGACAATGATAAATTAGTTGTATGGATGTGCACATACATCATATTTAGAACCAATATGAATCCCTATGGTACATTTCGTTATTGAATAAGTGATGGTCCCTCCATTAGGTGAAATCATTATTATTTCCCTAAGAAGATAGATATATGAAATTAAGAATAAGAAGATGAATGAATTATACATGATGGCCTATCTATTATATGCCTTGTGTGCTACCAAAAAAAACCAAAATCAAAGAGAATGGTCTCCTAATGGTGCCCAGACTATGTCTCAGTACTATTCCAAATTGAATATCTATAAGTATAGAGACCATATTTAGTTTATCTATGATTGTGTTTACCCTACATTGAGTCAAGATATTGATGGTATTCCTATGATGAGAGTAATCCCTTTAATCAAAAAATATATTGAATTAATATGAGACATATGGATTTATCCTAATTTCATAACCATATGAATTAAAGGAACTTAAAGTGATCCCCTCAAACTACCAGTTCATATACCTAACAAGTTAGTAGAATAAGAGGTGGCCTTCTAGTTATTCAATGGGATAGATGGAATTTGTAATACTAATAAAAAGGGAATTATACATAGTTTCCCCATAAAAATTGGCAAGACCATCTTCAAATAGTGGGATCACATTGAATCTGATTGAAAGCATAAATTATCTTTCAAATTGCAAATTGATTATCATAGATAGGGGGACCCCTCTCATAAGGTAAAGGAACATCTAAGGATAAAATCTATTTTGAATGTTCCTTATGAGCATGAGACCAGTGCATTTGATTTTATATACACCAATACATCCACATATTATGAAGTCACTATAAGATTGAAAGAGCAAAACATAAATCCTGAGTCTAGATTGAATAGAGACCAAAAAATGGAAGATAGATGGTAGCTAGGCCCTAGGCAGTATCATTTGATAGATGTTGATTCTTATAGACTTCAATCAATAGATACACAAGTATAAAATAGGCTTGAAGAGAGAAGGCCAGGTGAAATTACTTCTAGTTCATTAGCTCCTAAATTATCTAGAATAATAGAGCAAGAGTTGTCTCAATAAGAGGTTCATATGATAGATATATATCTTCATGAGTGTGTTGAAGATGCATTGAGGATTTTATCTATGACATATGAGATATAATTAGATGTAAAAGAGGCAAGTGTTGAATAAATTAAAAATTAAAATAGAAACAAGGAGTCTTTATACTTAGTAGCTATTAACCCTCCTAAGAGGAAAACTGAGACTGTCATTGTCTCAAAAGCTAAGAAACCTAAAGTGACCATCACACCACCTTTAGATAATGTCAGTCTATTCAATGAGGAGAAAATCATATATGGACCACCTATTCTTGAATGGTTCATATATGAACCAAGATTAGAAAAACTCCCTACTTATCATCCATGGGCTTTGGTCAAGGCTACTAACATCCCTATACAACAAGAGTTGAATCCATAGATCCTAGATTTTCAATAAGAAGAGGAAAATATATTTGCTACTCAAATTAAATAATTTGACACAAAAATAATAATTCCAAGTAATAATATGGGTCAATCTTTAGTTAGGGTCAGATACGATCTAGATACAACTAGTTTATAAAGAGTGATGGAGACAATGGTCATGGAAGGTGGCAAAGAGGTATTGCATCAAAAATTTGAAAATTTAACTCACTTGAATCAAAATAAAGGACAAATAATAGGGGAGGATCCTATTTTTGAAGAATATGTCCTATAATTATCATAATCTTAGGTAGAAAGGTTGTAAGCTGCTATCAAAGGCCTAAATTAGGAAAAGAAAAAAATTGGAAGATCAATCCTTTTTGTTAGTTCTAAGGAAAATTGTTAATAGATTTGAAGCCAATATATATGATACATTAAATTAATTGAGAGATATAAGTTTTAAGTTGGATTTGGTAAAAAAAAAACATTCCAGGGATATGTAACAAGCTGATCAATGGCAAACATTAAACAAGAAGGGAAAGGAATTAGTCAAAATACTGATGGAAGGTCATACTCTTGAGCTCAAAACAATAAGCCTATCACATTTTAACATGCATATGATAATTTTTATGGAGAAGATAAAGGATATGAATAAATGGTCCAAAGTCATGAAATATATCTCTGATGACTTCAAATAGCTAGAGAATAGAATGGTGCAAATACTAGGAAGCTTAATCAAGGATCCAACCATCCTTCGTCCTATTGACTTGATAACTAATAAAGAGTTTCAACATGAGTCTACTGAATTATTTTAAGAGGTTAAAAATAAAATCCAAGGAACCATTGGGGTAGATAATAAATGAATACTGGATATGATTTTATTGACAAATGAGAAGATAGGCAATGTTAGAATCATTAAAGAAGACTTATACAAAACTAATAGAGTCTTTAATGATTTAGAAGGGCAAGAAGAAGAGATTTTCATGGATCTAATTATCAACCTCAGTTTAATTGGTGAATAACATGACAAATCCATAAATATCCTAGAGTAAAAACAAGATGTAACTTCAACGGCATCTCAAATTCAACTGATTTAACTCAGTATATTCCTTTGTATTTAAAATTTATAAATCATTTGAAAGAATATTCTATTTTTTAAAAGCAAGTGAAAATTGTAACACACATGGATTATAGGTTATTCCACTTGTAAAGTGTCATAGATTTTATAATTTTGTAGGACACTTATCCTTGACACTTGGCTAATTATCATTTGATAGTGATTAACTAACATACCTCATAAGTCTTCTATAAAATGAGGTACTGTCATTTATAAAAGAGGAGGAAGTTTTTAGAGAAAAAACTATTTTGTAAATTTGGAGCAAGTAATGAAAGAAAGGGAATTATACAAAGATTATCCCATATTTTTTTATGTGTTTGTTATCATAGCTTCTTCCTCAATTATCTAGTTTGATGTTCAGATTTGAATTAATTTTATGAAAGTAAGATGTGCATATATGAACATAGAGTTGTTAATTTGAGCTTATGTTAGGTTGGATAAAATATTTTAGATTCATTTCATTTTAATTGATTTTCTTGAAGATGTGATAATGCAATTTTATTATATAAGTAAATCTTTAAATTGAATATGATTTCTTATTTGTATTATTTCAAATATCCTTAGACATTTGTATAGTATATGATAGGATCTATGATTTTAGCATCTTCATGTCATATGTTGGTTTGATGGCATGTATTCAATTAAATTTAAACTTTTTCATGATGTTTGGACTAAAGATAAAAACATCCTTCTTTTTACCGTACCATACTTATTTTCTCTTTCTTTTGATCAAATCACTATAGTTTAGATTTTCATTATAAAAATTCATACTAGATCAAGGTTTATACTTTAGGTTTTGATCATTATTCATTTGACTTAGCTTAGATTACTTTAATCTTCATAAACAATATTTAAGACCATGTTTTCTCCCAATAACCACTTACAAATTCATTTTGTGAAACAATTATATAGCTTGATTGTTACTCCACAAATCATAAGAAGGTCAAAACCAGCAACTCATCCAATAGATTCTTTAAATCTAGAAATGAGAAGTGTTTTCAACACTATGAAAACCTTGTGATACATTTACATGCATTAACATAACCATCTTCTTAAATTTTTCATACTTACCATCTTGAATTAGTGTGATCAATTTAATTTCATTTTCCAATTTTGTCTTCCTCTTTTATACTTCCCAACGTGATTTAGTATGATTGATTGACTTAATTATTTTTTTAGACCATTTGGTTTTCATGTGTCTTCCATTTTATTACATTATTTTCATACTACCCAACATGATATAGTGTGATTTTATCTTATTTTAACTTTGTGAAAATATTTTACATGTTTTAAAAACATTTGTTACCCTTTTTTACCATCTTTAGTTTATTATATTTAGTCATATTTTTTTATTACATATTTCCCATTGTGATATAATGTGTAGTAAATTTTTTCTTGATTACTTATACTTTTCTAAGTCATCTTTACCTTTTTAAATTTTAACCATGCATGTGCATCACATAATGCTAGAAAAGAAAGCACTCGACATATATTTCCCATAACATATGGAACAAAAGCTAAATACATGTGCTAGAAAGAAATATATCCATGCATCAACATCTAAAACCAAGTACAACTTAGGAGATCAATATAACTATCAACACACACACACACACACACACACACACACACACACACACACACACACACACACACACACACACACACACACACACACACACCATCATCATCATCATCATCATCATCATCATCATCATCATCATGTTTTTTATAAAAAAATATAAAGTACAATAGCTCCATCTCTAAGGTTGGGCTCCATCCTACCTATTATGTGGCCTAGCCATGTTCCCCATAGATGTTTAGGACTATCCCCTCTAAATAGTACACTATAATGAGATAGTTTAGGATCTCAAACCTACTACCTATCCCTAAAAATTAGAAACTTGGGCCTACACCTATCCAAGATGGATAGTAGTAGCCATGTGTACCACTCTCTCTTATGCTAGGGCCTACCAGGAATGTACCTATCCCTTTCCCACCCCTATCGGGGGCTATAGTCCATCCTTGCATGCATGAAGATACCTTGTTGCCTCCCCCACTAATATAAAATAGCCCAACTGGGATAGGGTAGATGGTAACATAAGAACATCTAGTGTGGTGGGGTTGTATGGTATCACCACCCTATCTAAAATGTCATGATGTGTGGCCACAATCAGGGCTCTCCATCTAACCTCCTCCATTGCTAGATCTAAAAAACCAAAAATAGATAGGCATCATATCACACATATATCTCAAAATCATCTATCTACCATAATCACAATGCATCTAGTGTCATATATCAAAAAATTAAATCTAAATTAAAACATTTCTCACTAGTGATGGTATCACCAACTGCTGTCTCTCCATCTACTTGCCCACTGAACATGGTCTCTCCATCTACTTGTCCATCAAGTACCTTATTTGTGGGTTATCTCCACACCAATACAAACCTAGGTATCACCACTTGATAATATCATGATCCTATCCTCAAAGGTGCCTCTATGGACCAATTATGTCTTGATGTGGTACTAGGTCCTTCTATGCTACAACCCTCACATATGCCTACTTGCATCGATGGTGCCTCCACCTTTGATAAGGCCATGGAGTTCATTATTTTTGTTGCTTCTATGGTTCTTACTATGAATTGGCATCCACATCCATGGTGTCTACCCTTGTTGGTTATATTGATGATTGTTACCATTCTTGATGAATCCATGGTCTAGCATATCATGACTTGATCATTGGTATATCTATTGGTACCCATCTTCCTTCTTTTCTCTCAGATCTCTAGCATGCTATGCCAAATAAGTAGGCACTATTAGAGGGGTCATCAGGTGTGGGAGTCTAAATTGTCTTGGAAAGTATGCCACTAGATGTAGCTTTACCCATTTAGTATAATGGCCTATGATTTGTACTCGTGCCAACCTTGTAGCAACCATCACCCAACTAGGCCATTTAGTATCAATGTGCATATACAATTTCCAAATGATATATTCTCATGTGATAGTCTATAAATCTAACCCATGGGGCATGACTTGAGTTACATGATCTTATCTCCATCTCATGACTTGAGGTAACCTATCATCGACTGTATGGGGAAACCCAACTGGCTGATACATGGGTAGCCTCTTGTATATCTAAACATTTAGAAAAATAATAGGCCCCATGGTATTCTACCCTATGGAAAACATCCCATATATATCATGCATGAGTTGGACCTAGATGAAAGCCCCAAAATCATAGAGTGTTCCCTTATCTAATATCAAATGACACATGGCTATCGCATATAGTGGTACCTTGCCATCTAACTTGTGACACAACACTCATGTTATCACAAGTCCTATCATTGCCTTTCATATGTCAAATGTGTCTATAATGTATATGCCAAATAAACTCACCCTCATTCTAGGGTATATCCTATATGAGAATGTCACCCAATGAGATAATGTTCATCTCTCATCTATTTCTTTTGGTGTGTCAATGATTACTAGTGTCCCTCTTATAATAAGTCTAAGAAATGTGTGGATATCCTCTAGTGTGATACCCACCTTAATGGTATCCCCATCTACCACCCATAAAAAAGTGTTGGTCAAACATTCCCATGATCCAAATAACATGACAACGAGATCAAAACTTAATGGGATCCACCTTATCTCCATGATACCTCTGAAACATAGTGTGACCATTTGAGCTATATCCACATCACTCAAATGATCTAGAAAATTTAGTAGTTATGATACATATATCAAGCTCTAATATCTCCAATATCTCTACAAAATATCAAACAACAAAGGATGTATTATCTCTCTATGTCATCAATAATCAAAATACATTATTAAAATTCATAAATTAACTACACAATCAACCCATTTAATACTAAATCATCCTTATACCTTCTTTTCAATACTAAATCAGCACTCTTTTAGCTTTACCATACTAAATCATCTATATAGTACACATTCAGCCCCATTTTATAGACTATATCAACCCTCTTCTACCAACTAAATCGGCCTTCTCATATACAATTGGCCTTCTCCTCATTGAAAACTATGTCAACCAATTGCTATGAAGTTGGCCACCCCTTAGATTGATAAATCAACCCACTACTATGTATTTGGCTCCTTGATTTCTACTCAAATTATAGACTTAGTTGACCTAGTCAACTTTATTCCTTTATAATGATGAATTTTTGACCATTTAGCATAAATGCCTTAGGCATTTATTGGTCTAACTTCTTCCTACCCAATATCTTGTTCTAACCCTATTCTACCTAAAAAAAATCTTAGGGTAAATTCTAGCACATAGATTTTGCCTACCAATCAATTTTCTAAATTTAGCTCAATTTTAAATAAAAATACTCAAAAACTTGAAATTCACAATTACTTAGTTGTGTTGTACTAATTGTGGTTGTTATGCATCCTCCCCATCTTATCTATCATCTCCTCACCATGATGGCTCTCTGGTCTCAAACTAGGTCTCTCAAAGCTATATTTTCTTAGAATAGCAAAAATAAAAAATGAATTATTTTCTACCCTATTTATATTTACTAATCAAAATTATTTACCTAGCAAATATTTACCACCAAATTCTATTTTTGGATCATATATTTGTTTCTACTATTTGGTTTTATGAATCGTAAAAGGTTCTAAAATCCTAACATCATAGAGAATCATGTTACATGTATATTTTGAATTTTTTTTAGGTTTTTCTCTTTTTTGCTAATCTTTGTAAGCTTGCCTAATGTTACATACATTGGACACCTTCACATTTCTTACATCTTATTTTTTATTTAAAATACTAAGGTAAGTAAAGGTATGTGTTTTTAATTCTATCCTTTTATTTATCTTAATTTCTCCTTACTGTAGTTTATTTAGCTTCATCATTGTGTGTTGTTATGTTCTTTTCTTGAAGCACCATTCTATGTTTCACCTTAATGACACGTGATGAGATTAGAGTGGGGCATATGTATACATATATCATTTTTAAATTTTACCAATTATTGATAGTTTCTCTCTTACAAGAACCTATCGAGTCTCAATCTCTTTGAGTGTATGCCATAAAGGGTGCACCAAGAAATGGGTGGGTAGACCATTGGTGCTTCATAATATTGTTGTCCCTATACCACCACTTATTATCTATACAACCATATCCTAAAAACACTCCCCTAAGATTTGCCTCCTATTTTTCACTTTCCTCTAGTCATTTTACATATTCATTATCCCTTTCCTAAGCCTAAAACACTTTCCAATGGTTTACGTTACACTATCATCCCCATCGACCCTATATTCTAATTGATAAAACTCATTTAGGGCTTAGGTCAGCCCTTAGCTAACCTATACCAAGACTTAAATTATTTTTCAATCATGATATAGAGTTGATTGGGCCAACCCTATGATCTAAAATTTTGAAAAGGTTTATGGTTATAGTTAGCTATACACACACACACACACACACACACTCATTTAATCATTTATTTAGGAAGAAAAGAAGAAGAATATTATATTATTAATCTACTTATCCACCATTCTACTTGAGGAGCATAGGTTAGGGTTTCAATACTTTATTTGGAGATATGGATCTTGTTTGTGGATAAATCTTTTGGATCCATAGAGAAGTTGTGTATCTTAGAGTTGACTTGTCCTTATTATCCTTACATACCATAATAAACTCTTGCAAAACACCTTGGTCAAGGGAGAGATTGAGGCTCAGTGAGTTCATCTTAAAAGGTAAGTGTTCCTAACTCTATTCCTCCTTTGTAAGAGTATATATATATTAGAATTTATACTTTACTCCTAGGCATTAGGATTTATTATAAATTGACATGATTATAGATCTTCTATGCATGTTTACTTTTTATGTTCATTACACCCACTTTGTGCTACAAGCTTTGGTGACCACTAGATTAGACTTTAATTTACTTGTCGTTTACTTAGTGAATATGAAAACATAAGATCTAGTTAGGGATATTACATGGTGTTGCCTGACTAGAGGATTTAGAACACTCTCTAGTGATTTGATTGTGGTAATATACCCCTTTATTAGGTATAGCACATCCATCTTAGTCATGACCTAGAATATCTAATGTATCAACAATTGAAAGTGTTAGTAGGCTTTATCTTTTATGAGCTAGGATTGATTAATAGATTATTTACATTTATCTTTGTATGTATATGCCTCTATGACATTCCCCCACTGATATGCTCCCATTTTGAGGTAAAGGAATAATATAAAATGGTAGTTACCTCACCTCAAAAGGATAATATAATTTTATAATCTATGAATAAAACCATGTAACATATAAAATAAAGTATATAGGTAAATGTAGTATTGAAGCACATAGAACAATGTGATCACATGAAGGCCTAAGATGCATGACAAATATCATGGAAACATCTATATATTAGTAATATAATATCAATAATAAAATAATCACATACACAATATCACTCAAAATTAATTCAACATACAATGGTCCTAGGAGACCATAAATAAGGGGCATGTTCAAATGTCGCATAATCAAAGGGACATGACTTAGTCAAATGTCTACAAGAGCAAGAATGGCATACTAAAATTTTCATATAATAAATAATGACATATTCAAATTTAAAATAAATTACAATAGGCACATGGTTTATAAATAAATGATCATATTGAAATGTGCAAACAAGTAAGACAATAGCAAGGAAAGACACTCAATGAAGTGCATAAAAGAAAACATAAGCAACTAGTTTAAACATTTCATAGTAGTCCATGGATAACATATGTTATAAAAAAATGTCAAGTGCCTATCATATCAATTATCTTGTGAAATATATAATCATATATAAAGGCATGTGTAAGTATGTATAAGCTCAAACATGATAATGAAAAGTTATCCTCAAACCATATAACATATTATTATCATTTTCTAAAAAGTGTATGCCCCCAATGTCCATATCACATGAGTATAGGGAAGGCCCAACATATGAAATAGGAATGGATCATGTATCTATGTATGCATGTATCAATCACAATTAGCATCATGACACATGTGTATGTATAAATAACTTATATGCCATCCATCATAATGGAACTAACACATAGATGCCAATGAGCCAATAGAGTATGTAGGCGTTGAAAATGTTATTTTTTATGGAGTTTTGATTTTGATTTTTTATTTTTTAAATAATTTAATCTTTTCAACCTTAATTTTTAACATTGACATTGCTCTCATAGTGATTGGATAAGTTGAAAATGTACATAGCATGCTCCTTTTCACACTTTACACGTCTAGTAGAATAACTAATGATATCATTTAGAATATTTATTCATTTGCCTTCATGACAAAAAGAAATACCTTACTAATTTAAATCAATTGTAGCTTCCATTTGGTATAATAATAGTGTAAATTCATATGTAGATTTGGTAAGAATTATAGACATCCAATTCCTATCACCATTGTGTTGAAATATTTTGTGACAATGCACAATTTGGGTCAAAATCACTAAAATATGCTAAATGGTTCGAGCTTGTCATATATAAGTGTCAATTTAGGCTTACGTATCTCTAAGTGGGGCAATGAATTTTATGTGATTATTATCTTTTGTCAAATCATTTCAAGTCAAAATTATGAAAATGCAATTTGACGCTCTGATCTACTAAATTTTTCTAATTCAAAGCACATGACATGTGCATGTGTTATTTCACATCCATAATACTCTAAATAGGGTATTTATCTGTACGCAACTGACACCTTCTTCTAATTATACTCTAGTCAAATTGTAACTCAATAAATTGGCATTTTGACTAGTTTGATTAAGTGGGAAACCAATTTCCAAAGAATTGTAAAAATTTAATTAATCTCACTTAAGAAAATTAAACCAAATTAAGGGCTTAAGTGAAAAATCCATGAAATATATTGAATATCCATTAATTATAAATTCATTTATAATATCTACATCATCTAGTGACATCATCAATGGGATGGCATCCACAACCCATAAATGGAACAAATATTTGGTTTAAGCCCTCCCATGCCTCATTAATGCCCCTTTCTTCCAAATATTAATAGGGATGTTTATGGATTGAGCCTCCAAAATTAAATTGATCCATGGCCACACATATTGATCTCAAGATTCATGGTTGATTTTGATAATTTCCAAAAATATATAAATACAAGGGTCTTCACTCATCCTTTCAAGCTATTTTTGTGTAATGTTGTTATGCTAAATTTATAATAGGATTGCTTTAACTATTGGCACACATTTGATCGATTTCATGAGGCTAGTTCATTGGTGCATTGATAGATGATGGAGGAGCAATCCAATCATCATTGATAAAGAATTAGAGCACCAAATTAGGATAAAATCACATTTTTGACCCTCACTTGGAGGAGGGATGCTCTTGGAAAGGTTTGATGTTGTATTGCTTATTTCAATATCTCTTAGTTTTCATTTTCAAAACCATGTGAGGGATTTGGATTTTTGAGTTATGTTATTTATGATTATTTTTATTTTTCATTACTAATGCATGATCTAACTCACTTTATATTCGTAATCTACATCTTAGTACACCCAATGCGACTTGAATCTTATACAAGCAATGAGACTAATTTTCAAATCTTAGATATTCTAATACATGCTTAAAAGTCTCTTAAAATCAAGTTTGGTCTTCATTTTTCATGTGTTTTTATTCTTTCTAATGACACATAGTTTACATAGTGACCAGTGTCAATTTACTCTAACTAACATTGATCTTGTCATAACTGGCATTAGTTTGTGTGAAGGGTAGAACATAGTAGAGGACATGGTTTTAAAGTTTTTCTTGAAATTATATGGCTTTTTCTCTACTTTAGAACTTGAATACTCTTTATTTTAACTTTGTTTTGTAGAATCTAGAGACCTTTCAAGTTTTTATACTTATTTTACTCACCATATTTTTCATGAAAATCATTGCATTATTCCTACATTTTTACAAGCAATCGGTGTTGATTCCAGTCAACTAACATAAATATTTATTAAACTAATTTTCATGGATTCCTTATAATTGACATCAGTTCTTATGTGGACTGATGTCAGTCTCTGTGATAAGAAAATAGAGACTTGAGAGCAAGTTTTAAAATCTTGTTTTCTTATTTATATTTAGGATTCAAGGTAGACATAAACCCTCTAAAAATTATAGGTTACAAGCTATAAAAAGGGATAAAATTGAAAACCATTAAGTCTTGAATACTTCATTTGGTGCTTAAAAGGAATTTTGATTATTTATGCTTAGCTTTTTGTGAAAAATTCTTTTAAAATTTTTTTCAACTAAGGCCAAGGGGACAAATTTCATAAACACTTCACTTTGGTACATTAAAATAAATACTCACACTTAGATTACAAATTCTTAATATTGTTTTGTGTTATGCTATATCTTTCAAAATTGTTTTTTTTTTCACAAAATGTTTGTTGTGTGTATGCTCTCCCCCCATCCCCTCTAGGGAAATCGAATGACCAAAACTGTTAATTTTTTTTCATTTATGCCTTATCTAAAGGCATGAAAAGAATAACATTAATGATATCCTCAAATATGTATGTTTTGGGTGATTTAAATGTGACCTTAAAGTCTTTTCACTTTGTCTTTAATTTTATACAACTTGGATTGTAAGTAGGAGTTCATAACCTCCTCATGGGTTTATTAGAGAATAATTGACCCAAGAATTCATCTCCTAGAATCATTTAAACCCCAATCCATGGTGGGGACCCACTAAGATGTTTGCTTGAGTGGTTAAACAAACTTTGTTAGTGGTATTCCAAATCAGACCATAGAGGCAATTCAGACATTGTACTGCATTAAACAAGTAATAGATATAATGGTTATGAAAAGGATAAGACATTTTAACAACAAGTTGATTGACATGGATCTAATTTATGTGAGGCATATCTAGTGTTAGTCACACTTAGGACCATATAGGCATGTGAAAAAGTAGTTTTAGAACAACTCCTCTTGCCACAGACATATTGTTGATGTAAGGTGAGTGGTCCAAAGTCCCATGTCACTATACAATCTCTTAAGAGGAGGGTTGTAAAAACCATAATTATTTATGCACTTTTATTTTTTGGATTAACACTTAAAATCCTCTCAAGAGCACATATATATATGGAATTCAATGGTACAATACAACCTTTTTAATTTTAGGACTTTGGACATTATACTTAGTTATGTTTTATCATTTTATCCTTTACTTGTTTGGTCTTATTGAGTCTAAAATTTATTTTAAAACCAAAACACATCACAGCCAAACACCTTTGTTATCCATCATTTTATTTAAACAAGGAGGTGTTATGCTGACCAAATCAAAACCTCCTTTTACTTTATTCAAATCATCATTTGAAACATTGTGCTTGTCTTTCCTAAATAGTGTTGTTATGTTGTCCATTTGAGTCTAGAACATTTTACAAAAATATTCAAAGTCATTCACTTCTAATTCAAATTTTTAATTCCATTTTTCTGAGTTCTAGGCCAAAGTGTTAATTGGTTTTGCATTTGCACTTGGTTTAAGTTAACTTGGGTACAATTTCTCATTTGGTTTGAAGGCTATTATATAGACTCATCATCCTTTTTTATCATTATGGACTTAGGTTATCTTTCATTTGCTCACACTCTAAGTTATAGGACCATTATACTTTCTATTACCATATGGAGGCATTGTGATGCCTATTTGGTTTTAGCTTTATACTTAAGAGTTATTGTGTGTTTTCACATTTTGATATTCTTAGTTTGTATTGTTCCCTTCCTAATCAGAATGACCTTCTTCTAATTTTGTGTTTGTAACTTATTGAATTTGTATCTAGATTTTATGGTATTGACATATCTTTGACATAAGTTTATTGTGGTATCTTGTAATTTAGGTTGAGTTATCATACCCTCTTCCAAATTGATGATTTCAACCTACCAAAGTTGAGTAATTTCATAACCATTTCTTTTAATTATGTGTTACTACACCACTTATTTTATTATAGTCTCTTTTTGCCTTATCACTTATTTGAAGAAATCAAAACACACCTTTTAACATTTACAAAACACATTTTACATCTTAGAAAACATGGATAACAATATTCTAAGCATGACACAAAGGTATACTCATAATGGGGTCTCTTATGGCCCTAGTTATGAGGAAGAACATTGTTATGATGGACAAGATAATTTTGTGGTGTTTGAAGAAATTCCAATGACAATAGGATCTGAGGAAGACTATTTTGAACATCAACCCTTAGAGGAAAAATATGAAGTTATCCTAAGGTTTATTAAATCATGTGATAGATTGCCATCAGGCTTTCCTATACAACAATTTCATACTTGGTTAGAGTAGAAGAGCAACAATGAGAACAATCCCTCACTCATATTTCAAAATCCAACATTGCTTCTTCTATAAAAATGAAAGAGGCACTCATAGATTCAACATATAATGATTAAGATCTTACCACCAAGATAGAGAAGATAATTCAATGATATTTAGACCATCTTATCATGGACTTGACTGACTCTTTAGCTACCACTCTAATACATAATAACACTTCCAAATAATAGGAGATTGTATTAGATCAAACACAACACAATTTAGTTGATAACACATCTGTAATCTCAATTGAAAAAAACAATCCATAAGAGGTTTTAAAAATTGATTTGCTACATATGGTACGCATTTTTTTAAATCACCAAGAGCCTCTTGTTCCTTTGCACAACCAAGGAGTTAAACATGTAGTGCATATTAAGGAAATTATTCAGAAATCATTGGCAAGTTCTTCCCAACCAATGCAAACTTTGGTAAATCAATTAGAGACTCCTCAAAATAAATAAAACACTCAAAATTCATTAGATATATTTCAAGGAATTTTTATCAACCTAAAAATTAGCATCCCACCTACTCAACTCAAGGAGTAAACCAAAACAAAGTTACAAATCATAGGTTTTATATCCCTAACAAATCAACACAACAAGGGCACATACCACCATAAAAAAATTATATTCCACCTACGAATACACCATACATGTAAGAGTGGAATTCAATGAAATAAATTGTGTTGTGATTGGAGATAGAAAAGTGAGTCAAGAAGTACCAATTTGATGAGATACGTCCATATCCATTTGATTTGAGTATTCTCCAAGTTCCCTTTCCACCTCATTTTGAGGCACCCAAATTTGACAAATATAAAGGGAAGAGTGACCCTCATGAACATATTTAGGATTTTTTTATATTGTGCCAAGAGGTAGCTTATAACAACATTTATTTGCTTCACTTGTTTCCATAAAGTTTAGCGAGATAAGCTTTAGACTATATCCTTAAGTTACCCAAGGGATTAGTGATAGATTGAAATGATCTATCTAAAAAAATTATCAACTATTTCTTTTACAATACTGAACATGAGTTGACTATGGTTGACTTATGCAAAGCCAAACAATGAGATGGAGAAAGCTTCACAACATATCTATAGTTGTGGAGAGCATTAGCAGGATGCTTTCAACAAAATTTTCCAAATAAGTAACTGGATGATATTTTTGCAGAAAACCTACACCTTGAGGTGGCACATAATCTATGACTCACAAGTTTAAACACATTTAATTAAATTATAGATAAGGGTGTGTACATTAAGAAGATGTTTATCAGTAAAGGTCTTGTCAAGATTTACTCTTAGGGTCAAATGTAAAATTAGACACAATCACCTATTCAATTTGTTGTAATAGAAAAACCTAAGGGATTTAATAACAATAACATGGTAGGAAATGGAGTGATTGAATCAAGATATGTAAAAATGGTGTAGGATCCTCTAGCTCTAAATATGCAATTAAATCCACCTATCCACGAACTATTTTGAAAAGGGTCCCTCCCTAAAAGGTATTAAATAATAAGTGTGGGGTCTTTATCAAACTGGGAAAGCCTATTGAGGTTGTGTTCTAAAATCTCATAGTAGCTATTCTAATTATGTGGCCTATACCAAGGCCATTTCTTGAATATCAACCCAAACCCAATTGGTATTAGATTAATGAGTTTTAAAACTTCCATCAAATTATTGGCTATGGTGCTTATCGATGTGTTCAATTGTAACATCTCATTAAATATTTGATTAAAAATGGTGAATTTGAAATCAAACTTGCCTTTCAAAACAATAATTATTATATTGTCATCTACAAAGATCCATTTCCTAAACATAATCAATAACCAGTAAAAAATAATCAGAACTAAGGATAGAATCAGTGATAGTAAGCAAAAGGTTAAAATCATAATCAATATGATCATAATAAATATCATAGTACCCATGCTAATAACCTAGGTTATAATAATATGACTTATGATTATAATAACATTATGGGGCATAATACTACAAACCACATTACCACCATTATAATTAAAGCTCATGAACTATCTTATGCTTCTCAAAGTATTAGACACCTCATTATAGGGTCAACATCCTCCCTTTCAAGTAACATTACACTGAGTATAAGTAATTTTATTGTGCCTCATTTTTCATGAGTTACTATTTATGGACCCTATTGTTTTAATTATAATGGCTCCTTACCAACTCAAAATTACACAAACATAACTAGATGCCCATGAGTCACCCTCTAAGGCCTTTTACCTTCATATTCTAATTATAATGGCTCCTTGCCACCTCAGTATTGCACAATTGCAACTAGATGCTTGTGAGTCACTCTTTAGGGCCCTTTACCCTCTTCCACCATAGGACCCAACATGAACATTGTGCCTTCAGAATCAAAGTTGAACACCATGCTAGCCAAGACTAAAAATTATCATGTTATTATTGAGAATCCATATAGTATCTTATACCAACTGAGTAAAACCCTTGCATAAATTTCTATTTTAGATATTTTGAGTACATATGAACTCCATAGAACTATTTTTAATGACCTACTTCAACAATCTAGTGTTACTCAAGATGTTAACCTTGAATAATTCTAAACACTTGTAGGGAACTAGTCTTCATTCTGACAGGTTATATTTGATTAGAAAGACATGTCCATTCTTGGTCCTAGCCATAACAACCCCTTGTATATTGAGGTTATCATTAAAAACCATAAAATCAAGTGGGTTCTTATACATAATTATTCTAGTTTAAACATAGTATCTATCAAGATAGTAAAATAATTGCATTATAATGATAAGTACATCTAGCTAGATATAATTACAATCAATATGATAATGCTAAAAGGAAATATTTTGGTACTATATGTTTGTTAATCATTATTGAGTATGTGTCCCATCATAACTTATTACATATTATGGATATTAAGTTGCCTTATAACATACTTCTTAGTCACCCTTGGATCCATAAAGTATAGGTTGTCCCATCCACTTTACATCGGTGCCTCAAGTTCCCCCATGATAGGATTGAAGTCGCCATTCCTATTGATTTGCAGCCTTACTAGTATTGTAAACACCTAGAAGTTGAATTTAGTAATTATAACTATTACCTTGGTTCCAAATTCATCAAAAATAAGAATAAGGAAATATTTTTTCATCTACCAAATTCTAATTATATCAATCCAAGTGACCTTACTTCTATTTTGGCTAATCCATTTCTTGCAACCGTTACAAAATAGGTTATTATAGAAGACATGTATTTACCCATACTATCTTAAAGATGCCTTTTATATTGCTAAATTTACTAGATCTCCTAAATATTTTGGCAAACCCAAACCTTACAAAAGCCTTTACAAACCCAACATGATTTTGAAAAAGAATAAAGATACACAAAAACCACTGATGGTATTCATACTTGCTAATTCACCAAATTAGGATGGAGAAGATTTCATTGAAGGATACAAGATATATTCTAATGGTATTACTAATTATTTTCAAAATCTAAAATATCTTATCCCTAATCAATATATGGATAATTTTGATTATACAAGAAAGGGCCTTGAGCCATAAGAGAAAGGAATCCTAGAACTTTATCAACTAATAAACCTCACATGAATCAAGGTCTCAGATTTATACCACCTGGGGGTGACCTCATGAATTTTGGTAGTGATTCTTTTGAATTGACTAGAAATGAGACTCATGGAAGTGATGTAACATCCCATTATAGTATTTATGATGAGCTTTTTGACATGGATTTATTTGATTCATCACACCCTATTATTTCCTTTACCTTTGCCATCTTGAAATCATTGATTGGGACCAACAAAATTTGGTCATATGTGTTGATGAATTCCATAATGAATAATTTATTATAGAGTACATGGGCCTCTAAGATGTATTTCCAATTGGAAATCATAAACAAAGATTTGATTTCTCTTTGGAACCTTATGCCTACTTTTGAGATTAGGCAATTTTTTTTGGTCATGAAAAAGATAAAACATGGATATCCTCAAGTGAAAACCTCTTTGAGCACTCATTGGTCATGGAAATAGTAAAGAAAAAGATAATCCATTAAGTGAAAACCTATTTTAGGTTCTCTTAGATGGGGAAGTTTTGTCATCACCAAAAGACACAAGGTCCATCATGTCCTAACTTCATAGCCAATACCAACATCATGTCAAAGCAACAAGTCTTTGAGCATCTTTCTCTTGAATTTCTTGAGATATTTTTTAGTTGGCCATTACTTAGACCAGTGGATTTAGATTCATCACATTATCTATAGATTTGGGAATAATAACCAAAAATTGTAGAAGAAGCAGAGGATTAGGATCAAATGATGCCTATTATTCTAGAAGATGGTTCTACACTCCTTGTAGAAAACACTACTAAAGTAAACCTCAGTACATATGATGATCCTAAAATTGTTTATCTTGGGGCCTCCCTCATTGATGAGGAGTATGGTCACATTATTACTATTCTAAGATATTTCATTAATATCTTCCCATGGGTTACTCTAACATGTTATTCTTAGACCCTAACTTGGTTATGCATTGAATTGTTGTCCATCCAGATGCCAAGCCAGTTAAATAAAAATTGGGAAAGATACATTTATGTATCTCTCTTTAGTTAAAGGTATAAATAGATAAATTATTAGGATCAATATTCATTAGACCATTGGACTATTTTTAATGGATATCAAACATAGTTCCATTCAACAAATAGCCATAGGGTATATGCCTTTGTAATAATTTTAGAGATATCAATAAGGTATGTCCAAAATAAAATTTTACTCTACCAAACATTGACAAGATTGTTGATTCTACTACTGGGTATGAGATGTTGTCCCTCATGGATAGATTTTTTTGGATACGATCAAATCAAGATATCTCAATAAGACTAGCATAAAACTATGTTCAACATGCCATGGGGAACATTTTGTTATCAATTCATGCCATTTGGATTGAAGAACATTGGATCCACTTATCAATATGTTATGACTATCATATTCCATACATGATGTATGATATTATTGAATACTGTGTTGATTACATCTTAGCTAAATAAATAACATGTGTTGGACATCCTGACATTTTATAGATAATATTTGAGAGACTTCATAAGTACAAGGTTCATCTGAATCCCAAGAAGTGTGTCTTTGGCATCACTTTAGGAAAATTGTTAGGGTTTATTATATCATAAATAGGGATCAAAGTAAACCATATTAAGGTCAAGGACATTATTAAAATGCCTCCACCATCCAATCTCAAATAGCTCTATACCTTACAAAGAAAGATCCAATCAATTTGTAGGTTCATTTCACATTTGGTAGATAAGTGCCACCCATTTACACATCTCTTAAAGGGGTCACATTTCAATGAGATCATGAGTATCAATTGGAATTTGCAAAGATCATAACAAAATAATTATTATTTTTAAAATGGACCCCCTCAAATATTTATTATCCAAATTAGATTTCATAGGCTACATGTCCAAATGGATAATGCTCCTAAGTGAATTTGATGTTGAGTATCAGAATAAAAAAGTTATCAAGGGCCAAGTTATTGTTGATCAACTTGAGAAGCCCCTATAATAAACACTCACCCACTCAAATGTGATTTTAAAAATGATTATATTATGACAATAGAAGAAGGGCTAAAGGAACCTGAACAATGGAAGCTATACTTTAATGGTTCATTTACATCTCATGAATTTGGGGCTAGTATTTTTTAATTACACCACAAGGGGATCTGATTCCTAAAGCATTTCATATCAATTTTTATTTTACCAACAATATGACCAAGTATGAGACACTTATTCTAGGAATTGATCTTATATTAAATTGGTATATCCAATACTTAATGGTATATGGGGATTCACATTTGATTATCAATCAAACCATGAATCAGTATTAGACTAGAGATGACAAACTTGTACCTTATAAGCATATTGTGGATAAACTCAAATTTTATTTCAAATACCTACAATTTAAATGGGTACCTTAGGCCAATAATATATTTTAAAATGTAATGGAGACAATTGGGTCCATGATACAAATTGATATAAGTGCTAAAGAGTATCAATTTCTCATTGAAAACCTTCTGCAACCTGCTCATGTCTTATCAGATTCAGAAAGGGTATGTACCATTACTGGTCCCAATCTCCCACCTAGACTATCTTGGTTTCAAGACATTTATAATTATTTTCATGACCAAGTTTTTCCATGTGGCATTTCCAATAATCATCAAAAACTTTTCCTTTATTGAATAGCCTATTATACCCTCCTTCAAAACATGCTTTATCATAAAGGCTATGATGGAACATTACTTCATTGTTTATCTTTAGGAGAATAAAATTTAGTTCTTATGAAGGTTCATGAAGGAATGCATGGGGCCCACAATAGTCATTTAACCCCCATAGGAGCTACTCTATACTCCATTGTTTATGGAATAGAAGCTATTATCCTGATTGAGATTGAGTTGCCTTCATTATGAGTATCCTTAGAGAATATTAAAGATGTTGAAGATTATAGAATTTCTAGATTACAAGAACCATAACTTCTTGATAGTAAGAATTTTTCTACCCTAGACAAATTAGAATCTTATCATAACATACTGTGTAGAATCTACAACAAGTGCATTCTACCATGAGAGTTTGAAATTGGTGATTTGGTCTTGAAAGAGAGTCAAAAGAACACAAACACTAAACACAAGAAGGGTAAGTTTCAACCCAATTGGTTGGTCCCATATGTTATCATAGAAAATTATAGATCAAGGTCATACTAGCTGGATACTCAAGGTGTCAAATAAATTCCAGAGACCATGAACATTATACATCTCAAGTAGTTTTACACTTGACAATTTTTTAACCATGTATACAAGAACCCTTACTTGGGGGAAACTTGTGCTGAAGTCATTTTATCCCACTATTATACCTCTAAATCATTCTCATGAGAACCATTTTTTTTATGACTCTAGATGATTGAAACTTTGGAACATTGGCATGTTAGATTATTTATATTATAAATCAACTATTTTTATCCCATCTTGGACCATCCTCTTCTAGACCATATTCATTTTTATCTTGTGTTTTCCTAAACTATTCTACTAAAAACCATATTATTTTCATACCCTTGACCATTGTCACCTATCTAGTTATATCCCTTGACCAATTATGATCCTAATTATAAATTATAGGCATTTTTAACACACTTAATGCCAGTTCTACAGAGTAATTCAGCCTAAATAGTATCATGTAGCTTCCTCTTATAGACAAGTGAACATAAGTACATAAACACATGGTTTTTTCCTATTGAATGGTTATTTATATTTCTATAAAACTACATACTATTATTTTATTATTTTGTTGTTGTTTATTAGGCATTGTTGCCTTCAAAGGATATTCATTCTCTCACCTTTTTATGATCTTGGGCCATTATAGTCAACTTTAGATATTATTTGAAATTCTACTCTTGGATGCGCATCTCCTTGATTAATTAATTATCTATGCTACTATTTATACTCATAATCCCCATTGTAGTTGGTTTAACTATTACCTAAACTACTAATTATGGAAGTGCATCTCCTTAGGTAGTTTATTGGGCCTTTTTGTTAATACTTTATTTATGTTACTTATCTAAACAACATAAACATTAGAAACTAAGCAACAAAAACAATAAAAACATTGTCTAGCATTTTCATTGATTATGAGCCCACACTCTCACCATTATGCAAGCTCTCATTTGAATTCTCTTACCTTTTTTTGATCCCATTTCATTTTTTACTCTATAATATCAATCATGTTTTTCTTATCATCATTTTTATTCTATCCCATTTATCGAGAGAACTACATTTGGCCTAAAGTTCATGTTGGATCTTGTGTCCATAAAACTATGTAGGCAATGTCCACTTGTCTCATACATCTAGAGTCAGCTTAGTCACCCCTTCATTTTCTTATTTCCCCCCATTTAGTTTTCTTATTGTTTCCCTATCACTTAGGGGAAACTTTGTATCCTTTGTTATTATTACACTATTGCAGATGATAATGCCTCTACTACATGTGCACACATAATTATTTTTTTCTTGCACTAACATTTTTACTAACTCTTATTTGTGTATGTTTATTTGATTTTTATTGTTATTTTGTTATGTTTTATTTTTTATCCATTTATGTTGTTGATATTTGTTCTATTGATGGTTGTTTTTGGTTTTTTTTATGCTAATCTTTTATCTTTCTATTTTATCTTGTATTGTATTATTTTGTTCATTTGAGTTCAAATGCATTCTCTGCTCACTAGTAGTCTTATTTTTAGTTAAGATTGATTTTTTTAGAGTTGTATTTAATTTTCCCTTTTTATTGTTTCCAAAGTACATCTTGTTAAATACACATGGATCTTGATTATTCATATCTTGTTTTCATGTTTTTTATTAAGTTATTCTTGCTTTGCTTTTATACATTCTTGTTCTTACTTAAATTCTAATTACTCATATATTGATTTTAATTTAGGGTAAATTTATGCATTGTGTGTGTGTGTGTGTGTGTGTGTGTGTGTGTGTGTGTGTGTGTGTGTGTGTGTGTGTGTGTGTGTGTGTGTGTGTGTGTGTGTTTAAATGTAAATCATTGTAACTTTAGTATTGGTAAATTTTTATCATTATCCTTAGTTATAAATATTAACATTTAAACCATCTCATCGTAATTGAAATATACGGTTATTATAAGTTGCTCATACTTATGATGCATAATTTCACTTTTAATATAGTAAGCACTAAGTAATTTGGATTCCAAGTCCAAAGTCAATGATGTTCTAAAGATCATCTCTTAATGGATCATACCTAACACAAGACTCCATGTAAGACATGCATCTCTTGGCATATAATGTGAGCCAAATTGAAAATTGGTCCATCTTTCTTCTATTCTTAATTCCTCATTCCATTTTATCCTACTTCCAAGAGAACTACATTGGCCTAAGTTCTATCTTGACTATGTAGGTGATGCTTTAATAATATGATGTATCTAAGGTCAGATCAACCACCCTCATTATTCTATTCATCTCTTTTGTCATTCTTTGCATCCTTGTATGACACATTTTTTGTGGTTTCTTCAGTCATTAGACCCTTGCATATGAATTTTCACCCACACATATTTAATCTATGCATTAGATTATATCCTTGATCTATGCTTGCTAATTTTCCCTACTAGGGCACAATATTTAGACCAATCATCAATTTAATCTACCCTACTGGGGTAAAATTAATTAGCAATGATCAAAATTAACCCTATTAGGGAAAAATCAATTTATAAACCAACCAAATCCACTCTACTAGGGAACATTATTATTTCCTTTCTCTAAATCAATCCTCTCACTTTTATTCTAATTCCAATCTCTACAGCTTTTGCCTTCATTCCGTAATTTTAAAGCATGTAACTTATTTCAAGATCGATCATTCCTTAAGCCCACAAATTTCACTCTCTTTTGGGTATGTCATAGTGTGCCACTTATATTTTGGGATTGTATTCTTCCCACTTCCCATGTCTTGGGGCCCATTATATTTTAAATTATTTTTGATCATTGGGAATCAACACGTGAAAGAATTAGCTCATACGGATATACTCTCATCCATGAGATAATTTCACTCTTTATCTCTTTTTTGAGATTCCATCCCTCTTCCATCCTTGCATGTCCTCTCAAGGGGGCATCATGGATAATTACCTTCCAAATTCTTCTTGATAACTTTTTTCTTTAAAAAGATGTTGCTTCATCTGAATGTCTCACTTTGCCTTCTTAAATAGGGACAAAATGTAGGCATCCAATTCTTATCACAATTATGTTGTAATTTATCAATCTTACTAAAAATTCTCTGACAATGCATAATTTAGGCCAAAATCACTAAAATAAGCTAAATAATTCAAGATTGCCATATACAAGTGTTGATTTAGTCTAATTTATCCTTGAATGAGGCAATGAATTTTATGTGATTATTATCTTTTATCAAATCATTTCAAGTCAAAATGACAAAAATGTAATTGGACACTCTGAACTAGTATATTATTTTAATTTGAAAGCACACAACATGTGAATGTGTTATTTCACATCCAAAATAATATAAATGGGGTATTTCTCCATACACAACTGACACCTTCTTCTAATTATACTCTAGTCAAATTATAACTTAGTATATTAACATTTTGACCAATTTGATTAAGTGGGAAACCAATTTCCAAAGAATTATAAAAATTTAATTAATCTCACTTAAGAAAATTAAACCAAATCAAGGGCTTAATGTTGGAGATTCATCATGATGTTGTCATGGAGGTGTCATGTTGAGTGGATGAAGTACTTTGATAGCCTAAGTGATAATGACAAAGTGTATAATGTGTTGATTCTAGTGTGCTTTATGTATGATTGGTTGATATTTAGTATTGACATGGCTAGAGAAGATCAAGGTTGATTATGGTGATTTTATCATGTGCAAGAGGTCCCTAAGATGTTATCTATACTTATAGAGCTTATGTGCATAAGTGGAATTTTATCTGGTTGATCATAGTTTTTCATCTAGACACTTTAGGTCCAAAGTCAAAAAATCTAAATAGGTAGTTTGATGATATCACCATTACCACATAGGAATGATTCAAGGGGAGTTGGTCATATGGTTATGATCACAGTAGTCCCTAGTTGTTATGAAATATATCTCAAGTCATGCATTGACGTGCAGTCAAAGTTATGAGGTTACAAAGTTAGATTTTTAATTAGAATTCATTATTTTTCCATACTTAGCCAAATTTGTAGTTGGCTAGAAAGAGCTAAGTAATCATGTTGATGAGGTCAGCATTCACACACATGGAGGTGTCAAGACAAAATGATCATATGGGTTTTTTCATTTATGTGCCTAGTTTATTTGTGCTAATTTTCAAATCATGTGATGTAGTGCATCAAAAGATATGCATATACAAATTTGGGCTCCCATGCAGTTTAACCGTGTTTTCCCATGCTTAGCCAATTTTGCATTATGGCAAGAAGAACCAAGTGATAATTTTTATGGTGTTATATCTTTCACATGTGAAGGTGTCAATACAAACTGATCATATGGGTTTATTTAGTTTTGAACATAGATGATTTGCACTAAATTTGAGATCATGCAATAAAGTGCGATAAAATTTATGAATGATAAAATTTGGCCTCTCAAGTAAGATTTGACATAGTTGGCTCAATGATAGAATATTTTGAGAAGGAATTCTAATGGCCTTATATCTCACACACATGAGGGTTCCAATAGTAGTGTGTTAGATGGTTGGATTATCCTATGTGAGGAGATCATCTGGTCCAAATTTAAGATCCTACATTAAAGTATAGAAGAAGTTATTAAGGATCAAAAATGAATACTCAAGCATATTGAAATGGTCCTCATACTTAGTCATTTTTTAAAGTGTTAAAGTTCAAACAAGATCAACAGTGCGTATTACTCCAAGAAATTAGGAAGTAATGAGATGAAGATAGGTGCACATTATTTAATGATTGAATAAAGGTATAGGATAAGGATCCAATATCAAGTGGGAATTTATATATATTGATCAAATGGTGAGCATTGATCATTAAAAATATGGTTGATCCACAAATATTGATGGAGCATATTAAGTTAACATTTCAAGATTGCATGAGATGAGGTCAACATGACTTAAAGTTTAACATTTGAGCATTGGTGCCTATGCATTAAATATAAAAAAATATTGATGGTGTGTATTTGATCTAAGATGAGAGGACATGAGATTTGAGTATTGTGTTCGAAGGTTAACAATGACCGTTGTGATTTGAATATTTGAATTTGCTAAAGGGAAAACTAGATCTCAGTATTTTATCCATATCTTTTGATAGAAGTCAAATGTACTAGTACTATAAAAATCAAAGATGAATAAGACTCTATGGCATATCTAATGAACCTAATTTGAAGATCTAGAAGTGAGTGTAATCAAAGATATTGATCCTATAAGTTTACTATGTGTTCATGCTTATTTTGTAAGTAACTCGAGAAGGATATTCAAGCTTTTAATGATGTTGTTTCAATGTCTCATGATGAATTAGTTATTAAGGAGTGTTTTATACTCCATGAGGATGATCTATGTGGATTTTTGAGGCATGATAAATCTTTATTGATTATGAATAATGCTTAAAAAATTGACTATATGTTCGGTAATGGTGTTCTTATGTATCTATTTGATATGATTAAGCATATACAGAGGTGATAAATGGTGATTATGTTCATTTGAGGATGTCCTAAGGGATATAAGGAATGGACCTATATATTTAAAAGTGGTTGTATTCTCTTTTTTTGATCGAGGGAGTGATAAAGTATTAAATGGATTCACATGAGACCTATAAGGGCTATAAGGGCCTTATTAAAAGGTGTAGTTCCTTCAAGGTAACCCATAGATACTATGGCTGACCTATGAAGATTTTATTGAGCTATATATCCTTGTGAGAGATTCCTTAAGGGATAATTCATGTCTAATGGTCGATCAAGATAGTGATTATCAAGATTGCTCTATAAATAGTGAAATCAAATGTGGTGATTTCTAGACTTGTAAGACTTAGATGAGGGAGTGTGAGTATGGATCCAAAATAAGGAAATAACCTTTGAAAGAGAAGGTACAAGTCAATGAGGACTAGTAGAGAGCAAACAGGATCAGACATGCTAGTCTGAGCTAGGTGTTGAAGGTGATCACATAGGTCATTGGACCTAATAAGCCTAGAAGAGGTAAATGGGTGAGTATGTTCAAGAGGATATTTGAGAGATTTGAGAGATGTTTGTGTGTGTGAATTGGGAGAAAAGGAAGGGTAGAGTGCCCTATGGATAATTTGAAGAGAAGATCAATTTGAGGACTATTTATATGACATGCTGGTCATAATTCTATTGGTTGAATAGTGATCTTATTATTTGAATGTGAGAAAAGACAAGGTGAAGACTATGTGAGCTGGGTGGTTGATATGAGAGATAGATCAGAGTGTGGATAATGTGTATGACCATTTGGTGATGTTATTAATGTGTTGATAGAGTTTTTTCTATGAAGGTAAAGTGTGATAAGTAATGGTCCATCATCAGGTGTTGTAGACATCAATTCAAAGGTGGAGTTATTCATAGGTGTTGTGGGTGCTCAACATCTAAGGGGGTTTTTTCTTCCTTGCAAGGTGAAACTTGCTAAAAGTCTAGTTATTGTGGGTGCTTAACTAGATAGGTGTAGTAGCTCATTTTAGGGTTTCATTATCACTAAAATTAATAATGGTAGTTCCTTGATTAGTAGCTTACTATTCTAAATTAGATCTTGTTATTATAGGATAGTAGTCCAATTGTAGGTTCTGATGGGTTTTATTCCCCAAGATAGTTTCCCAATTATGACATATGTTATGTGTTTGATATTGCATTATCTTTCTTGTTTATTTCTATGATTTATGTATGCCTCATAAATGTATGTATTGAATGATTAAGAGTTTGAAGAAATTGGAATTAAAGTTGAAATTATATAGGATCACTGATTCAACCCCCCTCCTAATGATTGTACCTATAATAATTGGTATCATATCAGGTCCTTTGGATTAATCCTAACATCTTGAAGGTGATCCTAAGTAGGTAAAAAGATGGCTAAGCAATTGAAGAAAGAAAATCGATAGTGGAAGGCTATGATCAAGGTACTTGAAGAAAACATATGTACTTTGAAGAAAGATGCTAAAGAGGATGAGAATATTATCAATGATCTCAAGGTTTAGCTAGTACATTCCAATACAAGTCTATGTTCAAAATAAAAGGACATCATATTTGATAAATAAGATGATAGCAAAGAATAAAAAGTTGATCTAGAAGTTGAGATCATGGGTGCACTTAGTAAACTACAGGAGTAGAATAATAAGAATCATAAAATGAGGAATACGTCAAAAGCCTTGAAGCACAAGTCAATTATTTTGAGGTAAGTTTGTTAGGTTTATCTAAGAAATAAGAAAATAAGTATCAAAAATAGATCAGGTCTATTGAATTTCAAGCATATACATTGAAATACATGGCCAACAAGGCCAAAGAGGATGAAGAGAAGATCATTATTCTTGACTATCAGTTAAAGACTGTAAATATAAATCTGAAAGCAAGAGAAGATGAGTGTACTCAATTGAAGGTTGAAATGGATTCATTAAAGAGTGAGCATGAGAATCCTGAGCAAGTGAAGGAGAATGTAAAATTGAAAATTAATGTTAGAAAGCCAATTAGACAACCTAATGCAATAAGGTATGCATGTTATTTTCAAGGCCTTTATTATACATGTAATAAGTATGGCCATAGAGCTAAGGATTGCATAAGAAAGTTAATCAAGTATGGATATTCATGGAGCCATGATAGCAAGAGTATTTGGCCAAAGATTTATCATAGTTCAAATCTATCAAAAGATATGAAGGACATTACTTATTTCAGTTGTCATAAGGTTGGATACTCTGCTAAATTATGTCTAATTAGAGGTAATAGGTCCTCAATTTATTTCAAAGGACATGAATCTTCCATTGTGCATAATAAAGGTCCTTCTTGGTTATGGAGACCAAATATTATCAATTCTAATCACACTAGTCCAAAGGTTGATAAAAACAAATTACTTTAAAAGAATGTGTTGTTGATCTATCTAAACTCAAAGGTCAAGTTGGTAAGTTAGTTGTAGAAGATGAGAAGATTCAAACTATAGTATGGAGACCTGAGGTAGTAAAGACTAAGGAGAATAACTCTATTGAGTTCAAGAGTCTTGATGGATTGTTTTCCAAGGTGGAAAAAGGATCATAAATGAAGGAGACTCAAGAGTTTCTATTGACAACATTTATTGACAAATTTGAATAAAAGAATGAAGTCAAGGATTTAGTTAAATTCAAGAAAGACTATAGGTTAGAGAAATATATGGAGATATTAGAGTCTCGAAAGTTTTTGGACTTTCAATCTCTCTATGTTAAATGGGTGTCTCTAGCTAGGATTCAATGAGACATTTGTCAGTTAGAGGAAGCTTGGTGACTGTCAAATATTGTTTTGATGAGAAGCTATGAAAAAAATCTATGTTTGTGAATTCTTTATATATGTATGTATATGTATATATATATATATATATATATATATATATATATATATATATATATATATTGTTGGAAGAAGCTTGTGAATAATCTCAGTGATCCTATCTTGAGAAGGATTTAGCTTGTTGATCATGGTTTGGATGCTCTAGTATAAACTTTTCTAAAGACTTGTTGAAGATGCCATGATCCTGATAAAGCATGAAGTTAGGGGAGCTTTGTAATTGGTCAGGTCCTAGGATTAGAGGACTGAGCAGTTATATCTAAGAAAGAAGGTATGGAGAATAAAGTTTGTGTACTCAATATGATAATGCCAATTAGATAAGGTCTTTGGTTAAGGAGGAACAATAAGTTCATGTGTTTGCTATAGAGGTTTATGAAGGAGCTGTAATATAGGGTCAGAATGGATTGTTCCAAGTGGGCTAATGAGTTTGATGCATTGTTAAGAATTGTTTGGTGCTCCGAAAGGGTTGTGAATTTATTTATGATGTTATCTAGGTGTTTTTATGGTCTAAAGGTATGTTTTGTGCCAATTAAATATTTTTGAGTGCTCTTTGTTTTATCAATTTTTGGCTTAAGGGAAAGCAAGCCTAAAATGGGTTATAGGAATTCATGGCTCCAAAAAGTGTGATAGCTCAAATCTTGGTCTATAAATTTATGATGGGTGTCTCTAAGTGTGCAAGAAGTTTTAGAGGTGTGCATTGACCATAAGGAGATTTGTTGACTTTGATTGTTTTGAGATTTTAGGGTTTTGTGCTACACTATAAAATTGGTTTGTCTTATGATTTGAGGTCTAATGATTCTTAATATGTTGAATGGGCCAAATGGGTGGTCACATAAAAATTCATAGATAATTTAAGGTTTATGGTTCTCAAATTATTCAATATTTTATCTATATATAAGGATAATTAGCTAGTAGGTTTGTGAAAGAATTATGTTACAAATGATGGGCTTGGTGATGAAAATTATTGTGCTTAAGGGGGAATATGAGAGTGCTCTAGATATGAAGTTTTAAGTCTTGAAGATGGGTATATTGAAAATTGTGGAATTTACAATTTTTAGGTAGGGTTACACGGAGGCTAGACATACCTAGTTTGAAGAAGAGTGTGTTTTGCTTAGTTTCTCCAAAATAGAAAGGTATGTGTGTTTCAAGATGATTTATCAAGTTGGTTTAGTACATGTTTCATATTTTTTGAGTGACATGAAGTTCTGTTGGTGGTTCTTATGGTAGTTTGAGAGAGAAGTCTAGTAAGCATGTGTGGTGATTCTTCATGGTGTGTGGAGATATGAAGATGCTTAGAAGGTGAAATTGTTCAAAGTTATTAGGGGAAGTCCCTCTCAGATGTTTATTTATGTTTTCCATCATATTTATATGGTTTTGTGTTTTCTTTATTCATTGGTTGCAGTGCTTGGTTGAAGAGAGTGTTGGCATGGAATAAGAGGAAGTTGTCAATCCAAGAAGAGGTTGGATCAAGGTAAGGGGGATTTTATATCATCTTTATAAGATGGTCCTTTCCTATTTGATGGTATTTTTATGTCCTTATGATTAGTTGGTGCCAAATTTGTAATTTTGTCAAAAGGGGGAGACAGTTCTTGTTATGAAAAGTTCTTATTGTGGGAATGCTTGAAGAAAGAGAAGGTGAGGTTTATATTGCTATATATGATGGTTGTTGACATTAATGACAAAGGGGGAGATTGTTGGAGAGTTATCATGATGAGGTCATGGTGTTATCATGGAGGTGTCATGTTGAGTGGATGAATTATTTTTATAACCTAAATGGTAAAGATAAAGTGCATAATGTGCTTGTTCTAGTGTGATTTATGTATGGTTGGTTGATCTTCAATATTGACATGGCTAGAAAGGATCAGGGTTGAGTATGGTGATTTTAGCATGTGTAAGAGGTACTTAAGATATTAACTATGCTTGGAGAGCTTATGTGCATAATTATAATTCATCTAGTTGATCACAGTTTTTCATCTAGACACTTTGGGTTGAGTGGTAGAAAATCTAAGTAGGCAGTTTAGTGACATCACCATTTTTATGTGGGAATGAGTCAAGGTGATTTAGTAATATAGTTGTGATCATAGTAGTCCCTAGATGTTATGCACTAGATCTCAAGTCATGCATTAAAGTGTGGTCAAGGTTATGAGGGTGTAAAGTTAGCTTCTCAATCAGAATTCATTATTTTCTCATATGTAACCAGATTTGCAGCTGGCCAAAAAGAGTTGAGTAATCATGTTGATGAGGTCAGCATTCACATGCGTGGAGGTGTTAGGACAAAATGATCATATGGGTTTATTAATTTTTATTCCTAGTTTATTTGAGATAATTTTTAGATCATGTTATATAGTGTATCAAAAGATATGCATATGCAAAGTTGGGCTCCTAAGTAGTTTGACTATGTTTTCCCATACTTAGCCAATTTTGCAATATGGCAAGAAGAGTCAAGTGAAAATTTTGATGGTTTTATATCTTGCACATGTGAAGGTGTCAAGAGAAACTAATCGTATGGGTTTTTTTAGTTTTGAGATTATATGATTTTTACTAAATTTGAAATCATGCACTGAAACATGGTAAAAGTTATGGATGATCAAAGTTGGCCTCTTAGTCAGGATTTGACATAGTTGACTCTATGACAAAATTTTGAGAAGGCATTATAATAAAATTATATCTCACACACATGAGGGTTCCAAGAGTAGTGTGCCATATGGTTGGATTCTCATATGTAAGGAGATCATCTAGTCCAAATTTGAGATCCTGCATCAAATAGAAGAATAATTTATTAAGGATTAAAAATGGCTACTCAGGGATATTGAAAGGGTCCCCATAGTCATTTTTTAAAGTGTTAAATCTTGAGAAAGATAAATAATGTGCATTACTCTAAGAAGTCAAGAAGTAGCAAGATGAGGATAGGTACACATTATTTAATGACTGATCAAAGGTATAGGATAAGGATCTAATGGTGAGTGGGCATTCATAAAGATTGATTGAACGATGAGCATTGATCATTAAATACCTAGTTGATCCATAAAGATTGGTGAATTGCATTGAGAAAAAAATTTAAGATTACATGAGATGATGTTAATGTGACTAAAGTTTAACATCTGAGCATTGGTTCTTATGAATTAAATATTGAAAGATATTGATGGTGTGTATTTGATCTAAGTTGAAAGGACATGATATATAGAATTGTGTTTGAAGGTTCACTGTGACCGTTGCCCTTTGAATATTTGAATTTTATAAAGGAAAAAAACAAAGATTTATATTTTATTCATATATTTTGATAGAATTAGAATTTATTGGTTCTATAAAAATAAAAGATGAAGATGACTCCATGTTGCATCTAATGAACCTAATTTAAATATTTGGAAGTGAGTAAGGTCAAAGATATTGAGCCTAGAAGTTGATTGTGTGTTTATGCTTGTTCTACAAGTAACATAAGAAGGATATTTAAGATTTTATTGATGTTATTTCAATGTTTCATGATGACTTAGTTATTAAGGAGTGTTCTAGACTCCATGAGGATGCTCTATGTGGATTTTTGAGGAATTATAAATATATCTTGAGTATGAACAATGCTTAAAAAGTTGACTGTATTTTTGATAATGGTGTTCATGTGTATAAGGTATTTGTCTGAGTTGATTAAGAATATACAGAGGTGAACAATGGTGATGGTGATCATTTGAATATTTACTAGGGGATATAAAGAGTGGACCTATGTATTTTGAAATTGGTCATGTGTTATTGTTTTGATCGAGGGAGTGCTAAAGAAGTGAATGGGTTCACATGAGACCTATAAGGGCTATAAGGGCCTTATTAAAAGGTATAGTTACTTAAGGGTGACCCATAGATACTATATCCAGCCTATAAAGATTTTATTAATCCATGTTTCTTTTTGAGAGATTCCTTAAGGGATAAGGCATGCCTAATGGTCAATCAAGATAGTGATTATCAAGATTGCTCTATAAATAGTGAAATCAAATGTGGTTATTTATAGACTTGTAAGAGTTGGATGAGGGAGTGTGAGTATGGATCCAAATGAAGGAGATACCATTTTAAAGAGAAGGTACAAGTTACTGAGGACTAGTAGAGAGTGAACAAGATTAGACATACTAGTTTGAGCAAGGTGTTGAAGGTGATCACATAAGTCATTGGACCTAATAAACCTAGAAGAGGCATAATGGGTGATTATGCTCAAGAGGCTATTTGAGATATATTTGAGAGATGCTTATGTGTGTGAATTTGGAAGAAAATGAGGGGTAGAGTGACCTATGGATAAGTTTATGATAATATTAGTTTAAGGACTACTTGTATGACATGTTGATCATAATTCTATTGGTATAATAGTTTTCTTGTTTTTTAAATATGAGCAAAGACAAGGTGAAGACTATGTGAGCTTGGTGGTTGATCTGACAGATAGATCAAAATATAGATAGTGTGTATGACCATTTGGTCATGTTATTAATGTGGTGACAATTTTTTTTTGTGAAGGTGATTTATGATAAGCAGTGGTCTATCATTAGGTGTTGTAGATATCAATTCAAAGGTGGAGTTATTGATATGTGTTGTTATGGGTGCTCAACATCCAAGGGGTTATTTCCTCATTACAAGGTGAATCTTGATAAAATTTTAGTTATTGTGGGTGATTAGCTAGACAAGTGTAGTAGCTCCTTATGGGATTGCAATCTCACTAAAATCAGGAATGGTAGTTCCTTAATCAATAGCTTACTAGTCTAAATTAGATCTTTTTATTATAGTATAGTAGTCAAATTATAGGTTCCAGTGGGTTTTATTCCCCAAGAGGGTTTACCACATATGACATGTGTTATGTGATTGATCTTGCATTGTATTTCTTGTTTATTGCTATGAATGATGTATGCCTCTTGAATGTATGTATATAATGATTAAGAGTTTGAAGGAATTATAATTGAAGTTGAAATTATTTGGGCTCACTGATTCACCCTCCCTCTAAATGATTTTACCTCTAACACTTAAGTGAAAAATACATGGAAGATATTAAACATAAACTATTTGGAAATTCATTTCTAATTTCTACATCATCTAGTGACATCATTAATGGGGTGGCATCCACAAGAAATAAATGGAAAAAATATCTATTTTAAGCCCTCCCATACCTCATTAATGCCCCTTTCTTCCAAATATTAATGGGGATATTTATGGATTGAGCTTCCAAAATTGAATTGATCCATGGCCACACATCTTGATATCTAGATGGATGGTTATGGTTGATTCTAATAATTTATAAAAATTTATAAATACAAGGGTCCTCACTTATATTTTCAAGATACTTTTGTGTAATTTTATTATGTTGAATTTTCAATATGATAGCTTCAACTATTAGCACACATTTGATCAATTTTATGAGCCTAGTTCATTGGTGCATTGAGAGATGATGGAGGAGAAATCCACTCATCATTGACAAAGACGTAGAGCACCAAATCAGGAAAAAATAATGTTTTTGAGTTGAACTTGGAGGAGGGATACTCTTGGAAAGGTTTGATGTTGTATTAATTCTTTTAATAGTTCTTAGTTTTCATTTCCAAAACCCCATGAGGGAGGTTGCTTTGTGAGTTATGTTCTTTATGCTTATTTTGAGTTTTCAATACTAATGCAAGATCTAACTGACTTAGGATTCCTACTCTATAGGCATAACCCAAACCTATGTTTAAATTAATTTAGGACTCTAATTAATTGGTATTATTATGTGACCTAAGCATTTTTTCAAATTAACCTTTCTTCACAAGTCTTGTAGATCAAAACCAAGATACTAAAAATGCCTCATATGGCAAGTACTTTTTATTTATGTAGGATCAATATGGTTATGTCAAAAATAAGCACCACTCATGAATAATGTGATTATAAAATACTTTTTATCTAAATGTTATTTAATTCTTTTACTCTGAATCTCATGGTGTGCATTGTTTGTCTGTTGTAATTCCAATTTTTTTTTGAATGATTATGCATAGAATTGTTAAATATTTTATGTTTTTGTTGATCGCCAAGTTATGAACATGATTCATTTGGAGGGTCATCTAATGTAATATTATGGTCATCAATAAGGTCCTAGATCTTATTATTTAAGGTAAATAATTTATTCATAGAATACCCTGGTCCCTGATGACAATCACAATAAACATTCACATCATATATTTTGGGTAGATTTTTAATCATATTAACCTCTATAGAATTACAGAGAGATATAAGCTAACATTATATTAATCTTGGGAGTAATGAAGCTTGAGTCTCAAGTAAACGTGAGAACTATATCCTCAATGCCTTAGATAGAATAATTTGGTTAGGTTATTGTTTTAGTGTATCAATAAATGTTGTATTATTTTTATAAGATATGAATGGATCTATACCTTGATCATTTTTGACACACCTTTATCCTTTTTACTCACATTTTAAGGATTGCATTATAGCATTATTGGTTTATTGTACCATTACACAATGTTTGAAGAGATTAGTATCCATTGGACATGTGTAAATGAATCCCTGAAGACTAAATTTTAAGCATGCATGTAATTTAGAGTGAACCACATACATATCATGTATCCAAGACTGTCCTAAGGGAATATTGAATTTCAAATCATTTTGCATAACTTGGCACAAAGTAGGTAATGTATGGGGACGCACAATAATATTTAATGTTATTTGTCACAAAATCATTGATAAAGATTATCAAATCCCCTAATGCTCATATTAGATGGTTTCAAATTTTAAGGTCCAATGTTAATTAAGGAGAGGAAATATATGTTGTAAATGTTGAGCCCTGAGTTGTTATCCACTAGCTCATTTTACCATTTTTTTTCAAACACACAACTAGATGTAGAGTGGTAAATAATTATTTATAAGATGGTGAGGCAGTAAATCCTCCTTTTGAAAGGATATTATCTATTTGATGGAATTTAAGATTAGGGCAACATGTGGTGACTCTAGATTTCATGAGAAGGTTGTCATCTGTAATGTCCTCAAAAAATTAGCCTTATAAGGTTGTGACTTTTCTAACAAGTCTAAAAGTGAAATCTTATGCATAACATCATTATATGTCTTTAAAATTGATAGAATATATTCATATTGGTTTTCTTGTTTTTAATTAAGAGTTTGGGTTGAAAGAATCACGTCTGGATAAATTATATAATATTTACATCCAAATGTAATAATGTTTGTGTTACATGTTAGATCTTACATAATATCTACAAAAGTATCCAACATTATATCACCTGGTACTTGTGTCTCATGCAATGCTTCATATAATATATCCTTTTAAACATTATATTGTTTAGAAGCTCAAGGATTGAAATATTAGTATGTGTGTTTCTAAATTTTTCAATAATGTCATATAACTTATATTTTATTATAAGTTTATGTTTAGGATGCACCAATTTATATTAACAAGTGGTCGATTGGGCTGAGAAACCTTACCTCTTTGAGTAGTAGTATCATGGACCATAAAATCCAATATAAGCCATGGGAAAATAATGGGTGTGAGATGTTAGATGCCATTCAAATAAGATTTAGGTATAATAAATGGTTGAGAGTATGCATGTTGACATCTAGATACTAGGTTTATAACATTACAAAAAAAAATTTGAAGAGAGATCAAGTGTTATTTATACGTTAAAACCCTCTCATTATTATCATGAATTTTCTTATTAGATTTAATAAGGCAAGTAATGTATCACACCATAAAAACTATCACAATTTAGAACCCAAAATGGGTGATAGATGCATTCATTTTGCACATATTTTATAGCAATCTAGGATCAATAATATAAAAATTAGAAAATCCTAATTGACCTAGAGTTTGGAGTTCAAAGATCAGTTTCACCAACTGTTTAACCTTAAATTTGGATAAGGATCTTACTTAGGTGGATAAGGTTAAGAATTTATAAATGACAATGCACAAGGGTGATAATCAAATTTACAGTAGATCAATTAAATTTTAAAATAAAATACAATATATGTTAAATTCATTAAATTGGGATAGGCTGAAAATAGTAAGTACAACTATGCTAGATATGGAAATGAAATATAAATAATGTACTTATTTGGTTTTGATGTTAACATGTTTATAGATCTAGAATAGTTAGGAATTAGACTAGAATAGGATTCTAGAATAGTTACCAAATTCTATTTTGAGTACCTCTAGAGCCTCAAACACTAGCATCAACCTTAGATGTTAGTGTTGACATTATTGTCTAAACTTAATGTAGGTGTCCTATATGAAATACATACTAGAAAAGGATGCAATAATCTAGATGCTTTTGGGTTTGTCTTTACCTTCACTTTGGTGCATTCAGATCTGGGTTATGGACTATCACTTCTCATAAAATTACAAAACCCTACTTCTTCATCTTTATAATGACCTTGGGAAAAATGGGTTGGTGGGAACATGGTGTTTATTTGACCCCAAATACCTCTCTATCAATGATTTTTTCCTATATAGACAATAATTTGAATAATAAATTATATTTATTTAGTTCTCCCCTCGATGTTGGCTTGTGTGTGAATCATGCAATATGTGAAAATCAAGTACAATAGTGACCTAGCTTGTAACTTGGAAAATTAGTCTTTTAGGTTTCTCCCTCAGTAATTTAGACCTATGTATGTGAATCCCTATGACTAATATAAAAATAGGAGAAAATAGGGAAGCTCTATTTATCAATTACTTAATTGAATGCTTTGATAAGTTACCTTGGTATGTGCTAGGTTATTTCTAGGTGAGGAATGAATGAGGGTTAATCTTGTATTTATATCAATCCCTTTGGAGAAATAAATCACATTAAATCACCTAGGCTAATTATTAGGATATTTTCATTTGAAAATTGCATTGTTTTAGGGCATTGGACACCTACGTCAGGATAGGACAATAATGTCAACGTAGGGCTCTAAGACTGACACTTATGTATTGGCAATTATAAAATGGGTATATGCTCAAAACTTGTAGGGGCATAAGATAAACATATTTTAAGCATTATAGGAAAGATATAAGGTCTAGGTCAATAACATAAGACTATTTAGACCAATAAATAGGCCAAGGGACACAATATAGAGTAGATGCAAGATTTTTGAAAGAGGTAAAGATCCAAAATTGAGAGGAACAACCAAGTTTTATTTTTCCAAGTATATAATATTGAGGTGTTATATAATCCATAAATATCATCTATATAATGTTAGTCTAAATACCCCCCCACTAAGCCTTTCAACATTTATTAATCAAATTTTTACATCCCTATATATAAAAAATGATTTATGCCTTTGTTAATTAGTGACCCTAAGTAATGCACAAAAGTCAATTCAAATAATTGATTAAAATATTTCATGACCTTAAGGATTTCCTTTAAAAAATAGATAAAACTTGTTATAATATTAACCATGATAATTTATTGACTTGTTTATCTATTTTAATAATGTTTCAACTTATCACCACATTAGGTGATTTAAACTAAAGACTAAAGTGTTTTTTTATAATAAATAAAATGATTTGTTTATAGTGACCATTGAGGCTTAAAACCTTTGCATAACATTATCAATTCAACATTTTTATAAACATTTTGAAAAGTAGTTATACTCTTAGAATTATAACAATGATGGTAGCCAAACAATGTGAATATGCTTCTAAGAATAAAATAATTCACATTCACATGGCTTAAGACTCTCTTGAAGGGGATATGCCATGTGAATGTATTATGATCCATGTTAGAGTGTCAAGTTAGGTTTATATATTAGAACAAGGATATGAAACCTTGTTATTTTATCAATGTGCCATTGTATTAGTGTAAATTCTACTACACAACTATTTATTGCCTAATATGTGGAATATTAAGAGCATGTGATAAGTCCTCAAATAAAAGACAAGAAACTATATTGATAAAATTTTATAGTTTAATATAACAATGTCCATAGATGGATTTCCTCAAGGAACATTGGGATAATATTATAGATACTAAAATTTAATTTATATATCATCTAAATCTTGTATATTTGACAAATACTTATTAGGGATCTACCCTTCATATCTAAACCTCTCTATTGCTGAAAGGCTCACATTTGCCATCTCATTATGCCTAAGTGTTTATTTTATGATCTAAAAACTATCATTTATGATGATCTAAATCCTCTAAGTTGTAAATAAAGCTTAAAACTTGATTTATATTCTTCACTACTAGTTTCATATCCTTAATAGTTTCCTATCTTGATAGAAACTTGTGTCCCACACAGGGAAACTTGCATCAATGGTAGTGTATAGATTATTATTAAGTGTTGAGTCCTCAAAATTCATCTAATTTTAAAATATTTTAAATCTTATGAGTCTAGCCATTTTTCTTATTGAACCCTACCATGAGACATTTTCAAAAGTTATGGTATAAATAGAAATCTAAGCCTAATCAATATTTTTATAAAAAGATACCAAACAAGCATATATTCAAACTAAATCAATCAATCACATAATCAATCTATACTACCTTATTATTCCCTATTTTCATAGTGATTATAGGATTAGTCATATCATAGGTTTGAATCACTCAAAGAACAACCTATGACCATTATTTGTCATTTACAAGTTATATCATTGAATGCATTTGCATATAGTACATTACACCCATGTGCATACACAAGATAACACCTAGGGGATAAATACATAAGTCTAAGGCCCTCCTTGGAGTAGTGGTCATTAATAGAGGGATATTTAAGGTTAGATCAACATTTTAATCTAAATAACCCATTTTTAACAAGGTATAAAAACCTGAGGTGAAGATACAGGGTTTGATTCATACACATTCATTGAAATCTTCTATGCATGAATAAAATACATCATTATAAAGGTGCCATAAAACCAAGAAGACTCCAAGTGGTCACATAATGAATATTCCTTACATGGATATTTCATTGAGATCAAGACAAAACCATTGATGCAAGTGTACATAGATCAAAACAAGTGTGTAGGATTCCAAAAACAATATTTCTAGAATCTATTTCCACCTATGTATTTCTAATATCTACATGCACATTTGTAGATAGGATAAGTATTATCTCTTATTCATGTTTATATAATCAAATTATTATTTTGAGTGTAATTTTTATCTTTGGCATAACTAAACATTTTAATTTAAAATTTCATTTATCTAAGTTTTCAATTAATTGATCTGCTATATAATAGTTTTATTCATCCTTGTGTATGTTAAGGTATAGAGCTAAAAGCTTCACCCATGAGCGAATACAGAAGTTGCTAGAGTCCACAGTCATCATCGATGGTCAGAGATTGACTAAAAGATGCTGACATCGGTAGTGGATCGGCTGATGTTGGTCATAGGCAGGCATACAGGGACCGATGTCGGTCACCTGTGCATCCAAGATCTATTTTCATGTGAGAATAGAATGTTTGCATGATGAGATCAAGTGTTGGTTTTAAGTCCACATTTCTAATTTAAGTAGAACTGATTAGAGCCCTTGATTAGGAGGTGCATCTAATGGTTGTAAATGCATGCTCATGTTTCCTAATATTATATATAGGATAGATCTTCATAGCTTATGAGTGTAGAGAGAAAAGAATTGTATTGTACAGTAGAAGACAATTCAAGGTTTGAATTGATTGTAATTGAGAGAGAGAACTCTTGAGGGAAAGAGATCTGTACATCTAAGAGAGGTGTGGAAGAAAGGAAGTTTCTTCAATTGTAATTCCTTCTGTAAAGAGTTTAATACAAGTTTTCAGGGTGGTTTCTTGTATCTCTTGTTCTTTGTTATTTCTGATTCTAGTTACTTATCATTCTAGTTTAATTCCACATTTAATTGCTTTCATATAGTAATCAATTTTGTTGATTGATCCCTAAAAAGTGGTATCAAAGCTCAGGTTGACTAACAGGTGTTTCAGATCTAGTTAGTGTGTATTGATTACAGGTTACTCACAGGGATTTCTATTTGAGTGAGAGAAGCAATGGCAGAAGAAAGTAAATTGAGAATGGAGAAGTTTAATGGCAAGAATTACCAATTATGGAGAATGCAGATAGAACATTATCTGTATCAAAAATATCTATACTTACCGTTAGGTGGGATTGCTAAGAAGCCCACAGACATGGAAGATGAAGAATGGGAAGTTCTTGATAGAAAGGCTCTTGGATCTATAAGATTGAGTCTGGCATCTACTGTGATATCTAATTTATCACAGGCAAAGTCAACAGTAGAGTTAATGACTACTTTAGCAAATTTATATGAAAAACCCTCAGCTTTTAATAAGGTATATCTTATGAAGCAGTTATTTAATTTGCAAATATAGGAAGGTGGATCTGTATCTAATTATCTAAATGATTTCCATGGAATTGTAAATCAATTAAATTCAATTGAAATAGTGTTTGATGATGAAATTAAAGCTCTATTAATCTTATGCTCTTTACCTGAGAGTTGGCATAGCTTGGTAATGGCAGTTAGTAATACTACATCTACTTTAAATATTTTAAAAGTAGATGATGTTGTTAGTGTAATCTTGAATGAAGAAATTCATAGGAAAAGCACAGAGGAAACATCAGGGAATGCTTTAAGTTTTTAGAGTAGGGAAAGGCAGAAAGAGAAGAGCAAGAAAGGGAGATCAAGGTCTAGGTCAAAGATGAGAGGTAGATCTAAATCCAAAAATGGCAGGAGGATAGCCTATTGGAATTTTGGAAAGATAGGGCACATAAGCAAAGATTGTTGGTCAAAACTAAAAGAGGACAATCAACATGAAGGAAAAGAAGAATCAAAAGTGGTAGGTATTATTGCACAAGATGCTCTTATATTCTCTTTGCATAATAATATAGAATCTTGGGTTTTAGATTTTGGTGCATCTTTCCATGCAACCCCTAATAGAGAATATTTTAGTGACTATGTCCATGGAGATTTTGGAATAGTTTATCTAGGGGATGATGAGCCTTGAAAAATAGTTGGCAAAGGAAAAGTGCAGATGAAGATGTAGAATGGCAACACATGGGTGTTGAGAGATGTTATGCATGTCCCCAGCCTGAAGAGGAATTTGATTTCTACAGGAAAGTTAGGGGATGAGGGTTGTACAATAACTCTCACAGCTGAATCTTGGAAGGTGTCCAAGGGTGCACTTGTAATGGACAAAGGTAAGAGAGTAGGTACTCTCTATTTATGTAATTGTATTACTGATAATTCTCCTTTTGTATTATCTACTTCAGATGTAGATGCAAAATTGTGGCATCAAAGGCTTGGCCACATGAGTGAGAAGGGAATGACAATTCTTAACTCAAAAGGTAAGCTTTCAAATTTGAAAAGCATAGATATAGAATTTTATGAGCATTTTATTTTTGGGAAATAGAAGAGAGTGAGTTTTCTCAAGACTGGGTCAACAAAGAAGAAGCATAAGTTGGAGCTTGTTCACACAGACGTGTGGGGACCGGCTCAAGTTGCTTCTATTGGAGGATCACAGTACCATGTTTCTTTTACAAATGATGCTACAAGAAAGGTATGGATCTATTGTATAAATAATAAATCTGATGTTTTTGACACGTTTAAGATTTGGAAATCTATGGTTGAGAATGAAATAGGTAAGAGATTGAAGTGCCTAAGATTTGACAATGGTGGTGAGTTCTACAGCTATAAGTTCAACTGGTATTGTTATATGCATGGAATACGTAGGCAAAGGATGGTTCCAAGGATGCCTCATCAAAATTGTGTTGATAAAAGGATGAACAAAACAATAATGGAGTGTACAAGGTGTATGAGGTTGCATGCTAGTTTGCCCTTAGAGTTTTGGTCAGAAGCTATGGATACTGTAGTTTACCTGATTAACAAAGGGCCCTCTATAGCTCTGGATGGTGGAATTCTAGAAGAGGCGTGGATAGGTAAAAAGGTAGATCTCTCATTTCTCAAAGTTTTTGGTTGTGAAGCCTTTGTGCACGTTGATAAGGAAAATAGAAAGAAGTTGGATGCTAAGTCTATGAGGTGCACATTTATTGGCTATGGCTCTGATGATTTCAGATTTAGGTTTTGGAATCTAGAAACTAACAAGATAATTAGGAGCTGTGATGTTTTCGATGAAAAAGTGATGTATAGTGATCAGCTCAAGAAGTTGAATCAATCTGAGCAGAGCAGTGGAAAATTGGATGAGGTGAAGGTCCAAAATAAGCTCACAAGAAAAAATAATCATAGACAGGAAAACACAGAGACTGATGTTGGTCAGGAAGGAACCAACATCAGCCATATAAGAACCGATGTTGGTCAAATAGTGATCGACGTTGGTCAGGTAGAATCGATGACAGTTAGTTACAGGCCTGGAAGTGACTGAGGTTGGTCACTGTCAGATAATTTGGGCATATAGCGTGTTGTGAATGAGTCTCAAATGCCCATCAGGAGGTCAGATAGGGTAAGTAAACCTCTAATTTGATATTCCCCTTCATTATTCTATTTATTGCTTACTGATGGTGGAGAACCAGAGAGTTTTGATGAAGCAATATAGGTGGAATCCAAGAATCAGTGGGAGCTAGGCATGAATGAGGAAATTGATTCCTTGAAAGAGAACCAAACATGGGATTTGGTTGAGTTGCCAGCAAGAAAGAAGACACTGAAGAACAAATGGATTTATAGATTGAAGGAAGGTGAGAATGGACAGATGAGATATAAGGCCAGGTTGGTAGTGAAAGGATTTGCACAAAAACCAAGTATTGATTTTGGTGAGATTTTTTCTCCTGTTGTTAAAATGACTTCTATACGGACTATACTATCTTTAGTTGTTATTGAGGATTTGCATCTTGAGTAGCTTGATGTTAAGACAGCATTTCTTCATGGAGATTTGGATGAAGAAATATATATGGATCAGCTGGAAGGATTTGAGGTCAAAGGTAGGAGAAACTTGTGTGCAGATTGAAGAAAAGCTTGTATGGCCTCAAGCAAGCTCCAAGACAATGGTATCTAAGATTTGATAGGTTTATGACTGATCATGGCTATAGTAGATGTCAATCTGACCATTTTGTGTATTTTAAGAGATTAGATAATGGTAGATATATTATTCTATTGTTGTATGTAGATGATATGCTGGTTGCAGGATCACACATGCAGGATATCTCTGAGCTTAAGGTGAAATTAGCTCACACGTTTGCCATGAAGGATTTGGGAGCAGCAAAGAAAATCCTTGGCATGAATATTAAGAGAGATAGGAAAAATCACAGGTTGATTTTGTCTCAAGAAGATTATGTGAACAAGGTGTTGAAATGGTTCAGTATGTAGGATGCAAAACCGGTAAGCACACCTATGGCTAGACACTTTAAGTTGAGTAAAGAACAGTGTCCTAATTCATATGATGAGGTAGAGTACATGAAGAAAGTTTCATATACTTTCGTAGTTGGGAGCTTAATGTATGCAATGGTTTGTACTAGGCCTGACATTGCCCAAGCAATGGGAGTTGTAAGTATATGGCCAATCCAGGAAAGGAACACTGGAAAGTAGTTTAGTGGATCCTTAGATATCTAAGAGGGACCAGTAGTAGGCATTTGTGCTATGCAGGGTCAAATACTTCTCTACATGGTTATGTAGATTCAGATATGGCACGTGATTTGGATGGCAGAAGAAGCACCACATGATATGTTTTCACTATTGGTGGAATGGTGGTTAGCTGGATATCAAAGTTGTAGAAGGTTGTTGCCTTGTCAACTACAAAAGTAGAATATATTGCAGTCACAGAGGCTAGCAAAGAGATGATATGGATGACACGGTTCATGGAAGAGCTTGGAAAGGAGCAAGAGAGTTGTAGACTATATAGTGATAGTCAAAGTGTAATTCATTTGGCTAAGAATTCAGCCTTTCATTCAAGAACTAAGCATATATAGCTTAGGTACCACTTCATTAGACAGGTATTGGAGGATGGTGAGTTGAAGCTGGAGAAGATCCATACAGATAAGAACCCTGCTGATATGTTAACCAAGCCGGTAACAAAGGAGAAGTTGAATCTTCATTCAACTTTTGTTGGTCTTCATGATTGAGTTTGAAGATGTAGAAGCTAGAAGATGTTGCTGTACAGGTACTGGTGCAGTTTTTTATCTCCAAGTGGGAGATTGTTAAGGTATGGAGCTAAAAGCTTCACCCATGAGTGAATGCAGAAGTTGTTGGAGTCCATAGTTGCCATCGACAGTCAGAGATTGACTAAAGGATGCTGATGTCGGTAGTGGATCAGCTGACATCGATCACAGGTAGGCATATAGGGACTGACGTCAGTCACCTGTGCGTCCAAGATCTATTTTCATGCGAGAACAGAATGTTTGCATGATGAGATCAAGTGTTGGTTGTAAGTCCACGTTTCTAATTTAAGTAGAATTGATTAGAGCCCTTGATTAGGAGGTGCATCTAATGGTTGTAATTGCATGCTCATGTTTCCTAATATTATATATAGGATAGATCTTCATAGCTTATGAGTGTAGAGAGAAAAGAACTATATTGTACAATAGAAGACAATTCAAGGTTTGAATTGATTGTAATTGAGAGAGAGAACTCTTGAGGGAAAGAGATCTAGGAAGAGATCTGTACATCTGAGAGAGGTGTGGAAGAAAAGAAGTTTCTTCAATTGTAATTCCTTCTGTAAAGAGTTTAATACAAGTTTTCAAGGTGGTTTCTTGTATCTCTTGTTCTTTGTTATTTCTGATTCTAGTTACTTATCATTCTGGTTTAATTCCGCATTTAATTGATTTCATATAGTAATCAATTTTGTTGATTGATCCCCAACAGTGTATATTATATTCTACCCACTTAACCCTCCATACCTCAAAAAAGTATTAAACATTTGGTGAACCCAACATTTATGTCTCATTGTACAAAATTAGTTTGATTATGGTTTTTTGATTTCCTAATTTCTTATTTTTTAATTATAAAAACTCTTAAAAATCATGTTTTTATGTATGTAAAAATAATTAATCATGTTAAATATGGATGCATCTACGATTTATTTGATTATCTAGTGCCTAATGATATTAATTTATTTTTATATTTCATACATGACTAAATCAATTAAAACTATGATCAAATCTAGTAAAAACATTAATAGCTTTAACATGGATGTATTATTGTATACCAATTGTTATAAAATTTATAATGAGATCCTACCTATCACTACTACATGACAAGGGAATTCATGAAATAACCCATTTATTTATTCAATCCTACCAACCACTCCAATGATGTCTTTGAAAAAAAATCACACTTGGATTTATTACACAAATATTCTCATTACAAATATGTTATTTTGGATGCATTACACATGACCATCTTACCAAGTAATGTGGATCCACCATATGTGGCCTCCATGATAAACTCTATTAAATGGATAGAACATAATATCTTATTTGAAAAAGATGACCTACCTCCTCAACAATTATAAATCATTATTTACCATTATACATCCAAGTATGTGTTTGTAATAAAATTGTTAAAAGAGTACTTATGGATAGTGGCTTAAGACTCAACATTTTAGCCTTATCCTTTATTCCTTACTTGATATTGGGGCTAAAGACTTGGAATTCTCAAATATGAGCATAAAGGGTTTTGATAATATTTCAAGAAAGTTATTAGGGTAGATAACATTGCATATTATAGTGGGCCTCATAAATTACCTACTGTGTGCCAAGTTATGCTAAATGATTTGAATTACAAAATTATCTTGGGACATCCTTGGATACATGAAATCTATGAAATTGATGCAGGTGCATTTTTAGGGGGTATTATTAAATTATATTATTTTATATACTTTTAAATTTTAAAATTATTATGGATGTAAAAAAATTAAAAAAAGGTAGAAATTAAAATTTAGTTGGGTATCTGAGTGGTAATAGTTGTAAAGAATCTAGAATGTCTGAATCAGTAAGTTGTATAGATAGTGTCAAAATAATAAAAAACCTTGGATAATCCATATATGAAATTCTAAGTTTAGTATCCATTCCAATGAATGGATAAGTTCTATTCAAATTAAAAATGGGAAAAGTTCAGTATAAATTTTAAAAGTGTATTATTTTGCTAAACTAATTGAGTGTGTTTCTAAAAATATATATTATTTGAGATATTTAATAAAATATTATTTTTGTGTGGAAGTATATTTTATTTTATGTCAATTTAGGTTTAACCATATAGAATATAAAAAGGGAGAACTCTAGATCCTTGAAAAAGAAAGTGTTGGTAAATTCATGAATATAAAGATCTCCAGTTTGCATGATTCCAGGGTTTGTATGCTATAGTTATACTGATAGTGTTTTAATTGTTATTTTCATTTCAATCTTGAATGGAATTAAACCATTTATTGTTCAATTCACATGCTAGATGGTGAGTTTGGAAGTTTATTAAATAAAATAAGATTGGTACCTATCTATTGATAGGGCGACTTGCATGTTATAAGTTTGATACTTTTATAAATAAAAGAACAAAAATTAGTATATCATGGTTTGGTGTAATTAGTTTTCAGATTCTTGACATGCATGGAAATTAGTTTTCAGTTCCAAAATGAATTTGAATAGTATGAAATAGGCATCAAAAAAATTAATTAGAGGATAAGAAGAGTATAAAATTAGTCAAATCTTTCATTGATTATCCAAAAGAAAGAATGGAAGTGGAACAACGTACTATGGTGTATAGCTTTAGCATATGGAGTAAAAAAAGGTTCTTTATTTAACATAGGGTGTTGTGATTTATGTTGGGTGATCCATAAACCTAAACTATTTTGTGTTGTGAGTAGTAGGTTATTAATATAGAACTAATTAATAACTGTTACACTATGATTATTTATTATCAAGGGACAAGTAGAAAAGTTGTCAGCTTTTGGTATAAATTGTGAAGCATCTAAGTGTAAGATGCATTATAAGTGAGGAATTAAATCTATGAATTTATAATTTATATATTCCTCAAAGATATTAAGGAAAGTCCTCTATTAAAAATTTTATGTTTATTGAGTATTAAAAAGAAGGAAGTAAATCTAAATGCCATTGTCCATAATATATACAATTTATAATTCTTCACGGAATAAGGGTTATAAATCTCATATTTAAATTATTAAGGGGATTTAAAGTTTTGATTCATAGTTTCCAGAATAATAGTGAAGATTTAATTTTTCTCTAGAGGTTCTCACATAGATTCACCTTTTTTCTGTAAATTGGGTTACAAAATTTGATCTAAAAATTGAAGAATTTATATTTGAAAGAAATTATTTATTTTCAATAAATTATTATCAATTCATGGTATCATAGCAATAGGCTCTATAAAAGAGAATGATATGAAAGATTTTGAATTATAAAGATGGTGATGAGGGTAAGAGGTAGAGGAAGGAGGCAACAAGGGCAAGCTACTGGATAGGTAGCAGTAATGAAAGAAATAAGAAATCTCATGACTAGATTGTAAGATCTAGAAATGGTTTAGAGAAGAGGCACTGACATGGGTGAAGTCAATAATAGAGAAGAGGAACCACTAGAGGAATAATTGGTGGAAGAAGAATAAATAGTAGAAGAAAGAATGATTTGAACTATTATGGGTGTGAGTGTAAAGCCCAAGATAAAGGTTCTTATGTTTGATGAAAACCTGAATGTGGAAGAGCTCATTGACTGGATGAGTGAAATGGATAAATATTTTGAATATGAAGGAGTTGATGATGACAAAAAGGTCAAATTTACTATGACCAAATTGAAGAGTCATCCATCTCTATGGTAGAATGGAGTGAAAGAAGAAAGAAAAAGAAAAGGAAAGCCTAAAATCAAAAGTTAGGATAAGATGGTTGCCAAATTAAAAGGTAAATTCATGCCCAAATATTATCACGTTAATCTTTTTAGAAAATTGTAAAATTTGAAAAAAAAAGAAATGTCTATAAAATAATATACTAAGAAATTTTATAGACTGAAAATAAGAGCAAAGAATGCTGAAGATGATGTAGAAAAGGTGGTAAGGTATACAAATGACCTAAAATTTACTATTTAGGATGAGAAGAGTCTTATCATTCTTAAGTCAATGAAAGAGGCATGTCAGTATGCCTTGAAATTAGAAAAACTAGTAAGGAAATAACCTCAACATGTAAGGGGTAGAGGTAGAACTTACAGAAGAAAAGGACAAAAAGGAGGAAGAATTCAATTACAAACACATCAAGGAGAATCCAATCATTCTTAAGCTAGCAGCAACTTTCAAAGACAAGAATTTAATCCAAGAGGTAGGTATCCCTTCAAAGGTAGAAGACCTTTTAATAGAGGAAGAGGACTTGTTGGTAGATGTTTTAAGTTTGAAAAATGTGGACATAGGTCCTTTGAGTGTCCTAAAAATTCATCTACAAGTTAGGGAAATGTTCATCTTACTCAAGCTAAATATGTAGAAAGTGTAGGTTCACCTCCTCATGAAGATGATCCAAAGACAAGAGAAACATTGTTGATGAAAAGGGTTGTGTTGAAACCAACAAAACAAATCAAGAAATCACCTTAAAGGAAAATGTTATTTAGAACCACCTGCAAAGCAAAAGGTAAATGTTGTCAGGTAATTATTGATATTGGTAGCACTAATAATATGGTATCCATAAAGATGGTATGTAAACTAATTTTGAAGAAGGTGAGTCATCCAACTCCTTATAAAGTATGTTAGTTACAAAAAGGTTATCAGATTTTGGTTAATGAATAATGCAAGGTAGAATTTAAAATAGATAGTTATGAGGATGAAGTTATTTGTGATGTAATGCCTATGAATGTTTGTCATGTTCTCTTAAGTAGGCCTTGGTATTATGACAAGAAATTTATACATGATGGTAGGCAGAATACTTATACATTTGAAAAGAATGGTAAGAAGCACATTCTAACACCCCTCAAAGAAGATGATGTGGCAGTAAAGGAAAATTCAAAAGTGTTAGTTATCAGTGGAAAAGAATTACTATAGAAATTAAAATAGGAGATAAGTTATACCCTTATTTTTAAGATAAATACTATAATCACTACCACTAAATTAAATGAATTACCTTTAGAAATTCAATATTTTCTCAATTAGTTTGTAGAAATTATAGTAGATGATTTACCAAATGAGCTACCTCCTAAAAGCAGTAGTATCCATCATATAGACTTAATACCATGAGCTAACCTTCAAAATAAAGAAGCTTACAAGATGACTCCAAAATAAAATGAAGAAATTAAAAGGTAGGTTCATGAGTTATTGGATAAAGGACTAGTAAGGGAAAGCTTAAGTGCTTGTACAATTCCAACTGTACTTTTACCAAAGAAAGATGGAACTTGATAGATGTACATAGACTCAAAATTTATAAATAAAATTACTATTAGGTATAGACTTCCTTTACCAATAATAGATGATCTAATGGATTTTTTGAGTGGTTCCGAATATTTTTCAAAGATAGATTTAAAAAGTGGATATCATCATATTAGAATAAGAGAAGGAGATGAATGGAAGACAACATTTAAAATAAATGATGGCTTGTATGAAAGGCTGGTAATGCCATTTGTGTTAACAAATGCCCCAATTACTTAATCCATTCAAAGTTAAATTTGTTATTTTTATCTTGATGATATTTTAGTCTTTAGTAAATCAAGAGATGAGCATCTTGAACATTTAAGATTGTTTTTGAAGAAGTTACAAGAGGAAAAGTTATGGATTAACCTTAAGAAGTGTATTTTTTTAAAAATAGATTTAATATATTTAGGTTTTTTTATTTCAAAATAAGGGTTAAAGATGGAAAAATATAAATTAAAAGCTATAGAAGAATGGCCTACACCCAAGAATCCATTTGAGGTAATAATTTTCCATGGCCTTACTAGATTTTATAGGAAGTTCATCAGGAATTTTAGCAGTATTTATGCTCTTATTAGTGAAAAATTAAAGGAAGTAATCATCCATTCAAATGGACTAAAGCAACTAGTAAAATCTTTCAGATATTGAAGAATAAGATCATAGAGTAGCCTATATTGGCACTACCTAATTTTGGTAATTTATTCCAAGTGGAGTGTGATGCAAGTAGAACTATCATAGGAGTAGTACTAAGTCAGGAAGGTATACCTATGGCTTATTTTTCTGAGAAACACAATGAGGCTAAAAATAAATACTTAGCTTATGATCAAGAATTCTATGTTATAGTTCAAGATTTAAAGAAATAGAGACATTATTTAATGCCAAAAGAATTTGTTTTATTTATTGATAATCATGCCCTATAATTTATCAACACCTAAAATAAATTAAATCAAAGGCATGCTAAGTGGGTAGAATTTTTTCAATTTTTTTCATTTGTTATTAAACACAAGAGTGGCCAATCTAACAAGGTTGATGATGCTTTGAGTAGGATAAGTTTGGTTTTACAGGAAATACAAGTGAATGTTACAAGGCTTGACACATTAAAAGAAATGTATGAAAGTGATGTAGATTTTAAAGAAGCATATGAAGCTTGCAAAAATCTTACAAGCAGTTATAGAAGTCTTTGGATGGATTATATGTTACATGATGGAATTCTATTCAAAGGCAAGCAACTTTTTATTCCAAAAGGTTCTATGAGAGAAAATCTCATCAAAGAAAAGCACAATGATAGCCTTGTAGGACATTTTGTATAGGATAAAACATTCGCCTGGGTAAATGTTTTTTATTATTGGCCAAGAATGTCAACTGATGTAAAGAAGTTTGTTGAAAATTGTAAAATATGTTATCTTGCAAAAGGAAGAAGTCAAAATATAGGTTTATATCAGCCATTACCCATTCCCAATAGACCATGGGATTCTGTAAGTATGGATTTTGTTTTGGGTTTGCCAAAAACATAGAAAGGGAATGATTATATATTTTTAGTAGTATATATATTTTCAAAAATAGATCATTTTATACCCTATTATAAAACTACTGATGTAACTCACATAGTTGACTTGTTTTTCAAAGAAGTAGTAAGATTGCATGGTTTACCTAACAACATTATTTCAAATAGAGATACAAAAAATGTTGGGCATTTTTTAAGGACTCTTTGGAAGAATTTGGGAAAAAAAATTGACTTTTAGTTATGAATTCCATCCTCAAATAGATGGGCAAATTGAATTTGTTAATAGAATCTTGGGAAATATTGTAAGAAGCTTGGTGAGTGATGATCCCAAACAATGGGATCAATTTTTATCACAAGCTAAATTTGCCTATAATTATTCTCCAAATAGAAGCATATGTATGATTCCTTTTCAAATTTTATATCAAATGCATCCCAAAGGAATTTATGAAGTGAGAAATATAGGTAAATAGGAGAAAAGAAGTGTTGAAGGAGAAGAATTTGCAATAGCAGTGTAAGAACTTCAAGAATTGGTAAAACAAAGTCTACAAGAAAATTCATGAAAGTATAAGCAAAGAGAAGATTTAAAAATAAGAGAAGTACAATTTGAAGTAGGAGATTTGTACATTCTCATTTGAGAAAAGAAAGATTCCTAAGAGGGGAATATAATAAATTAAAATTGAAAAAGATTGGACCCTGTAAAATTTTTAAGAAGTTTTCAACAAATGCATATGAATTGGAGCTTTTAATAGACATTGAAATCTCACTTATATTTATTTTTGATGACATATATCCTTACAAGAAAGGTGATGAATAAGAAAGTATTTTCGAAGATGAAGTAGAATAGGAAATTTCATAGAAGCAACAATTGCCAAATAAACCACTAGAACAACTGGAAGCTATTTTGGATAAAAAATTATCAAAACAACTAGAGGCTAAGACTATTTCCATTATTTGGTAAAATGGAAGGATCATCTAGTTGAGGATTCAACTTGGAAGTCATATTTAGAAATCAATAGGTATGGTGTGATAGTGGATCAACTCATGAACAGGAGTTCATAAGTAATCAATTTCCTTTTACCCCATTTGATGCAAGTACATTTTTAGGGGTATTATTAAATTATTTTATTTTCCATACTTTTAAATTTTAATATTATTATGTATGGAAAAAATTAAAAATAATAGAAATTAAAATTGAGTCGGGTATTCGAGTGGCAATAGTTGTAAAGAATCTAGAATGTTTGAATTACTAAGTTGTATAGATAATGTCAAAATAATAAATAACCCCAGATAATCCATATCTATAAGTCTAAGTTTAGTATCTATTTTGATGAATAGATAAGTTTTGTTCTAGATAAAAAAGAGAAAAGGTCAGTATAAATTTAGAAGTGTGTTATTTTGTTGGGTTGGTTGAGTGTGTTTCTAAAAGTATATATTATTTGAGATATTTAATAAAATATTGTTTTTGTGTGGAAGTATATTTTATTTAGTGTGAGTTAAGGTTTAATCACACAGAATATAAAAAGGGAGAACTCTAGATCCTTGAAAAAGAAAGTGTTAGTAAATTCATGAATATGGAGATCTCTAGTTTGCATGATTATGAGGTTTATACATTGTAGTTATACTGGTAGTGTTTTAATTATTATTTTTGTTTCAATATTGAATGGTGTTAAACCTTTTACACTTCAATTCTCATTATATATGGTGAGTTTGGAAGTTTATTAAATAAAATAAGATTGGTGCCTATTTATTGATAAGGTGACTTGCACGCTGCAAGTTTGATACTTTTATAAATAAAAGAACAAAAATTAGTATATCGTGGTTTGGCATAATCAGTTTTTAGATTCTTGACATGCGTGGAAATTAGTTTTTAGTTCCAAAATAAAGTTTACTAGTACAAAGTAGGCACTGAAACAATGAATTAGCGGATAAGAAGAGGTATAAAATTAGTCAAATCTTTCATTGATTATCCAAAAGAAATAATGGAAGTGGAATGATTTACTATGGCACATAAATTTGGCATATGGAATAAAAAAGGTTCTTTCTTTAGCGTAGGGTGTTGTGATTCATGTTGGGTGATCCATAAACCTAAATTATATTGTGTTATGACTAGTAGGTTATTAATATAGAACTAATTAATATCTGTTATGCTATAATTGTTTATTATCAAGGAACAAGTAGAAAATTTGTCAGCATTTGGTATAAATTATGAAGCATCCAAGTGTATGATGCATTATAAGTAAGGAATTAAATCTATGAATCTATGAATTTATATATTCCTCAAAGATATTAAGGAAAGTCCTCTATAAGAAATTTTATATTTGCCAAGTATTAAAAAGAAGGAAGTAAATCTAAACTCCATTGTCTATAATATATACAATTTGTAATTCTTCATAGATTAAGGGTTATAAATTTCATATTTAAATTCTGAAGGGGATTTAAAGTTTTGCTTCATAATTTCTAGACTAACTGTGAAGATCTAATTTTTCTCTAGAGGTTCTCACATAGATTCACCTTTCATCTAGAAATTGGGTTGCAAAATTTGATCTGAAAAATCAAAGAATTTATATTTGAAATAAATTATTTATTTTTAATAAATTATTATTATAAATTCTATGTAATTTAAAAATATTCCTAAATCTCAAACATTAGGGATTTATTAATATATGTCTAATGGATATTGTCCCGTAAAATGTTTTGCAATGGTCCAACTAGTGAATTCTCCTCCACCCCAATCCTATAATTATGATTTTGAAACTTGATAATTTATAAAACATGGTTAAATAGGATAATTATTAGGGAAAAATGAAAAAGGTATAACCCAACCTATTTCCTCTTCCAATAATACAAAACAACAAGGCTAGGGGTTTTTAGTAAAATATGCAAGTAATAAATAGAGAACTCATAGTAAACCTTTTTTTGTAAGAGATAAACTAGAATGCATGCATATGCCTACTTCAAATATCAGTATACAATTGGTAAACACTCATTTTATTGATGATAATGCTTCATCAAAATTTTGGAAATTAGATGAGTTCTCAAATGATGAGTCATTACTAGAGTACTTGAGGGCATATGAGGATCTCCTTTCATTCTATCATAAGAGTAGTTTTCCTCATGCCATGTTACTCATGCTTACTTTGTAAGAGAACTGATGTTAATATCTAACATGATGCACCTAACATGATTCTTACTACATCGCACATCATAAAATGATCCACACTATTAAATGAAGAAATAATACAATATAACTTTGGATTAGATAAAGATACTCAACACATATTGCTCATAGTAATGATGCAAGAGGATGAAAGAAAATTATAATGGTAGGTACTACATGAATACCCATAATTATTTTCTTAGGATTATTCAAATATGACTGGAATACATCCATCAATGGTAATGCACAAAATATTACTATATTTGGATGCAAAACCAGTTAAGCAAAATATTCATAAAATGCATCTTAAGGTAGCATTATTGATAAAATATGAAGTTAAAATACTCTTAGAAATTGTATTTATAAGATCTAATTCATATTATAATTGGGTTTCTGACATTTTATTTGTAACTAAACCTAATGGTGGCATTCGATGTTGTACTGCTTATTATGACCTAAATTAAGCTTGTCTAAAATATGATTTTACATTACTTAACATTGACATGATTGTTGATTCTAATGTTGGGTATGAGACATTCTCATCCATGAATGGATTTTTGGGATACAATCAAATCAAAATTAACTCAGTAGATCAAGAAAATATAACATTTACCACCCCATGGGGAACCTTTACTATATTTTCATTCCTTTTGGATTAAAAAATGTAGGAGCAACATATCAAATGGAAATGACAAACATTTTCTATGATTTAATTCATAAACCATTGAGGATTATGTCATTTTTTTACTATCAAAATCCAAACATTGATAAGATTGGTTATAGATTTATAGTAAATAGTTGAATGTTTTTAAAAATTTAATGTGTCATTAAATCCAAAAAATTATATTTTAAGGTATCTTCTGGGACACAATATCTCTCATCAAGACATCGAGGTTGATCCATAAAAAGTAAAATATATTTTTGATATGCCACCAATAACTAACTTAAAATAGTTATGATGCTTACAAGGTAGAATTCAATTAATTCAATGTTTCATTATTGAATTCATTGATAAAATTATACCTTTCATGCATTTTATAAAAAGGACACTAAACTTATATGGGATGACATTTGTCAACAAATTTTTGATAAAATGAAGGAATATTTAGAAAATCCACTAGTGTTCATTCCTCCAATACTACATAGACCATTACTCCTTTATATCTCAATAATCAGTGAGGCTTTGGGAGCATTATTAGCACAATATAATGATGATCATCGAGAGCATGTAATTTACTATAAAAGTTATCAATTGGTTGATTATGAGTTAAAACATAATCCAATAGAAACTCTATGTCTATCATTAGTATTTATTACACAAAAATTGTGACATTATATATTTAGTAATGATATCCATGTTATAATTAAATAGGATACGTGAATTTTTAACATGAACAAAACCCACCTAACAGGTCAAATAGCTAAATGGGTGATGTAACTAAAAAATTTAATTTCAAGTTTATATCTTAGAAATAAATAAAATGGACAGTTATATGTGATTATATAGATACAACTCCATTATCATATACTTTCCCAATCACCAAGCTTTTCATGACAAGTTAACCACATATAGTATATCCTATAATCTATGGATAATGTTCTTTGATGGATATAAATGTATGACCCATGTGGGTGTAGGTATCATATTTTTCAACCCCAAGGTTGAATACATGCCATGTTATTATATATTATCCTTCTCTTTCACCAATAATATATAAGAATAAAAGGTCTTGATAATTATATTATCCATAACACAAAAAATCCATATGAAGGATTTCATGTCTTTGGTGATTCTCAATTATTTATTAATAAATTTATTAATAATTACCAAAAATTAAGATCATTTACTTACATATAAATAAATGTTAAATAGACTGACAAAAACATTTTCTACATTTTATATTATAGCGTCGCACATAAATCTAATCATCACACAAATGCAATGGCCAATGTGACATCCTTAATACATTTTGACATCAAGGATGATTGTTTAAATTTTATAATACATCAATTATGAAAACCTTCCATTTCATTAAAAAAAAGGATTATTTAGTAACTCTTACTATTACATATATCTCTACAAACACATAATGGTACAATGACATTTATAACTTCCTATATCATGCATACATACCAAATCAGTTCACATGGAATGAAAATTATAAACTACAAGGAGAGGCACTTTGTTATGTTATTATTTGGAAAAAATTGCTTAAACAAAGTTTTGATGGACAATTAATTTTGTCTAAACAAAGATGGAGCATGACCTGTACTTTTATAAATTCATGATAGTGAGTGTGGGGGGTACTTTAGCGGTAAGGCCATGTCACAAAAAATATCATGACCAAGTCATTATTTACCGATAATGAAACATGAATGTACCAAACATGCTAAATTAAATTATATTTACAATTTAAAAAGATAAAAATTTATATCACCTTATATCTCATGAGTTACAACTAATTGTCTTTCCATGGACTTTTTCTTTATGGGGATTTGATTTAATTTGAAAAATAAATTGAGTGGCAACAGGGAACCACAAATTCATAATCATAGCTACAAAATATTTTTTAAAATGGGTGGAATAAATTCCAATTGAGTTTTCCATAGGGGGATGACATATGTAGGTTATTAATGACCAATATTATATCTTGTTTTGGCATACCTTCAGCTATAATTACTGATAATCCATAATTTAAAAATAAAACAATGTAATGCTTTTGTATAAAATACAAAATTAAACCCACTTTTTCCATACCTTATTACCCATAGGGTAATGGTTAAGTAGAAGTGATAAATAAAAGTATTGTTAAAATACTTGCCAAAATAGTTGAATGATATAGTACAAAATTGGCATCAGAAGATTGTGTATGCCTTATGGGAATATTGCACTAGCATTTGTATACCTACTCAAGCCATGCCTTTTTCATTATTTTATGGTACATACACTATTCTAAAAATTTAACTTTAAATCCCATCATTTTTTGTTTCTCTCAATGATATTATAAAAGATAACTACTATCACGAAAAATGATTACATCAATTGCAACAATTGAGTGAAAAATGTACATAGGCTATTGAAAATTTATGAGTCCATCAAGATCATGTCAAATGATTATATATAAAAAAATGGCCAAATGAATTTTATATAGGTGAATTTGTATTAAAATAAAATCAAAATAATACCAATTTATAAAAAGATAAAAAAAAGGAAAGTTCCAAATAAATTGGTTGGGCCCATCCAAAGTTACAAACAAATTGGGAAAAGTTATATATTGCCTTGATAAAATTGAATGGAAGCCTATTAATACCCCAAGAAAAATCATTTATTTTCATAAATACTATATCTAAACAAATCAAATATCTAAAAAAATAAAATAAAATAAAAAATACAAAAATATTCAACTTTCACATGTTTACTAGCTCCTTGGCATGTATGTTGCTTACTTTATGTTAGTAGATAACATATCATTTCTATACACATTTGTTTCATGCCTACTTAAGTGTGATATATGCATATCCCAAACCCATGATACTTGCACATGTAGGTGTTATACCTTTCCTATGCCCATGTGATATACTACATTGGCGGCATATGCCTTCCTTGATCACGATTAACACATATTACATTACTTTATGATCATTTCTACATTATCATGTTACACATGCATATACTCATGCTTATATATTTCATTATGTAATTTACATGATATGTTACATGACATTTTTTATAAGACATACATTAAAATACTAGTAATATATGTTTATGCTAGTTGGTTATACTTTAGTTACACACATTATCACTTCCTTGAGTGTCTTTTTATTTCTTGATAGTGTCTTACTTGTGGAAATTTTGAGTAGGTTACTTGATTTTTATCTCCCATGACAATGTATGCTTATTTTTGTTTGTAAATTTGAATATGGAATTCATTTGAGTGTACGACATTTGAATATGCCCCTTATTTTCAATATCTTTAGATCTTTTTTGTGTGACATTGAGTGTTCATGCATGTGTGCTTAATTTTTTGTTGATCTTGTACTCTTTCCTTATTAAAATTTTCATGATATATAACATGCATCTTAGCTATTTTTTTAATCACATAATTTTATCTTAATTGATATATATATTTATAAATGTTACTCTTATATGTTACATGATTCATACACATATTATATAGTTATCTTATCCTTTTGAGGTAAAATAACTACTAGATTCCATTACCCTCACCTCAAAAGGGGGAAATATTAGTGGGGGCATGTCATAGACACATGAACTCAAACATCATACCATATCTCATAAAATCAATAATTTCATTACAATTTATGTGATTCATATATACACTTGGGTCGTAATCCTATATATTACATCAATTTTTATAGATTTGGGCCAAAGTTTATTGGGTTAGTGATAGGTATTATACATAGTTATGGATCAGAGGTTAAATTTTGATAGATAATTAATCTTGAGATAAATTAAATTTGTATATTCCATGTAAGTTTAAAATAAAAAAAAATACATATTCAAACTTATTTACCAAGAAACACTGATACTTTACCAAGAAGCACCATTTTCACTAAGAAACACCATTTTGATCCTTTTATGCTTATAAAAGTTGGTTTAATTTATTAGTGTGTTTGAGATTTATAAACCTTTATATCCTAACACTACTTCCATTTTTTAGGTTGAGTTTGGTATACCACTTGACTTGCATTTTATTGTATTGTCACTTGAGTTGTGTGATTAAGATGTAATGATCTCAATGGTCATGTCACAACTCATCCTTGAATCATACTAGGGGCATAATTACCTTCAAATATCCATTTTAAAATATATAAGGTGTAGTTTTTAACCTCTCTTATCTCTAATGCTTCATAAGGAATCATATTTACCAAGTGAAAGTACCAAAGGGAAACATGGTTGCATCAACACACAGGTGTACTCCTTCCTTACTCTCTTTATTTTCAATCACATAAATTATGTTATATTTAAAATTATATGTACTAATTTATATTATAACATGATCTTGGTTACATTTAATACACCAACAAAACACTTAAAGTGGGATAAAGAAAATGCAAGGTGTGTTATACACACCCATGTATGCATTTATTTTGTTTAACATAGTTATTTCATATTTATGTATTACTAGATTAAAATTGGGGGAATATAAATACTAAAATATAATCTATATATCATCTCAATCTTGTATAATTTACATATACCTATTATGGATCTACTCTTTAGTTCTAGATATAATTGTTGTTGAAGGGCTATATTCACCATCTCACTATGTCTAATGGTTTATCATATGGTCTAACCCTATCATTTATGATGACCCAAATTCTTTGTGATATACAAAAAGATTAAAACTTGATATATCCTTCACTATAAATTTTAGATCCTCCGTAAATTCCTAGCTTGATGGATACTTGCATTGATGCAAGTATTCATATTCTTATCAAATGTCTAGTCCTCCAAATTCATCTAATTTGAAAATATTTTGAATCCTATGGGTTTTCCCATTTTTATTATTGAACAATATCATGAGATATTTTAAAAAGGTGTGGTATAAATAAAAATATAAGACTACTCATTATTTATCTAAAAAAATATCAAGGAAGCACCTATTTAAGCTCAATCAATCAATTACACAACTAAGTTCTACTACCTTATTCTTCCCTATTTTCATATTGGTCATAGGATAAGTCATATAATACATATGAATCACTTAAATAAAAACTCATGAGAATTTTTTTTCAATATAAAATATGTATTATTGTTTGCCTTTGCATATAGTATATTTCACCCTTGTACACACAAGCAAAAAACTAAGGGAGAAATACATAAGTCTAAGACCCTCTTTGGAGTATTGGCTATGTAGGTAGTGCTCATTTATAGAGGGATCCTTGAGGTTAGATCAACACCATGAGCCCACTAACCTATTTTTGGCAAGGTACAAAGACCTAAGGTGAAGATCTAGGGTTTGAACCATACATAATCATTGACTTCCTATGCATACAAACCAAATATATCAACATAAAAGTGACAAAAAAACATATAAGACTCTAGGAAGTTGATTTATAATACAATGAATATTTGGTATAGATTAATTACATCAATATCAAGATAGAATAATCGATGTATGTGTCCAAGTCTCCAAAAACAATATGTATAAAATATGATTACTAGATCCTAATCTTGTCCCTTCCTATTTCCACCTCTATATTTCTTGGATCTTCATGTGCATTTGAATATAAGATAAATATTATATCTTATTCATGTTTATGAAATAAAATTACTATTTTGAGTTTACTTTTTATATTTATCACAAGTTGACATTTTATTCTAGGATATTCATTTATCTAAATTTTCATTCAATTAGCCTACTTTAGAATAGTTTTATTTTTTAATGTGTATAGGCTATTCTACCCCCTTAACCCTCCATACCTATAAAAAGGGTTAAACAAATATAATAAAGGTAAATAATGATGTATATGTTATGCAATAATTTATATGTTTTTTATTGAGATTAAAGGGGAAGATTTTTTTGAAATAGGGTCCCCAAACCCTAGGAGAAGTATAAAAAAAATAAAAATAGAAGTATACCATAGACCAAGAGATTAACTAAGACAAAATAGGGCCAAATATAGTTAAAACACAACCCAAATACATCAAAATAAACACAAAAAGACAAAAAAAGATAAACTTGATCCTAATCCATGTCTAGGTTTCTAAAGATGTCATCCTAATAACTTTTCATACTTTTGAGATTAACATCAATTTGAAATAAAAAAATTTATTTGTCAATGTCTTTTTGGCACCCACTATATTGACATAGTTTCCCTTTCCATTTAACAATAGTATTTGTTTTTAATAACTCTCCAAGGTGTACTCTAAGGTTATTAGCATTTTGAATCCCCTCATTCATGGTAGCCTTACTATAATTTACCAAGAAATTAATGCTATTTTTAAGATTCTCATTCGAGTTATCCAACATATCCACCCTAAATTAGAGACTACAGTTATTGATCTTCCTCCTTGGTTATTGTGATTTGGTTTAATCTAGTGTTCTACTATAAAACATTGGCCTTCCCTTTAATATTAATGAGTTCCCTCATGAACCAATGCATGATGGACTTTTGGAGATCTAATTCTTCAATAATCTTTTCTACATTCTTCTTGACCTTTAGGTAACTAATAAGGTTATTGAGATTCTCAATAAGATCTTGATGTTGCTTATCATAGGTATTCTTACCTTTATCTTTGGATTCACCTCTAGATGTTCCTTTCCTAGCTTTAGGACACTTTGGTTGAGTAGACATATCACACTGATCCTAATTATTATATTCATCTTTAGGCTCAATTCTATCATCTCCAACTACAATGGAGTCTCCTACAGACCATCGTATTTTACCTTTCTTTCCCCATGATTCCACATAAATCCTAGTCACACTCAAACTTTTTTTATACAATCTTTAACCTTAAAGGGTTTCACCTCAAAAAATTTAGACACTTTCTCAATAGGGATCTTGGATGAATTGGTATATGTATTCCTACTAGTACTCCCAGGGTGTTTAATCTACACCTTTTAAATTTTTATAATATCCACTGGTTTGTCTTTCACTAATTTATTTTGAGATAGAGATATCTGGAGTGTTTTGATTCATACACTTAAAGTATTTATTTATTATATATATATCACCCCTTCATGTCTGGGAGTCAGGTAATTACCTTATACTTCAGGATAGAGACTTCAAGTGAATACATGATGAAGAAAGGGAGGCTGAATGGAATGCCATGTCTAAATTAATTCAAAAACATAATAAAGGAACATTTAACAACATTAAACCTACCTTCTAGGTGACATATTGCATCAGATGATAGGTAACCTCACCATATGGCTTGGGTAGTGATTCATAATCAAATCTATTATGCAGCATTTCTAGAGTTTCCCCTTCCTCTAGAAATATCTCCTTATCTCTTTTATAGTTTTTCATAGACTGGAAGATTTTTTTTCCTCAATTTACAAACATGTTATATGAGTAATAAATTCCTCCTTGATTTCTAAAGTGACTCCATTAATATTTATAATTTTATCTTTCAACCAATTATCATAAAGAGTTGATATATGCCTATCATATCCTTCTATTTTTTCCATGAACCCTACAAATCCCCCAACTTGAAATGCCTCCCAAATTATCTCATTATTATTCACTTATTACATAATTTTAGGTTATATACTACTCATTAATCCCATTATGCTCCTATTAATTCTAACATAGAGGCTAAAGAGTCTTCCCCAAGTCTAGGCAATAGTATCCCCAACACAAAATAGAGAAGTTTTTTTGTTGCTTTTGATATTCGAGTAGTCTAATATATGCATCATCAAGACTATAATATTCTCAAGAATACCAAAAAATAATAACCAAACCATTATGAGCCAATGAATAATCTTAATATTAAATTCCCAATATATCTTTCCCCTAGGATTTAGAATATTTCCCAAAACTTCATATGCAATGTTCATTAGATAAACCTTCACTTTTTATCCTTTGGAAAAGGTCCCTAGGAAGCTCTTTAGAGTCCATCTAAGAAGTTTTCCCCAATGAGGCCAAACCCTTATTTTTAAACCAATCTACAATATTTTTTCCCTCCCAATATATGTGTTGAATAAGGACTTGATATAGGGATTCGAGAATACCTATATCTTTCTCAATTACTTGTTTAATAGTCCAGCTAGTGACATTTTTCCTAGACAAAAAATTCATGATATTAAGATAATCTCCCTCTATTATGAGTTTTTTCACTCCCAATTATTTCACCAATTTAAGCCCACATAGAGCCACAAGTACTTCAACCCAATAGTTAGAGTTGAATCCCATATCATCAGCATATGCTAAAACCAAATTTCATTGATGATCTCTTATGATACCACCTCCTCCATCTAGGCCTAGATTCCCTTTTGAATCTCCATAAAAATTGAGATTTATCCATCCCAAAGGAATGGTTTTCCATTTAGTTATTTTTCTAATCTCATCTTTAAGATTAGGCTTACTCAGCCCAAAAATATCAATTTTCTAATTATGAGCAAGAATTTATTCAAATGGGAAGATACTTTTACCTTTATTATTAGGCTTAATGATGTAGTTCTCTAGAAGGTTTTCAAATATCAATTTGTATATTAATATGTTGTTACATTTATTCTCTATAAAAATCCTATTATTTCACTCTCCCCAAATACCCTAAGCAATATGAGGCAAAGAGAGTTTCCATATTTTTTTGAGAAAGGTGTTCTAAAAGGGGCACTCCCATGACTACCATAAATCTAACATGGATCCTAATCACACCTAAAAAACATTAAATTTAATAATAAAATAGCTCCAAATTTCCTATGAGAAAGTGTAGTCGATGAGTAGATGGTATATAGATTCATTATCCTTTTCACAAAGGACACATATTAGTTAAAACACATCCTCTTATTAAATTGTCTATGGTAAGAATTGTGTTCTAAAATATCACCCAAAGAAATAAATTTATTTTAGGTATAATCTATTTGTCCCATAAAATATCCCAATTGCAGTTGTCATCAAGATTCTATTCTAGAAGATCATACCCTGATTTAAATTTATAGTGACCATTAAAGGACTCCTTCAATACAAGTTGGTCCTCTTTATTAATGAAAGGTATATGAAAATTCTAAATAATTTTTTTATCTTCTATAACATTAAATAATCCTCCTAGTTAATATTATTTAAGCTCAAATTTTCTATAATTTGATGCTTTTCACCACCTACCAATACTCTTAAACTCTATACCCATACTTTTTATGGATATCCTCTTGTAAATGCTTCCATATCTCATTTTGATTGAGTGGATGATCTAATACCCATGATTATTTCCAAAATTTAACCTTGTGACCATTTCTAATCTACCATTTAGAATTAGTTTTAACCAATTCCTTATTAGAAATCAAGAAATTCTAGATATGGGAGCCGTACACAAAATAATCTTCTACAAGAATGTTCAATAGATCACAGACCTCTAAGTATTTGAAAGAGATAATTTTAGCTCATAAAATGTTAGTATTGATAAATATCCACACAAACTTATAAATAAGTGCTTTATTCATCATTTACAAGTTCCTTAGGCCAAGACCACCATATTTTTTTGAACAAACTTTGTTCCATGCAATGAGATGAAATCTATTTGTCTCTTCAGTACTATCCCAAAGAAAATTATGTTGAATCTTAGATAAAATATCCTCAAAATACTTGGGAAAATTAAAAAGTGAAATAAGGAAGAATCTAAAGTACACTTTTGATTAGAAACAACCTTGTCTACTTGAGATAAAAGCCTACCTTTCCAGCCTACGAGCCCTTTTTAAAATTTCTCATTTAATGGATTACATATTATTCTAGATATATGATTAATGAAAAGGGGCATGCCAAGATAAGATGATGGCAAAACCTTGATTTTGCATCCAAAAATAAGATCTATTCTAACATGTCTAGCCACTGGCATATTGAAAAAATACATTAAGATTTTATCAAAATTGATTTTCTGATTAGAGGCATGTTTATACATAATCAAGATTTTATTAATATGTATAGATTCATAAATAGAAGATTTATCCAAAATAATGGTGTTGTCCACAAATTGCTGATGGGAGATGGGCTCCACAAAACATGTTGGTTTAAAACCTTTCAAATCTGAAGAGTCAATAGCTTTAGAAATGAATCTACTAAGAGATTCAACCATGATGATGAAGATAAAAGGGTATAGGGGATCCCCTTATCTCACCCTTATAGTGCTCTTAAAAAATCCATGAGTAATGTCATTCACCATCACATAGAACATACAAGAGGTAATGCAAGATCTGATGATTTTTATGAATTTGTCTTAAAAACCAAATTGTGCCATAACTCTATCCAAAAATCTCCAATCTAATCTATCACATACCTTATCCATTTATAAATTTAACACCATTATGACTCTTTTGCTATTTTTCATAGAGTGTATAAATTCATAGACCATAATTACACCATCTTGATTTTGTCTACCAGGGACAAATCCTCCTTGTTGAGATTGTTTGATTTTTTCCATGATTGGTTGCATCCGTAGCAAAATAAGCTTAGTAATGATTTTATAAAATGAATTGCATAGACTAATGGGATGGAAATCATAAAAATTCACATCCCCTTCCTTCTTAGGAATTAGCACTAAAAAGGTGTGATTGAATTCTTTTAATAGTTGAGTGGTAGAAAGGAATTCATTAGCGGATGCAACAACGTCATCTCCTCTAATATACCAATTTTTTTTTTTAAAAGCAATGGGGAAACCATCTAGTCTAGGGGCTTTGTCTGGATTCATCTTGGAAAGCAAATATTTGAGATCTTCATTAAAAGTTCTATAGTAAGGACTTCATTATCCTCCTGATTCACCAATTCTAAGATCACATGAAAGAATTCCTACTCAAATCTAATATTCTTCTTAAAATCATTTTTGTACATATTTTTAAATAATTTTATACTCTATTGATTAATGCATTCAGAATTAAAGTAAGTTGTCCTTCACTATCATGTATTTCTTTGATATAATTATGTTTAATGTGAACATATGAAAAAATTGGGTGTTTTTATCTCCTTTCTTAAGCCAAATGTTTTTGGATTTTTGTCTCCAAAGAGTTTCTTCCCTTATTAAAATTATACGATAATCATATAAAAGTTTTATTTCTTTATTTTGCATCTCTATATCATATCTCTTATTTTCAATCTCTTCTTTAATATTTTAAGTTTCATCTGTTAAGGCTATCTTTTGAAGGTGAACATTACCAAAAACTTGTTTATTCCACTGTTTAATATTGATTTTCACATTTTTCATTTTTTCAACTAGATTGAACATAGTTGAACCATTTCCACTTGGGGACCACCATTCTAAAATCCTATCATGAATATCAAGATGAGCAAATTACATGTGTTCCATCATAAAGGATAACTATTTAACTTTATAAATTGATCATTTATGCTCAACTCAAGTGAATTATGATCTGATCCAATCTGAGGGAGGGCATTAAGAGTCAAATCCTTAGCTTCTAATCATTCCAATGAAATAAAAACTCTATCCAAATTGCATTAAATAAGATTTTTGCCCAATCATCTATTGCTCTAGGTGAATTTAGGGCTTCTTAAATCCATATCAATCATCCCTATGTCATAAATAAGGGAAGAGAAATTCTTTGTACTTTCATAAAACACGTGAATCCTGACTTTTTTCCCTTGGATGTAAAGGAGAATTGAAGTCTCCAACTAGGATCTAAGGTATATGTTTGTAATTATTCCTAAAAAAACTAATAACTTCCCAGAGATTTTTGTGAGCTAAAATAGAGTTAGGAACATATATATTTGATAAGATCCATTGTTTATTGGCAATCACATTTGTGAAAATGACTATAATGTGATACTGAGATTTGAGGATAGGTTCCCCCATTAAAAATTTAGAATATCAAAAGGTAATTAGACCTCTAGAAGCTACAAATGCACCAAATAAAACCACTTTAGCCTCACTTCAATAAGCATTTTTATGATTCATGAAAAAATTTCCTCAATCTTTGATTCTTGAATAGCTAAGATAACAGGTTTATGAGTCCTAAGATTCCTATAAACTTTTTACTTAGAGGAACTATGCATCCCTTTAATGTTCCAAGATAAAATCAATATGATTAACTAAGAGGTGAAGAAATACCTCCTTTGAATGGGAAGTTTTCTAAAATCCATCTACTATATCTACCTCAATAATTTTTTAGAAATCTCTTTTTTAGAATATTTTCCAACTTTGGGTGGTTTTTTGTATGTAGGTGCTTTGCTTCCTCTCCTAGTGAGTACCAATGATGTAAATTTTACATTGGAGTTGTTCTTGGGCATTACTACTATATTTTATGAACCTTTTACCTCATCTTTATCAATTCCAATAGGAATATTAACTAAATTAGACACAACCAATCCTTCTACATCAATCTATTATCATCATATTGTTGTTCCCAAAATCAACTACACTTGTTTTGTAAACAACCCATACAAAACTTATCCATTTCATGATCTACACTCTAAGTTTGACATTCGAGACAATATTCTCTTGATCTCAAGTTAATTTTTATAACATCCTAGGAAATTTTACAACATTCCCTCACCATGATTTCTCAAAAATCATGAAACCCGTTGTAGTCTTTATTTGATCAAAATGTCAATTTTAATCATTTTTATGGTGTTAGCGAATTTTTGTTTTTGCACATGTAGGGTCATCTAAATTTTCCACCCTTACATCATTTTTTATTTTACATGCATCAGTGGCACTTTTTTCCACCAATGCATGATCTAGCACCAACACATGTCAAAGTGGCAAATTTTACCGCCCAAGCAAAGATTTTTAAAATATTGAATTTTGTGTGGCATTTATGGCTTTGTGTGTTGAGTTTTAAAATATTATTTTGAGATTTTAAATTCTTTTCATTTTTTATTTCTTTTATTTCAAGTTTCATAAACCCCTCTCTGAAACCACTCGGCTGCATGAATGAAGGAAGAGTTTGAATTCACCATCACCAATCTTAGGGTTCTAAACTTTTCAGGTAAGTTATTTTCTACTCCTAGCATTTCATTTTTTGAGTGTGTTCTACTAAAGTTTGATTTTTATTTTCATTTTGCTTTGTCTTGTGTGTCATTGACCTTGTTTTATCTTCATTTTTCCCTAGTGAGCCTTAGCAAGCAAAAGCCATTGACTTTTTTTTTATGCCCTAGGATTTTGTTATGCATGTTGAGTCGATGTTTTGCCCTAACTAAGTTTTTACCCTTGCCAAATCTGGTTGAAAACCATCTACAAATAACTTGGTGATGATGGCTTTAATAAGCCACTCTCACACTTCCCATCATAAACAAACCATTTACATTGACAAAAAGTTTCACCACTTGAAAGATGTAGGAAAATGTTCTAAACAATAGTGTAAGGGAGGAAAATTTTTTCACCTTATCCTTGTGAAAACTTAGTAGCTTTTATCATATGTAATGTTGGTGAAAACTACTACTCAAACATTATCCTCATTTCCTGCAATAGTGGCTATTTTTTCCACTTGGACATTAGAACCTCCATTCTCTTACCATATGCCTTGTAGGCATTTTTTTCCACTCTTACATGCAAATGACATGCATCAATTGTTATTTTAGCCACCTCTGCATGAACACAAGTTTTTCCTTGCATGTAATGGTGGTTAATTTTTCCACCAATGCAAACATCCTCTTGAATTTTCCTAACTCTAAGATATTTTCAATTTTGCTTTTTCGAGCCCGCTTTCCTTTAGTTTTTTTTCCTGCTTGCATTTTAACCATTTCAAGTGCATCTCCATAGTCATGATCATTGACATGCAATTTTCCTAGATTGCCAATAATTTCCCTAATTACATGATTATGTCTTTTTTTAATTGTTTCTTTTGTGGATCTTATTTCCTTATCGATATCCTTTTGGTAAAAGCTCTTTCAGATGACTGAGTTTTCTCTAAAGAAGTTGAAAGTGATGAAGTATAAATATCAAGCTATTTTTTCAAACACCTCAGTTACTTTTAATGTCGATAACATTAGAGATACAGAGATTGGTCATGTGGACATGGTTGAGTTTGTGGAGAGAACTAAGTCAAGCAATCCCATCTCTGAAATGAAGAAGAGAATTGACAACAATATTCATTTTGTATCTTTTTTCCCTATAGTGGCTCACAACATAGAATTTATTCTTCAGTGTGCTCAATTTTATAATAAAAATACTAAGGTTGTGTTGGATGCTAGTGGCAATGTGATAATTAGACTAGATCCCAAATTCATTGATAAAGTGTTTATGTGCTCTCCTATTATAGAAGTGATAAATCTTGATTTTATTGAAGCACAAAAAGAGTATGAAAAAAATCATAAAAAAGCAAAGAAGTTAATAAATAATAAATAGCTCAAGATGTCAAGGTAGCCATGGAGTTTTCTGACAAGTGACTTTATAAAAGAAGTTGGTGATCTAATAAATCTTCTCAGCAGGGTAAGAGGTTTGCCCTCTTCATCACAGTTTCATGAATGGATGTATCCCTTCATCAAGGTAATACTCCAAGGCAAACAAACCATCTTTTGGGGAGAAAAAATTAGTAATGTTTTACATGAGTAATTGTCAAAGGTATACACTACCTTCAAGTTCTATATGACTTCTTATCTAGTGTATATTATAGCTTCAATGAGAATCTTTTTAGGTCTAACATCAGAAGGAGATAGGAGAGTAATCACAATGTATCAATACTACTCTTAATTAATATTGAAAGGTTATATTCATCACTTTAGGAGAGTAAATGATGCTTTCTTTGTAGTATTCTTATGTCTTTTTAATCCTTGACTAGAATAAAGAAGAGTGTCAAATGAGGCTTGGACAGTAGTAAATAATTTTGGATGCATGTTCTTATAGTTTCCTTCTTTCTCATACTTGAGGGTTGGCTTTTTCCAAGGTCATCCTTATATGCTTCCAAGATTCCCCTCAAAATAATTATTATTAATCAAGCTATGTAGACAAATGATCATCATTCATAATAAATAGATAGAACTCAATAAGCCTGATTTCATGTTCCCAATTGAAATTGGCAAGTTTTCAGTGTTAACTACTGGGAAAGCTAGAGTCATAGAAACTAAAATGTAGCTTGTAACCATGAAGCAATTCAAGAGAAGGCCAAACTTTGACTACAAGGGCATGAAATACATAATCAAGAGGAAAACCTAATTCCATGAACCTATGGTAGAAGATGTTTGGGTAGATTTCATAACAGAAGATGTCTAAAAAATGGACTACATCATGTTATCTCTTCAGTAGATTGAATATCGAAGATTTACTGATATTATTGAGAATCTAGTAGATGATGGAGAGTTGATTAATGATAGATATAATACTAAATATATTGATAATGCCCCTATCCCTCCAATCTAATGTTCCCAAAAAGAGCTGACCTCTTTGAGGAAAAGATTTGAACCTAAATTGGCAAACACCAATAATTAGCTACCAAACAAGGGAATTGCTTTGAAATAATTCTTCATAGGATAAAAAGATGAGATAAAAAAGAAACAAGGAAAAAGGTAAAGAATAGGATGAAGAGCAAAAGTGATGTTCCTTCTTCCTCTAAGCCACATAAGCCTAAGATCATATTTGTGATGAAGAAGTCAAAAGCCATGGAAAAAGAATCTAAAATAGAAGATATGGAAGTTGAAAAATAGAGCACTAAAGAACTAGAGATGGAAGATATGGAGATTGAAGATAGGCCTACAAGTTAACAAGAAGAGGAAAAATTTTCCCCACAAAAGAATGTACAATAAGAAAAGGGAGTCTCTTCTCTCTTACCTAACATTCATGTTGTAGCTCCATCTATTTCTCCTATTAATGTTCCATCTTTTGAATCTCCCTCTCCTTCTAAAATAATTTTTGACAACCCTCAAAACACTTTTGAAGATATTATCCATTCCTTAAGGTCTATTCCTAGTTTTTTCTCCCCATCTTTTGATATTGGAGATACTTCTACTTTTAATCACTTAGTAAAAGGTCTTGTTTTTACTAACACTCCACCTATTATTTCCACTACATGTACAAGTGCAGCTCCGGTGATGCCACCAATGGAGATAGATCCTAATGTGAGTACTTTTGTGCTTCCACCATGGTTATCATATTATACACCAAAAAGGAAGAAACAAGCCATCTCTCTAGATGACTTTGATTTTAATAAGCTAGTTCCTATAAAAGCTAAGACCCCAAAGAAGCCAAAGATTCTTTCAAAAATACTTGGGAACAAGGGACAAAAATTTCTAGAGATTGTAAGATCTCCAAAAGATGAAACCATGGAGAATTTTGATATAAATGATTACTCTATCTCTAGAGCTGAGTTAGGCAAGATAACTCATGAAAGTGCCAAGAATGATATGCAGTTAGCCATGGACATCCTGATTCAAAAATTTGACAGGGAAAAAGAAATTAAGGATCACTACAAAGAAATGGTGGAACAGTTGACTATAGTGGTAAGGAAAGTAACTTTGAGTACAGAAGCAGTAACTCTTAAGGCTATTTCTATAGAAGATCCCATTATTCAAAAATTAGAAAAGACCTATCTCAAATAAAAAGTACTTGAAGAGTAATTGGACAAGATGCGTGCACAAGGAATTTACCTACTTATAGAGCTATCTGAGAAAATAGATAAAATGAGGAAAATACGAGTAGAACTTGATGATCTCATTGAAATTGTTTCTCAAGATATTGAGAGCATAGAAAAGATCATGATAAATAGGTGGAGATGAGAAAACTAAAAATAAACACTCTAATATCAATTGGCATCATTACTGATAGGGACTCTTATACTGAAACTAAAGAAGCATTGACATATAGAAGCTCTGTGCTTAAAGATTTGATCAATGACCTTGAATCTACAAGGGAACTCAGTGAAAAAAGTGATGTTAGTCTTTTTCATAAATTGGAGGAGCTACCTTGCAAGCTTACATCACAAGATAATCAATTTCTCTCTACAGAAGAAATGATTCAAGAATTTGAAGGTAAGTTCTAGAAAGAATTTGAAAATAAAATATTTTCTATAGCCTCTGTAGAAAATATCCTAAATAATCAGTTGACTCTAGATAATTTGAAAACCATGTTAACTAGTCATGCAAAATTAGTCACCACAGTAAGAAATGCCATAGTTAGAGCCAAGATGATTTTCAAGAACATTGTTAGTCTAGACAGTATCAGGATGCAAGCAGATTTCACAATATATGATGGACACATGAAAAAAGATGGTGATATGAATTGAAGAAATATATTTTTCCCTTAGTTTATTCTCCATTTTTTAGATGTACATTTGAATCAACTTTGGACATTTTTACATGTACTTTTTTCATATGTAATTACATGTAAAAAATAGGAAGTCTCAAGTCAATAAGGACTCTTATTTTTGAATAGGTCAAATTAGTTAGGTTTTTCCTAAATTTTATCAAGGACTCTCCCTATAAATAAAGAGGGCCTCTTTTGTAAAAGGATCTTCTTTTAGTTATTGAAATGAAACTCTGCCAAAATTGAAAGGCATTTTGAGACTTTGAACTCAAATTGTAAATCAAATTTTATCAAGTGAATGAGAAAGCAAGTGACCTTTCAAACTTTGTGTTGAAATAATTTGTGTTGTATTGGAAATTGTTATTATGTCCTTTTCGTAATATAATCTTATCTATTTGATTAAATAATTAATGTGAATGAAAATAATCTTGGAGATGTTTTAAAGTTGATTGTGGAGACTTTGCACTATAACAATTATCTTTAGTTTTTGTTTGTGTTCTCAAATAAAGGATATTGGAAAGGCTTTGAACTAATTTTATCTTTTGTGATCATATATTTTGTTGTATTTTTTTATGAATACTTTGGGCTGCACCTCACTCTATTGTGTTCTAATTTATAAATCAGCAAAAGAAGCAACGATAGACTTTATACTCTCGTGGGTTTCTTAGTTTTTCAGTCAAATATCAAGAAAGTGTTCTTTTATTTTGTAAACATTATTTCTAAAAAAAGAGAATTAGATGATGTGGTCTCACCTCCAAATTAATATTTAGTTTAGATTAGTTTGTGATAGTTTATAGAGAACCTCCCCTTACTGAGAGGAGAGATTTATCTCATTACACTGTGGTTGATATTATCATTTTACCTTTAGTTAGTTGATGATAAAATATTCACCCAACAGTTTTTAGTGACTCTGTTAGGGATCCAATACACAATTTGAAACCTCACACTCTAAGTTGAAGCATTTCTAGTTCTTTTTCATTCTACATTCTAGTAGATTCATGGTGTACATAAAGCCAGAGAGCTCAAGGTATTATTGATCCTATATTTGAGTTGATACAACAAAATAATTTTGATCTCTTGCCTCTATGATCTTGCGTTTAGTGAACCAAGATTTTCCTCCTACCAATGTCATGTCTCCAATACTGGGTGAAGCTTCTAGTGTTAAGTTGTGGAGCTAAAAGCTTCACTATTATGCAAATGGTGGAGGTTTTTGAGTGTTACAGTAACTGACATCAGTTAGGCTAACCAACATCAGCAATGTTTAGTTACACAACAACTGACATCAGTTAGTAGTCAGCTGACATTGGTCAGATAGGAACCGATGTCAGTCACCTATGTGTTTCCAAAATTGGTCTAATTTTAGACAAACAGTTAGTTTGCATGTAAAGACTAATTTTATTCTTGAGTCTACATTTCTAATTATTGTTTGGTTTGGGATCTATTTAATAGACCCATGGGGTTGTATTGTAATAAAGACTAAGAAGGATTAGATCCTCAAGTGTAAGATCAGTTGATCTGCAGGGTGTGCAAGATTAGGAAGATCTACATGGTAAGTAAGATCAGTTAGATCTACAAGTATGCAAGATCAAGGAGATCTACTGAAGGCAAGGAGGCAACAATGGTTGAGTTGATTGTCACTTGAAAGTAAGGTAGGCAAAATAACCATTGAGTTGATTGTCACTGGTGGAGGGATCAACTCAGTTATTGAGTTGATTGTAATTGATTGAGAGAGAGAACTCTTGAGGGAGAATTACTGTACGCCCAAGAGATGTGGGAAGAGTGAGATTTCTTCATTGTATTTCCTTCTGAAAGAGTATTAATATAGATTGTATTGTTTCTCGTATCATCTATTCTTTGTTGTTTCTAAATTCTAGTTACTTATTACTTTTGGTTTAATTCTGTGTTTAGTTGCTTATATATAAAAGTAATCAATTGAGATCTAAGGTACTAAGATTGGTATCAGAGTGAGCTATAGGATCCTAATAGGTGGAATCAGAGCCTAATAGTTGGTATCAGAGCTAGGATCACTAACAAGTGGTAGAGCGGGTTAGTATTTGTTAATTACAGGTCACTCATAGGGGTTTCTATTTGAGTGGGAGTAAAACAATGGCAGAAGAAAGTAAGCTAAGAATGGAGAAATTCAATGGCAAGAATTATCAATTATGGAGGATGTAGATAGAGGATTATCTATATCAAAAAGATTTGTACTTACCGTTGGGTGGAGTTTCAAGTAAGCCCACATGTATGCATGATGAAGAATGGAAGGTTCTTGACAAGAAGGCTCTAGGAGCTATAAGGCTGACCCTGGTAGCTTCTATGGTTTCCAACATATCTCAGGAAAAGACAATGGTAGAGTTAATGGAATCTTTGGCAAATTTATATGAAAAACCCTCAGCTTCAAATAAGGTATTTCTTATGAAGCAATTATTTAATTTACAAATGCTAGAAGGTGGATCTATATATATTCATCTTAGTGATTTCCATGGTTTGGTAAACTAGTTAAATTTAGTCAAAATAGTTTTTTATGATGAAATTAAGGATCTCTTAATCTTATGCTCTTTACTTAAAAGTTGGGATAGCTTGGTAATGGTAGTAAGTAATACTGCATTTGCTTTAAATATCTTGAAAGTTGATGATGTTGTTAGTGTAATCTTGAATGAATAAATTTGTAGGAAAAGCACAGGGGAGACATCAGGTAATGCTTTAAGTGTTGAAATTAGGGGATGGCAAAGAGAGAAAAGCAAGCAAGGGAAATCAAGGTCAAAGATAGGCAGTAGATCCAAATCTAGGTATGGTAGTATAACTTATTGGAATTGTGGAAAGAAAGGGCATGCAAAGAAAGATTGTTGGTTGAAGGATAACAAAGAAAATTAGCATGAAGATAATAAGGAAGCAAATGTTGCAGGTATTGTTGCACAGGATGCTCTTATATTTTATTTGGATAGTCAAGTAGAATCATGGGTTTTAGATTCTGGTGCTTCTTTCCATGCAACCCCAAATAGAGAATTTTTTAATGATTATGTCCATGGAGACTTTGGAAAAGTTTATTTAGGGGATGGTGAGCCTTGTCAAATTGTTGGCAAAGGAAAAGTGCAGCTAAAATTGTAGAATGGCAACACATGGGTGTTAAAAGATGTCATGCATGTACCCATCTTGAAGAGGAATCTAATTTTTATAGGAAAGTTGGGTGATGAGGGTTGCACAGTAACTCTCACAACAAAATCTTGGAAAGCTTCCAAAGATGCACTTGTATTAGCAAGAGGTAAGAGAGTAGGTAAACTTTATCTATCTACTTGTATTACTGATTCTCCTTCTATTTTATTTACTTCAAATATAGATGCAAAGATGTCACTTTGTAGGCTTGGTCACATGAGTGAGAAGGAAATGGATGTTATTAAGTCAAATGGTAAGCTTTCAGATTTGATAGACTGAGATTTATGTGAGCACTATATGTTTGGGAAATAGGAAAAAGTGAGGTTTCTCAAGACTGGGTCAATAAAAAAGAAGCACAGGTTAGAGCTTGTTCACACAGGCATGTGGAGACCAGCTCAGGGAGCTTCTATTGGAGGATCATAGTGGTATGTTTCTTCCATGGATGATGCTACAAGAAAGGTATGGGTTTATTGCATAAAGAGAAAATTTGATGTTTTTGACATATTTAAGAACTGAAAAAGCTTGTTTTTCAAGGAGAAGATGATAGACAGAGATCAGCTCAAGAGGCTGAATAATTCTAAGTAGGGCAAGGTTGATTTGGACAAGGTTATGATCTAAAATGAGCTCATGTGTAAAAATCATCACTCACAGGAAAACATAGTTATCGACATCAGTCAGGTGAGAACCAACGTCGATCAGGCAAGAACCAACGTCAGTCTGGTGGAGACCAAATTTAGTGATGTCGGGCAGGTGGGAACTGATATCGGTCAGGTGAGAACCAACATCAGTCAGATCATATAGGTGGAAACCAACATTAGTCATGTAAGAATTGACATCGGCCAGGTTAGTTAGGTAGAACTAACATCGGTCTGGTGTAGACTGAGAGATGACCGAGATCGGTCACTGTTAGAATGAAATTTGGGTGGACAGCAAGCTGTCAATGAGTCTCAAATGCCCATGAGAAGGTCTAAAAGGGTAAGTAAGCCTCAAATTCATTATTCCCCTTCTTTATACTACTTGTTGCTCACTGATGGTTGAGAATTAGGAAGTTTTGAAGAGGCAATATAGGTAGAATCCAGGAAATAGTGGGAACATGGCATGAATGAGGAAATTGATTCCTTGGAAAAGAACCAAATGTGGGATTTGGTTGAGTTATCAGCCAAAAATAAAGCACTAAAAAAAATGGGTTTACAGGTTAAAGGAAGGAGAGAATGGAAAAATGAGACATAAGGCCAGGTTGGTAGTAAAGGGATTTGCCCAAAAACTAGGTATTGATTTTGGTGAAATTTTATCTCTTGTAGTAAAGATGACTTCTATTCGGACTTTATTGTCTTTAGTTGCTATTGAAGATTTACACTTTGAGTAGCTTGATGTTAAGACAACATTTATTCATGGAGATTTGGATGAAGAGATATATATGAATCAGTTGCAAGGTTTTGAGGTCAAAGGTAAGGAGAAACTTGTGTGCAGATTGAAGAAAAGCTTATATGGTCTTAAGCAAGCTCCAAGACAATGGTATTTGAGGTTTGATAGGTTTATGATAGAGCATGGCTTTAGTAAATGTCAATCTAACCATTATGTTTATTTTAACAAATTGGATAATGGTAGTTATATTATCCTGTTACTGTATGTAGATGATATGCTTGTTGTAGGTTCACACATGCAAGAAATTATTGAGCTAAAGGTAAAATTAGCTCACACTTTTGCCATGAAGGATTTAGGAGCATAAAATCCTTGGCATGAGTATTTCTAGAGATAGGGAAAATCATAGTTTGATTTTGTCTCAAGAGGATTATGTGAATAAGGTGTTGGAGAGTTTCAATATGCAAGATGCAAATTGGTATGCACACATATGGCTAGACACTTCAAGTTGAACAAAGAACAGTGTCTTAAATCACATGATGAGGTTGAGTACATGAGTAGAGTTCCATATGCCTTAGCAGTTGGGAGCTTGATGTATGTTATGGTATGTATTAGACCTGATATTGCCCAAGCAATGGGAGTTGTCAGCAAGTTTATGGCCAATCCAGGAAAGGAGCACTAGAAAGTAGTTCAGTGGATTCTCAGATATCTAAGAAGGACCAGTAGTAGGTATTTATGATACACAGGGTTAAGCACTTCTCGACATGGGTATGTAGATTTTGATATGGCAGGTGACTTGGATGATAGAATAAGCACCACAGGATATGTGTTCACTGTTGGTGGAATGGCAGTTAGCTAGATTTCAAAGTTGCAAAAGGTTGTTGCCCTGTCTACTATAGAGGCAAAATACATTGCAGTCACAGAGGTTAGCAAGGAAATGATATGGATGACATGGTTCATGGAAGATTTGGGAAAGGAGCAAGAGAGTTGAAAATTACAGTGATAGTTAAAGAGCAATTCATTTGGCAAAGCAGCCTTTCATTCAAGAACTAGACATATATAGCTTAGGTACCACTTCATTTAAAAAGTAATGGAGGATGGACAGTTAAAATTGGAAAAGATCCATATGGATAAGAACCCTATAGATATGTTAACAAAGCTGATAACGAAGGAGAAGTTAAATCTTCATTCAAATTTTGTTGGTCTTCAAGATTGAATTTGAAGAGGGATACAAGCTAGAAATAAATTAGAGGATGTTGTTGTACAGGTACAGATGAAGTTGTTTATCTCCAAGTGGGAGATTGTTAAGTTGTAGAGCTAAAAGCTTCACTTTTATGCACATGGTGGAGGTTGTTGAGTGTTACAGTAACCAATGTCAGTCAGGCCAACTGACATCAGCAATGGTTAGTTACACAGCAATCGACATCGGTTAGTAGTCAGCTGACATCGGTCAGACAGGAATCGACGTCGGTCACCTATGTGTTTCCAAAACTAGTCTAATTTTAGATAAATAGTTAGTTTGCACGTAAAGACTAATTTTAGTCTTGAGTCTATGTTTCTAATTATTGTTTGGTTTGGGATCTATTTAATAGACCCATGGGGCTGTATTGTAATAAGGACTAAGAAGGATTAAATCCTCAAGTGTAAGATCAGTTGATCTACAGGGTGTGTAAGATCAGGAAGATCAGCATGGTAAGTAAGATTAGTTAGATCTACAAGTTTGCAAGATCAAGGAGATCTGTTGAAGGCAAGGAGGCAACAATGGTTGAGTTGATTGTCACTTGGAAGTAAGGTAGGCAAAACAACCATTGAGTTGATTGTCACTGGTGGAGGGATCAACTCAGTTATTGAGTTGATTGTAATTGATTGAGAGAGAGAACTCTTGAGGGAGAATTACTGTATGCCCAAGAGGTGTGGGAAGAGTGATATTTATTCATTGTATTTCCTTCTGGAAGAGTATTAATACAGATTGTATTATTTCTCGTATCATCTATTCTTTTCTATTTTTGAATTCTAGTTACTTATTACTTCTGGTTTAATTTTGTGTTTAGTTTCTTATATACAAACGTAATCAATTGAGCTCTAAGGTACTAAGATTGGTATCAGAGTGAGCTACAAGATCCTAATAGGTGGCATCAGAGCCTAACATCTAGTTCTAGTGCTAGTATATTTTTATCTATTCATACTTCATAAAAGTTTGTTATCCTATCTTTTAATCAGTAGATCATGGCACCCAAGGCCATTGGGGTAACACTTTTGGTCCTCTAAATTTAACCCTACCTTTACATGAACTACCTCGTAGTTTAAGAAAGAATTTTCCAAAGTTCTATGGTGATGCAAAAGTTTACCCTGATGACCACATTGTAGCTTTCTGCATAGCCTATGGTGTGATAGGTTTTCAACATGAAGATGTATCAGTAAGGATTTTTGTAGAAACATTACAAGGTGATACCGCAAATTGGTTTTATCATCTTCAAGCTTAGACTATAATCAATTATAACACTCTCAAGACCAATTTTGAGGCTAGGTTCAAACCCATAGAAGATGCACACAACTTATTAGCTCAGCTTACACAAATGAATAAAGAGCCTTATGAGCCTATGCAAGACTTCATTACTAAATTCAACAAGCTAAGAAACACGATTCCTACAATCGCTTAGCCAATGTTGGAGAATCTTAAGTTCTTCTTTATCAATTCTCAACTTCCTGAAGTGAGTTTTCTATTAAGGTAAGCTAACCCTACAGATCTTCTTGCAACTCATATTTTTGCTACCAAAGTTGAAGATGATCTTATCTTTACAAGTAATATATGAAGAGATTCCAACAAAAGTAGATTTTCCTCTTCTGCTGAAAATTCTTCCACAAGCACCACCAACCCTATGGTGCAAAAGTTAGCAAATGAATTGCTTACTCTAAAAAGGCAAATGTCCCAAGGTATGTCTATTCCTCCTTCTTATTGGGATATACTGAGGAGGATGTTTCCCAATAATTCATATCAAATAAATGCTACTCAAAATCAAGGGCAATCCAATCATCTTCCTCTTACATAAGGGAAGCTTACCATCAAAGCATTGCCAATCAACTTAGTGGTTGGTTATTATGAAGCTAAACATGATCATTATTTCCAACCTAAGTTTGACCAAGATAATGATGCTAATATCTTTATATAAGGAGAAGAAGAATTAGCTGGTGACTCCACCATTGGTTTTTTGAATTACCAAGATGAAGCTAAAAAAGAAGAAAAAGTGTATGATGGAGCATATATTGTTTTTACTAGGTCCCAAAACTAGTCAACTTAGAAAGTTGATATGAGAAAAGCAAGAGAAGAACCTCAACCAGTGATCTCAATTGCTAAATGGAAAACTTCACTGCCTTTCCAATCAAAGGACCCGGTGAGCAATAAGCAAGTAAGTACATCTAACAATCTTATATCTTCTACTTCCATCCCTTAGACTAGTACCATATCAAATAAAAATTATAATGATGGATTTCCTTCCTCTATTTATAGTTCATTCTAGCTATTCAACATAATATATCATGATAGGAAGACCAAGATCCAAATGTCTGAAGTTAAGTATTTACAAGCTATTACTAAACAGTTTGATAGGTTGGCTAAATACATCAAAAACAAAACCATCCCTATAGGAAAATATTTTCCAAAAGTGACTCATGATTTCTTAAATAACAAATCTACCCAAAATAATCTTTTCACTACTCCCCTTGTTGCCTCTGGAAAATTAGAACTTTTCTATATTTCTATATTAGTAAATGGTCACAAGTTGAGCAATTGCATAATAGATTTTAGAGCCTCTAATAATGTTATGCCTATCAAGGTAGTAGACTCCCTCGATCTCACCTTAACTAAGACTTTTGGGAGATGTTTTTCCATGGAAAATTAATATGTACCACTTTTAGGTCAAATCAAAGATGCTCAATTTATATTTATAGCTTTTTCAAACAAGAGGATTAAGATGACAGTCCTAGTAGATGATGTTCCAGATTCTTATGGCATTCTACTTAGATGTAATTTTTTCAAGGATGTAGGTGGGGAGTTAAACATGGATCTATATGAAGAAAAGATACCTATTAAAGGCATCCTATAAAAGTTGCTTCTTCAAAAAGAGGCAAAATATATTGTTACTCAAATGACATACCCTGAAGGTCAAATTTTGTTCAAATCCTCAAGAATAGATAATTATTTCCTATCCATTAAATATGTTTCTAATGAATAAGAAGAGTTTTCAAATGAAATTTTAGGTGAAGGATAATAATGCCAAATTTTCCCTCACTGATAAGAGGAATCTTCTGATCAAAGAAACTTCAAAAAATAAAATTTTAATGAGGTCTGAGTTTTAGAATTAGATGGTAGTTATACCTCTACCAGTTCTAGAGATGGAATTGTTTTGATATCCCCACAAGGAGATATTTTTCCTTGATCATATAAGTTTCAATTTGACAATACCAATAATAATGCCAAATATGAATCATTATTGCTTAGGTTAAAATCTGCTCATGCTAAAGGTGTTAAGATTCTCCATGCTCGAGGAGATGCTGAATTGGTGGTTTGTCAAGTAAAAAATCTATATCAAACCAAAAATGAAAGATTACAACATTATCATAATTACATATAGGATTACATTGAAGTTTTTATGCTTTTAATATCTCTACAGTACCAAGAGAGTTTAACGATCGTGTAGATTCATTGCCCATCTCCACAACTCTCATGGTTCCTCATAAAGATTTCAAAGGAAATAAATATGCTATTGAGCTAGTCTTTCGACCAAGTGTAGCTGATAATGCTAATCATTGGCAGGTGTTCAATGGTGATAATCAAATTATTGCTTTCCTAAAAACGATAGATAATTTTGATGAGCTCTATTTTGAAGGTAGTGAATCTCCACCATGAGAATTAGTTTCTGAAATAGATTCACAAACTGGTGAAGAGTTTCTTCAACTAAAAGGGAATAAAATTCCAAAAAGTTTGGTTTCACTTGAAAAGCTATTTGATAATCATGATAGATATATTAAGTAGCAACAACAAATGAATTCAAGTTACTCTATAGAATTTGATCAAGTAAATTTGAGTTTAGAGACAGATCCCAAAATGGTCAACATTGGAAAATGTTGCACTGATGATGAAAAGTTAAAATTCATTACTTTCCTTCATCATTACATTAATGTTTTGGCATATTTTTATGATGATTTAAAGTCTTTCAGGCCTAAGGAAATTCAACATGAAATTCTTTTTAAAGCTATTTCATTGCCTCACAAGTAAAAACAAGGGCAATATAACCCCAAACAATCAGGTACTATCTTTTCTAAGGTTCAAAAGATGTTGAATGAAAGGATTATTTTTCCAATCCATCATTCCACCTAGATCATGAACATAGTTCCTGTAAGGAAGAAGAATGGAGAAATTTGTATTTGTGTTGATTTCAGGAATCTCAACCAATCTTCTCTAAAGGATAACTACCCCCTACCCATCATGGACCAAGTATTGCAAATAGTAATTGGTTTAGAAATGTTGTCTATGTTAGATTTTTTTCAGATATAATCAAGTGGAAGTTAATAAATTAGATCATTATAAAACCACTTTCACTACTCCTTGGGGCACATTTGCATATCATAGAATGCATTTTGGTCTGATCAATGTTGGTGCCATATTCCAAAAATCAATGGACCTAACCTTCAGAGATGAGATAGGAAAGTTTATTGTGGTGTATCTTGATGACTTGACTATTTTCTCCAAACATCATCCTGACCATGTGCATCATTTATGATAAGTGTTGGAACACTGTCAGCAAAATAGTATTTCTCTCAATCCTAAGAAGTCAGTTTTTGAAGTTACAGAAGGTAAACTTATCGATCACATTGTATCCCAAGAAGGCACTAAAATTGACTCAAAAAGAGTCAAATCTATTCAAAGTCTTACTCTACTTACTAGTAATATTGCAATTCATTCTTTCTTTGGAAAGGTGAATTTTCTATAAAAGTTAATTCCTAAATTTATAGATAAAACCCATCACATCATCAACATGATGAAGGGTAAGGCTACTTTCCATTGGACTACAGAAGGCAAAGTGGCATTTGAAGATATCAAGAAGGATATTTCTCATGCTTCAATCCTAGTTTGTCCAAACTATACCAGAGATTTCATAGTATACAGCTACGCTTCTAAACATACACTTTCAATGATTTTGGTTTAGTAAAATGAAGAAAGTGTGGAATCTTCCATATCATTTATGAGTTTCCCTCTCAAAGCTCATGAGTTAAAATATTCAAACATGGATAAACATGCTTATGTCATGGTTAAGGTGGTAAAACATTTTTTATTCTATATCCTGAATTCACATACTGTTGTTTTGATGTCTGACACAATAGTGAAGTCTATTATAACTCAACGAGAGTTTGGTACTTGTTAGGATGTGGAGCTAAAAGCTTCACCAAGGAGCACACTTTAGCAGTTCAGGTCTACACAGACACCGGCATCAGTCAGGAGTGACCGACGTCGACTAGGTGCAGTTGCAGAGACGTCGACGTCGGCAGTGGGTCAGCCGACAGCGGTCACAGGCAAGCAGCAGGAACCGACGTCGGTTACTTGTGTGTCCAAAAAGCTATTTCTGAGGACAGAAGCGAGTGTTTGCATGATGAGTTTGAGTTGTAGTCTTAAGCTCACGTCTCTATTATTAGCAATACTATTTTTAGAGCCCTTGTTCAAGTGGCTTAACTATTTGTTGGAAGTGCATGCTCAAGTCTCCTAATTCTATATGTAGAATTAGATCTTCCTAGCTTATTGTAATTATTAGTGGATTATTGTAGTAATTCATTGTATGTGAAGAACAATACAAAATTGAATCAATCTAGGCTTGTTGGAGTTGATTGTTCTTGAGAGAGAGAGCTCTTGAGAAATAGAGATCTAGTGAGAGATCTATACATCTAGGAGAGGTGTGGAAGAAAGAAGTTTCTTCAATTGTATTTCTTTTGTAAAGAGTTTGTTAATACAAGTTTTCAGGGTGGTTTCTTGTATCTCTTATTCTTGCTATTTATCATTCTAGTTACTTGTCTATCTGATTTATTTCCATATTTATTGCTTTCACAAGTGTAATCTATTGTTGGTTGATCCCCAAAAAGTGGTATCAGAGCTCAGGTTCACTAACAGGTGGTTCAGATCTGTGTACTGTGTATTGATTACAGGTTCTCACAGGGATTTCTATTTGAGTGGGAGAAGCAATGGCAGATGAAAGTAAATTGAGAATGGAAAAGATTAATGGCAAAAATTACCAACATTGGAGAATGCAAATAGAGGATTATCTATATTAGAAAGATCTCTACTTACCATTAGGTGGGGTTGCAAAGAAGCCCAAAGACATGGAAGATGAAGAATGGGAAGTTCTTGACAGAAAGGCTCTAGGGTCTATAAGACTGAGTCTAGCATCCACTGTGATATCCGATTTATCACAGGCAAAGTCTACGGTAGAGTTGATGACTACGTTAGCAAATTTATATGAAAAACCCTCAACTTCCAATAAGGTATATCTTATGAAGCAGTTATTTAATTTGCATATGAATGAAGGTGGATCTATTTCTACTCATCTGAATGATTTTAATGGAATTGTGAATCAATTGAGTTCAGTCAATATAGTGTTTGATGATGAAATAAAAGCTCTTTTAATATTATGTTCTTTGCCTGAAAGTTGGCATGGCTTAGTAATGGTAGTAAGTAATACTGCATCTGCATCAAATATTTTGAAAGTAGAGGATGTTGTTAGTGTTATCTTGAATGAAGAAATTTGCAGGAAAAGCACAGAAGAGACATCTAGGAACGCTTTAAGTTTTGAGATCAGGGGGAGGCAGAAAGAGAAGAGCAAGAAAGGCAGATCAAGATCCAAATCTAAGGGGAAAGGCAGATCTAAATCTAGAAATGGCAGAAGGCCACAATGCTGGAATTGTGGAAAGATGGGGCACATAAGCAGAGATTGTTGGTCAAAGCCTAAGGAGGACAATCAGCACGAAGGAAAGGAAGAAGCCAAGCTTGCAGGTATTGCACAAGATGCTTTAATTTTCTCTCTGCATAATAATATGGAATCTTGGGTATTAGATTCAGGTGCATCTTTTCATGCTACCCCTAACAGGGAATATTTTAGTGACTATATCCATGGAGATTTTGGAATAGTGTATCTAGGGGATGATGAGCCCTGTAAAATAATTGGCAAAGGTAAAGTGCAGCTGAAGATGCAGAATAGCAACACATGGGTGTTGAGAGATGTGATGCACATTCCTAGCATGAAGAGAAATTTGATTTCTATAGGAAAGTTAGGGGATGAGGGTTGTACAGTAACTCTCACAACAGAATCTTGGAAGGTGACCAAGGGTGCACTTGTTATGGCTAGAGGTAAGAGAGAAGGTACTCTCTATTTGTGTAATTGTGTTACTAACAAATCTCCTTCTGTATTATCTACTTCAGATGTGGATGCTAAATTGTGGCACTCAAGGCTTGGCCACATGAGTGAGAAGGGGATGTCAATTCTTAAGTCCAAAGGTATGCTTTCAGATTTAAAAGGCATAGATCTAGAGTTTTGTGAGCACTGTGTATTTGGAAAATAGAAAAGGGTTAGTTTTCTCAAGACTGGGTCTACTAAGAAGAGGCATAAGTTGCAGCTTGTTCACATAGACGTGTGGGGACCGGCTCAGGTTGCTTCCATTAGAGGATCACAGTACTATGTATCTTTCATAGATGATGCTACAAGGTATGGATCTATTGTATTAGGAGAAAATTTGATGTATTTGAGACTTTCAAGATTTGGAAAGCTATGGTTGAGAATGAAACAGGTAAAAGATTAAAGTGCCTGAGATCTGACAATGGCGGTGAGTTTTACAGTTATAAGTTCAGAGATTATTGTTATATGCATGGAATCCGTAGGCAAAGGACAGTTCCAAGGACACCTCAGTAGAATGGAATTGTTGAAAGGATGAACAGGACAATAATGGAGCGTGCAAGATGTATGAGATTGCATGCTGGTTTGCCCTTACAGTTTTGGGCACAAGCTGTTGACACTGCAGTATACCTGATTAACAAAGGACCCTCTATATCTCTAGATGGTGGTATTCCAGAAGAGGCATGGACAGGAAAAAAGGTTGATCTCTCATACCTCAAAGTTTTTGGTTGTGAAGCCTTTGTGCACATAGATAAAGAAAATAGAAAGAAGCTTGATGCTAAGTCTATGAGGTGCACGTTTATTGGCTATGGCTCAAATGATTTTGGTTACAGATTGTGGAATCTAGAAACTAACAAGGTAATTAGGAGCCGTGATGTTTTTTTTAACGAAAGAGTGATGTATTGTGATCAGCTAAGGAAGTTAAATCAATCTGAGCAGAGCAATGGTGAATTGGACGAGGTAAAGGTCTAATATGAGCTCATGGGAAAAAGAAATAATCACTTGCAGGAAAACACAGAGACCGACGTCGGTAGGTTAGAAACTGGCGTTGGCAGTACAGAAATTGGCGTCGGCCGTACAGAGACCAACGTCAGTAGGAAAGACACTGAGGTCAGTCAGATAGAACTGACGTCAGCCAGTAACAGGTCTGGAGGTGATCACGGTCGGTCACTGTCAGAGAATTTGGGTGGACAACGTGTTGTGAACGAGTCTCAGACACTCATTAGGAGGTCAGAAAGGGTGAGTAAGCCTCCAATTAGATATTCTCTTTCTTTATTTTATTTATTGCTAACTGATGGTGGAGAACCAGAGAGTTTTGAAGAAGCAATACAGGTGGAGTCCAAGAGTCAGTGGGAGCGTGGCATGGTTGAGGAGATGGAGTCCTTAAGAGAGAACCAAACATGGGATTTGGTTGAATTGCCAGCAGGTAAAAGAACACTGAAGAACAGATAGACCTATAGGTTAAAAGAAGGTGAGAATAGACAGATGAGATATAAGGCCAGATTGGTAGTAAAAGGATTTGCACAAAAGCCAGGTATTGACTTTGTTGAGATTTTTTCTCCTATTGTTAAAATGACTTCTATAAGGGTTGTATTGTCTTTGGTTGCTTTTGAGGATTTGCATCTTGAGCAGCTAGATGTTAAGACAGTGTTTCTTCATGGAGATTTAGATGAGGAAATTTATATGGAACAGCTAGAGGGATTTGAGGTCAAGGGTAAGGAGAAGTTTGTGTGCAGGTTGAAGAAAAGCTTGTATGGCCTCAAGCAAGCTCCCAGGCAATGGTACTTAAAATTTGATAGGTTTATGACTGAGCATGGCTATAGTAGGTGTCAATCTGACCATTGTGTGTATTTCAAGAGATTTGATAACGGTAGATATATTATTCTATTGTTGTATGTAGATGATATGTTAGTTGCAGGATCACACATGCAGGATATCTCTGAGCTTAAAGTGAAATTAGCTCAAACATTTGCTATGAAGGATTTGGGAGCAGCAAAGAAAATTCTCGACATGAGCATTAAGAGAGACAGGAAAAATCACAGGTTGATATTGTCTCAAGAAGATTATGTGGACAAGGTGTTGAAACGGTTCAATATGCAGGATGCTAAACCAGTAAGCACACCTTTGGCTGGACATTTTAAGTTGAGTAAAGAACAATGTCCTAATTCATATGATGAGGTAGAGTACATGAGTAAGGTTCCATATTCTTCCACAGTAGGGAGTTTGATGTATGCAATGGTGTGTACTAGACTGGATATTGCCCAAGCAGTGGGAGTGGTAAGTAAGTATATGGCCAATCCAGGTAAGGAACATTGGAAAGTAGTTCAGTGGATCCTTAGATATCTGAGAGGAACCAGCAGTAAGCACTTGTGCTATGGAGGTTTAGATACTTCTCTACATGGCTATGTAGATTCAGATATGGCAGGTGATTTAGATGGCAGGAGGAGCACTACAGGTTATGTTTTCACTGTAAGTGGAATAGCGGTTAGCTAGATATCTAAGTTTCAGAAGGTTGTTGCCTTGTCAACTACAAAAGCAGAGTATATTGCAGCCACAGAGGCTAGCAAAGAGATGATATGGATGACACGGTTCATGGATGAGCTTGGTAGGGAGCATGAGAGTTGCAGACTGTATAGTGACAGTCAGAGTGCAATCCATTTGGCTAAGAATTCAGCCTTTCATTCAAAAACAAAGCACATACAGCTAAGGTATCACTTCATATGGTAGGTATTGGAGGATGGTGAGTTGAAGCTGGAGAAGATCCATACAGATAGAAATCCTACTGATATGTTAACCAAGCCAGTTACAAAGGAGAAGTTGAATCTTCATTCAACTTCTGTTGGTCTTCATGATTGAGTTGAAGATGGAGGAGCTAGAAGATGTTGCTGTACAGGTACTGGTGCAGCTGTTTATCTCCAAGTGGGAGATTGTTAGGATGTGGAGCTAAAAGCTTCACCAAGGAGCACACTTTAGCAGTTTGGGTCTACACAGACACCGGCATTGGTCAGGAGCGATCGATGTCGACCAGGTGCAGTTGCAGAGATGCTGACGTCGGTAGTGGGTTGGCCGATGGCGGTCACAGGCAAGCAGCAGGAACCGATGTCAGTTACTTGTGTGTCCAGAAAGCTATTTTCAAGGACAGAAGCGAGTGTTTGCATGATGAGTTTGAGTTGTAGTCTTAAGCTCGCGTCTCTATTATTAACAATACTATTTTTAGATCCCTTGTTCAAGTGGCTTAACTATTTGTTGGAAGTGCATGCTCAAGTCTCCTAATTATATATGTAGAATTAGATCTTCCTAGCTTATTGTAATTATTAGTGGATTATTGTAGTAATTCATTGTATTTGAAGAACAGTATAGAATTGAATCAATCCAGTCTTGTTGGAGTTGATTGTTCTTGAGAGAGAGAGCTCTTGAGGAATAGAGATCTAATGAGAGATCTATACATCTAGGAGAGGTGTGAAAGAAAGAAGTTTCTTCAATTGTATTCCTTTTGTAAAGAGTTTGTTAATACAAGTTTTTAGGGTGGTTTCTTGTATCTCTTGTTCTTGCTATTTATCATTCTAGTTACTTGTCTATCTGATTTATTTCCGCGTTTATTGCTTTCACAAGTGTAATCTATTGTTGGTTGATCCCCAACAGTACTAAAAGGGGAAATTAGATTGCCAAGATCCAAGATTTTGATCTTGATATCAAACCTACTAAACTTGTGTGTGGAAGAGGATTGTGTCAATTGATTGCTGATAATGTACTAAAAGAGATAGGGGATGAAGAAGCAAAAGTTGAAGACATGCCAATAGTTCTTTTTGTCACTACTACTGATGAGTGGTATTCAAATATCTCTCATTTTCTTACCTATGGTGAGTGTCCTACCCATCTTTCTTATAAAGAGAAAAAAATGTTAAGTTGAAGGCTGTTAACTACATCCTATGGGACAATGGTTTATACAAAAGAAGCCTTGATGGAGTATTTCTTCGTTGCATGGATAAAGTGCAATAAATTAAACTTTTGGAGTCTTTCCACAATTTGGCTTGTGGAGGACATTTTTATGCACCCATGATGGCTCAAAATATTCTATGAGCTAGATACTATTGGCCTACACTTTTTCAAGATGAGTACAATTAGGTACATAGGTGTGAGTTGTGTTAACAGTTTATTGGAAAACCTAAGTTGGCTGCATTACCTCTCAATCCAGTGGTGATTGAAGAACCTTTTCAATAATGGGGTATCAACTTCATTGGTGCAATGAACCCACCCTCAAGTGTTGATCATGACTATGTCCTTATCATGATAGACTATTTTACCAAGTGGGTGGAAGCCATCCCAATTAAGCATACTACTTTGAAAGTGGTATGTAATTTCCTTAAGGAAAATATTATTTCCCAATTTAGAGTTCCAAACAAGATTATAGTAGATAATGACACTTTTTTCTCTTCCCATGAGATTACTAACTTTTGCTACAAGCACGGGATCATTCTTTCCCACTCCTTAGACTATTATCTGTAAGTAAATGGTCAGGCAGAATCAAATAACAAGAATCTGGTTACTATTATCAAAAAATGGGTAGATGAGATTCAGAGAACTCAGTATAAAACATTGTTTAATGCTTTATGGGTAGATAGGATTACCCCTAAAATGTAAATAGGTATGTCACCATTTCAACTTCTATATGGTCTAAATGTGGAGATACCAATTACCTTAGAAATACCAGCATTGAAGTTGGCAAAGGTAGTGGAAAATCAAACTTTTAAAAATTATATTGATAAAAGGATCATGTACCTAACTAAACTAGAGGAGCAATGAATTATGGTGGTGGACCGTATCACTAAGCATTAAAGTGAGGTAAATAAAATCTTTGACAAGAAAGCAAGGATTCATGAGTTTTAGATTAGAGATCAAGTCTTGTTGTGGGACAAGAGGAGAAAACCAAAAGGAATGCATGGAAAATTTAATTCCTTGTGGAGAGGTCCATTCACCATTCATCAATTCTATGGTGGAAATAGCTTCTTGATAGAATATCAAGATGGAACACCATTCTTGTTGCCTCACAGTGGGCAACATCTGAAACACTTCAATCTTTGAAGTATCAAATAAGTTCATTTGTACATTTGTATAGTTTTATGTTTTTATTTTTATATTTTTATTTAAGATTATTTGTGTCTTTTTATTTTTTATGGTAGCTTGACTCCATATCCTAATGGCATGGATGAAGGCACTTAGAGATTGGATTTTACTCTCTTTGATCATTTCAAAATTCAATCGATGGAAGTTCCCTAGCTGGAGCTATCTGTTGCTCCCAAAATTAGCTATGCTCATTTTGTGGACAACCTATACAAAACTTGTCTGTTTCATGATCTACACTCTAAGTTCATCATTCGAGACAAGATTTTCTTGATCTCAAGTGAAGTTTTTTGACATCTTAGGAAAGTTTACAACATTCCCTCACCATGATTTCTCAAAAATCATGAAATCCATTGTAGTATTTATCTGATCAAAATGTCAATTTTGATCATTTTTAGGGTGTTAGTGATTTTTTGTTTTTACACATGTAGGGTCATCTAAATTTTCCTCCTTTACATGGTTTTTTATTTTACATGCATTGGTGGCACTTTTTTTGCCAATGCATGATCTAGCACTAGCACATGTTAGAGTGGCAAATTTTGCCACTCGAGCAAAGATTTTCAAAATCTTGAATTTTGTGTGGTATTTATGGCCATGTGCACCAAGTTTTAAAAGCTTGTTTTGAGCTCTTAAATGTTTTTCATTTGTTATTTATTTTATTTCAAGTTTTCTAAACCCCTCTCCATAAACACTTGACTACATAAATGATGGAAGAGTTTGAATTTGCTACCACCAAGCTTAGGGTTTCAAACTTTCTAAGTAAGTTGTTTTCTACTTCTAGTGTTTCATTTTTTGAGTGTGTTCTACTGAAGTTTGATTTTTATTTTCATTTGTCCTTGTCTTATGTGTCATCAACCCTGTTTTCTCTTTTTTTTTCCTTAGTGAGCCTTAGAAAGCAAAAGCCACTGACTTTTTTTTTTAATGCCCTAGGTTTTCGTTGTGCATGTCAAGTTAGTGTTTTGACCCAACTAAGGTTTTACCCTCACCAAATCTAGTTGAAAACCATCTACAAATAACTTGGTGATGATGGCTTTAATAAACCACTCTCACACTTCCCATCACAAACAAACCATTTGCATTGATGATATTTTTTGCCACTTGAAATTTGTATGAAAATGTTCTTAACAATAGTGTAAGGGCAGAAAAATTTTCAATCTTATCCTAGTGAAAACTTAGCATATTTTACCATATGTAATATCAATGAAAACTACTGCTCAAACATTATCCTTATTTCCTACAATAGTAGCAAATTTCACCACTTGGACATTAGAACCTCCAGTCTCTTGTTCTATGCCTTGTCAATATTTTTTGCTACTCTTACATGCAAATGACATGCATTAGTGGTTATTTTAGCTGCCTCTACATGAACATGAGTCTTTCCTTGCATGTAATGATGGTTAATTTTGATATCAATGCAAACATCCTCTTGAATTTTCCTAACTCTGGGATATTTTCAATTTTGCTTTTTTGAGCCCGCTTTCCTCTAGTTTTTTGGCATACTTGCATTTTAGCCCTTTTATGTGTATCTCCATAGTCATGATCATCGACATGCAATTTTCCCAAATTACCAATACTTTTCCTAATTGCATGATCATAACTTTTTTTTTTAGTTTCTTCCATGGATCTTCTTTTCTAATCGACATACTTTTGGTAAAATCTCTTTTAGATGACAGAATTTTCTCTGAAAAAGTCAAAAGTGATGAAGTATAAATATCAAGATGTTTTTCCAATCACCTTAGTTACTTCTAATGTCGATGACATTAGAGATATAGAGATTGGTCATGTGGACATGGTTGAGTTTGTGGAGATAACTAAGTCAAGCAATCCCAACTCTAAAATGAAGAAGATAATTGACAATAATATTCATTTAGTATCTTCTTTCCCTGTAGCAGCTCACAACATAGAATTTGTTCTATAATGTGCTCAATTTTATAATAAATATACTAGGGCTATGTTAGACACTAGTGGCAATGTGATAATTAGACTAGATCCTGAATTCATTGATAATTTGTTTATATGCCCTCCTACTATAGAAGTGATAAAGCTTGATTTTGTTGAATCACAAAAAGAGTATGACAAAAATCTTGAAAAAGCAAAGAAGGTAATCAATAATAAATGGCTCAAGACGTTAAGGGAAAATTTTTCAAGGTGGCCATGGAGTTTTTTGAGAAGTGACTTTATAGAAGAAGTTGGTGATCTGATAACTCTTCTCAGTAGGGTAAGAGGTTTTCCCTCTTCATCATAGTTTCATAAATGGATGTATCCCTTCATCAAGGTAATACTCCAAAGCAAACAAACCATCTTCTGGGGAGAATAAATTAGTAATGCTTTACACAAGCAATTGTCAAAGGTATCCACTACCTTCAAGTTCTATATGAGTTCTTATCTAGTGTATATTTTAGCTTTAATGAGAATCTTTCCAAGTCTAACATCAAAAGGAGATAGGAGAGTAGTCCCAATTTATCAATACTAATCTCAATTAACATTGAAGGGTTATATTCATCATTTCAGGAGAGTAAATGATGCTTTCTTTGTAGTATTATTATGTCTTTTTGATCTTCAAATAGAACAAAGAACAGTGTTAGATGAGACTTAGACAGTGGTAAATGATTTTGGATGCATGTTCTTATAGTTTCCTTCTTTCTCATACTTGAAGGTTGGATTTTTCCAAGGTTATCCTTATATGTTTCCAAGATTCCCTTCAGAAAAATTGGTATTAATGGAGCTATGTAAATGAATGATCATCATGCATAATAAATAGATGGAACTCAAAAAGCCCAATTTTAGGTTCCCAATTGAAATTAGCAGATTTTTAGTTTTAACTGTTGGGAAAGCTAGAGTCACAAAAACTAAAATGCAACTTGTAACCATGAAGCAATTCAAGAGAAGGCCAAACTTTAACTACAAGGTTGTGAAAGACATAATCAAGAGGAAAACTCAATTCCATGAACCTATGGTAGAAGATGTTTGGGTAGATTTGAGAAGAGAAGAAGATGTCCAAAAAATGGACTACAGTAGGTTATCTCTTGAGCAAATTGAATAACTAGGACTTGTTGATATTCCTGAGAATCTAGTCAATGATGGAGAGTTGATTAATGATATATACAATACTAAATAGATTGCTAATGCCCCTCTCCCTCCAATCCAATTGTCCCAAAAAGCTCTGACCTCTTTGAGGAAAAGATTTGAACCTATATTGGCAAACACCAATAATTGGCTAGCAAATAAGGGAATTGCTTTAAAAGAATTCTTCACATGATCAGAAGCTAAGATTCAAAAGGAAACAAGGTGAAAGGTAGAGAATAGGATGAAGAACAAAAGTGATGTTCCTTCTTCCTCCAAGCCACATAAGCCTAAGATCATATTTGTGACGAAGAAGTCAAAAGTCACGGAAAAATAATCTAAAATAGAAGATATGGAAGTTGATACATAGAGCACTAAAGAACCAACGATGAAAGAGATGGAGATTGAAGATAGGCCTATAAATCAACAAGAGGAGGAAACTTTGTCCCCACAAGATAATGTATAACAAGAAATAGGATTCTCTTCTCCCCTGCCTGACACACCTATTACAACTCCTTCATCTATTTATCCTATTAATGTTCCACCTTATGAATCTCCCGCTCCTTCAAAAATAATTTTTGACAACCCTCAAAACACTTTTGAAGATATTCTCCATTCCTCAAGGTCTATTCATAGTTTTTCCTCCCCATTTTTTGATATTGGAGATACATCTACTTTTGATCACTTAGTAAAAGGTGTAGTTTTTACTAACACTCCACCTATTGTTTCCAGTACCTATACAAGTGCAGCTCTGGTGATGCCAACAATGGAGATAGATCCTAATGTGAGTAATTTTGTGCTTCTACCATGGTTATCAGCTTATACAATAAAAAGGAAAAAATAAGCCATCTCTCCAGATGAATTCAATTTTAATATGTTAGTTCTTGTAAAAGTTAAGACCTCAAAGAAGCCAAAGATTCTTTCAAAAATACTTGGGGATAAGGGACACAAATTTCTATAGATTTCAAGACCTCCACAAGATGAAACCATGGAGAATTTTGATATAAATGATTACTCTATCTCTAGAGTTGAGTTAGGCAAGATAAATCATGAAAGTGCCAAGAATGATATGCAGTCAGCCATGGACATCCTAATTCAAAAATTTGATAAGGAGAAAGAAATGAAGGATCACTACAAAGCAATGGTGGAATAGTTGACTGCAGTGGTAAGGAAAATCACTTTGAGTACAAAATTAGTAACTCTTCAGGCCATTTCTATAGAGGACCCCATTATTTAGAAAGCAAAAGAGACCTATCTCAAAGGAAAAGTACTTGAAGAGTACCTAGATAAGATACATGCACAAGGAATTTCCCTACTTACAGAGCTATCTAAGAAAATAGATAAAATGAGGAAAATAAGAGTAGAACTTGATGATCTCATTAAATTTGTTTCTCAAGATATTGAGAGCATAGAAAAGAATCATGATAAATGGGTGGAGATGAGAAAACAGAAAATAAGCACTCTAATATCAATTGACATCATTACTAATAAGGATTATTATACAGAAACTAAAGAGGCATTAACATATAGAATCCATGTGCTTAAAGATTTGATCAATGACCTTGAATCTTCAAGGGAACTTAGTGAACAAAGTGATGTCAATCTTTTGCATAAATTGGAGGAGCTACCTTGCAAGCTTACATCACAAGATAGTCAATTTCTCTCTATAGAAGAAATGATTCAAGAATTTGAAGGTATGTTCCAAAAAGAATTTGAAAATAAAACATTTTATATAGCCTCTGTGGACAATATCCTAGACAATCAGTTGACTCTAGATAATTTGAAAACCAAGTTAACTAGTCATGCAAAATCAGTCACCACAATAAGAGATGGTATAGTTAGAGCCAAGATGATTTTCAAAAACACTGTTAGTCCATACAGTATCGAGATGCAATCAAATTTCACAATGTATGATGGACACATGAAAAAGAATGGTGATATGAATTGAATCAATATCTTTTTCCCTTAGTTTATTCTCTTTTTTTCAGATGTATTTTTGAATTAACTTTAGATATTTTTCCATGTACTTTTTTCATATGTAATTACATGTAAGAAATAGGAGGTCCCAAGTCAATAAGGACTCTTATTTTTGAATAGGTCAAAGTAGTTAGGTTTTTCCTAAATTTTCTCAAGGCCTCTCCCTATAAATAAAGAGGGCCTCTTTTGTAAAAGGATGTTCTTTTAGTTATTGAAATGAAACTCTGCTAAAATTGAAAGGCATTTTGAGACTTTGAACTCAAATTATAAATCAAATTTTATCAAGTGAATGAGAAAGCAAGTGACCTTTCAAAATTTGTGTTGAAATAACTTGTATTGTATTATAAATTATTCTTATATCCTTTTCCTAATGCAATCTTATCTATTTGATTAAATAAGTAGTGTGAGTGAAAATAATCTGGGAGATGTTCTAAAGTTGATTGTGGAGACTTTGCGCTACAACAATTATCTTTAGTTTTTGTTTTAGTGTTCTAAAATAAAGAATATTGAAAAGGCTTTGAACTAATTTTATTTTTTGTGATCATATATTTTGTTGTATTTTTCGGTGAAGATTTTGGGCTGCACCTCATTCTACTGTGTTCAAAGTTATAAATCAGCAAAAGAAGCAATGATAGACTTTGTGCTCTCATGGGTTTCTTAGTTTTTCAGTCAAATATCAATAAAGTGTTATTTTATTTTGTAAACATCATTTATAAAAAAGAGAAATGGATGATGTGGTCTCACCCCTAAATTAATATTTAGTTTAGATTAGTTTGTGATAATTTACAGGGAACCTCTCCTTACTGAGAGGAGAGATTTATCTCATTACACTATAGCTAATATTACCATTTTGCCTTCAGTTAGTTGATGACAAAATATTCACCCAACACATATGAATACACTTCATCAAGTTGCTTAAGCAATTCAAATTTATTGTGAGACTGAGGTATTATCTTGTTTTGATATTCTAATTCTTTATTTTTAAACTAACTAATGATTGCATCTACTTCTAAATCTACAATGTGTTAATTGTCTTTAATGGGGTTGTATTGAGGAGAAGAAAGGTTAGGAATGCTTAGTGGACCTTCCTTTACTTGTGAAACCTTGTCTCTAACCTCTAACGCAGTCTTGACTATATTTAAATCCTTTTTCTCAACTTCCTATAAAACCTTATTGCCAACCTCTAATGTCATCTTGATTATGTTTAAGTCCTTTTTATCTATTGCTACCAATCCCTTAACACTAACATCTGCTTGCTTTGAATCCTTAAAAGAAACCTCTCCTTTCCTTTGCTAAGAAGATGATTTGGAGTAAGAAGAGCACATTTTTAAAGAGTGCCCTAAGGGTATATCTTTTAAATTTATTTTTTTGAGATCTAATGCCATAAGGGGTATGAAGAAATATTGAGGTCAAAATTTCTTGACTCATAAATGTGTTAATATGAAATATATAATGGACTATCCTGGATCTAGATTTGGTAGAAAAATCAAAAGCTATCAAATAACCAATAGATTTGGTAATGTTGATGAATAAATCTTCCTCCCAAAATTTAATGGGTAGACCATACAACCTCACTTAGATCAGCATGAGAATTATGTTATCTATTTCAGGAATGAACCCCAAATGCCATTTTTTAAGGAATAAACTAGATTTTCCAAAAAAATAAGGTCCCTCTACTAAAATGTTGACACGTTATTCTAGGTTATTGAATTTTATCATGAATGGAAATAATGTCTATGTTGAGTCATAAATGGTTAGTTAGTATGAATGGAAATACATCCTAGGAAGGGTTATTCATGTAATTTATAATTTTTAACCATTAGGTTGAGTTTGACACTCTTGTTCCACCTAGTAATTTTATTTTCCATATAAAAAACAAATGTCTGAGATCAAATAAGATAAGTGTGCATTATTATATATTGAGTAGAGACTCATGAAGTTAGATTTATAAATGGAAATGTTAATTTTAACCTTAGAAAAAATTTATTGAAATTCTAATTTTTTTGGACTTTACATATGGTATCAGAATGGATTTAAAAACCTAGATAACTCTAGGAAGAGGTCATGGTGGTCACACATGAATTAAATATTATAAAATATTTGTATTCTTTATTTCACTTAAAGATGGTTTTCTCTAGGTCAGGACTTACATGTAAAATTGCATATAGGGAGTATTAAATAGTTGGATATGATTATTGGCTTCTCATGCTAATTTTTAAGTTAAATTTTGTTTATTATGGGATAAATCCATGGTTTCAAAAAAGGGATATGAGTGATCCTTGATAAGCAATTAATTAATCTTATTGAATAAGAACAAGAGACTTGTTTACTTATTTGATACAAGGGTAGGAAACATTGATAGATTATCCTTGACCTCTTGTATCCATTGTTCATGTATGAGATAGGAACATATCCAAAATAAATCCATTTATGTATATTCAGCAGTGTGAATATTTAGATGAGTATTTATGACCTATTAGAGGTGCTAGCCATTTTAAATTATTTTTGTATGTCAATTTAACTTGTGTGACATAAATACTCTAGTGTTGACATTGTAATTTTTTATGTATCCATGGTTAGGGTTATTAGTTAATATATTAATTATAACACACAACCCATAATTACAAAATCTAATTCACACAAAAACATATTTTATTAATTCAAAGAAACATTTTACACAACCAAAATCAACTTATAATATATACATATAAATACATAGAATAACTACCACTAATAAAACCTAAAAATAGAAATAAAGTCAACCTCATAGACTCAAGTAGGCTTAAAAACACCAATACAACATTGTAGTATGATGCCAAATGACTCAACTCAGTTGATGATCCTCAAATTTTACAGAGAACTATTTTTAGTTCTTACAATTTCAAGTAGAACATTTTCTCCCAATATGGAATCAAATTACTTATTATGAGTATAGTATTTATTTATATATATAAATAATACAAAAAAATACATTAATAATTAAAAACCAACTAAAAATTATTAAATAATCACAAGTCCTAATGGTAATAGATAAAAAGAGAACATATTAAATTACATTATCATTTGATTCACTGTAACACATCATGATCCCCTTTATTAATCCTCAACATCTTACCTCACATTATTGTAGGTTATTAAAATTGTATGAAATTAATAACATGTATACTAGATAAAATTTTGAACATAATTCCAATTCCCAAACTTACAAAAAGTAAACATAGTGCATACACACAACAAAGAAAAAATATTCCAATAAACTATTAAAATACACCAAATCCCTTTGTGCATGTGAAAAATAAATAGACATGTAGTGAACCCAAATAAACTCAAATTCTTATAAATATATTTCCATACTTTAAATATATTTACATATCTCTAAATGGTTGCATGTGCACAAAATAATACAAAACCTCTTGTACAAGTCTTTTTAATCTCCCATATTCTTGCATAGAATACAATTAAAATTTGATTATACAATAAGCATAAATGTTCTCAAATTTTACACAAAAATAACACGAGAACTTATGAAACACAAAAGTTAAGTAAAATATAGATTAAATCATATGCACAATAATAAACTTGCATACTACTACATTTAGGTTATTTTCTTAATCTAAAATATTTTTGGTTGATGTAGATTACACATGTGATTTAATTATCCTACATCATATACCTTGGGTAATAAAAATATGTGACCATAGTTATGAAACACTAAATATAAGTGATAAAACCACCATTACAACCCATGATAAATGACTTGACATGTTCTTGGACCATGTGAGATGATTCTCACCTTCTAGTTCACATGGTCAATGAACTAGGTAAAAAACTAACCTCCTCCACAAAAAGTCTCTTGATTTAATATTATGAAAAGTCATAATAAACTTTAGTCAACCACCTATATTTGTGCTATAAAATCCATTTTTTTTCTTTTCATCATAACACTTGCTACTAAAATGTTCCCATGTTTTTGGTTTATACTATTATTTGCCTTCCTTTAGGTGGTAATATTCTTTACCTCTACATCACCACCCTATTTTATCTTTGTAATGACACTCTATGTTTTCACACACTCTACCCCTTAAAAATTATCCTTGTTACTATGCACATTTGGTGTAGGAGCATCCTAGGTGTAGATTCATCTTACATTACCTTTAATAGCTAAGTCTAGTTTTGAGCAAGAATCCCAGTGCATGGGTACATAAAGGTAGATGGAAATATTCCTAAAACTAATAATAGGCACATTAATTTTGTGCATAAATTGGAGTGGTGTGGGTGCACCAAATTCTTTCATAGAATCCCATGTATAATAAAGTATATGTGAACCAACACATAAAAAATATTAAGGCATGCTCAATTTTGAAAATAACTAGTTGACTAGGTGTCATGTAGAATGTTGGCAAGGTTACATAATTATCTAACCATATATGTACAAAAAACATCAAAAGAATGCATGAAGAGTTTAGAAACCTATGCAAGTGTATCTCTCTAGATATTCTAGTTGGGATTTTGAGAGCGTGATTGCATTGGGATCCAAAACTATACAATCCAAAATTAGGTTGCTGACACATTAACTAATGGATGTTGGTATTTTCATAATTTAGTAGGAATCAATCCACCAAACAATTTTGAATGCTTATAAATAGAGATGTCAAGGTTTATATAAAGTTGTATAAGAGACAAAAACTCTACCAAAATTTATAAACTAAGGGGAACTCAGGAAAAGGATTAGGGCATGTAGTTTTGGTAGCCTTGAATGAAAGTACACATATTACATGGTTGTAATAATGTATAATATCTTGTATCTAATTAAAAAACATATGTAACTTTATTTTGGATGATAATATAGGTTTTAATATTTCATTCCCATTGTGGGAGTGTGCATCTATAAAGATAAAGTGAGTGAGAGTATCACTCAACTACATAATTAGGTGTCTATTCAATGGGAACCCATACCATGAATGCATTATTTAGTATCAGATCAAGGTTAAAAACCTTATAAAGTGTGAGGAAATATTGTATAAATAGGATTGTGAGTAGATGAATTTCAAAAATAGATCACATGTTTAGATGAAAATATGCCACCTAGGAAATTTGGAAGTAGAGATGTTATATCAACATGTGTAGTAGGAAGGTTGGATGAAATATTGGATGTATTACATATTATAAATATGTGTTTAGATACTATTTATAAGGATAGGTGGTGAGTATTAACTATAAGGGATTATGAGAGTTATGTTAAGAAGGAAGGACAACATGTGGAGGGAACTGAAGGTGGTGGAGATGTTGAGGAGAAAATGAATGTTGGTGAAGAGAGGTTCTTAAAGGATATTTTATGTATTGAAAAGAGTTAAAATATAGATTTATCATGTTTTTAAGTAAATTTTAACCCATAAGATCTTGTTGATTATCTCATTGACATGGAGGAGTACTTATAATACAAATACATTGATGACCTGTAACACATCAAGATGGTAAAGAAAAAATTAAAGGGACATGCATTGTTATGGTGTAAGGAAGTCCAAAAGAAATAGCATAGAAAAGGGAACAATAATATAGTAAGATGGGATAAGATGGTCAAAATATAAAAGGTAAGTTATTTCCTAGATATTATCAAATGGATCTATTCAAAATACTTCAAAATATCAAGCATAAGGAGTTATCAATCAAATAATACATTTGAAAAATATACAATATCACTATCATATCATGTCATAGTGAAGTATATAAGTATAAATTTTCATAATACCTAAATGGGTTACACTTTGTAATCCAAGAGGAGTTGAGTATGACTCAGATCCAAACTATGGAGGAAGCCTATCAATTTGCATTAAAGGTAGGGAAGTAGTTTTCACATAGATAACTAATCAGCATATGAGGCAAGGGGAGATTCATTCAAGGAGAAAAAGGAACTTTAGTAAGTAAATTTCAAAGACATGGATAAATCAATATGATGTGTATTAGTTTATAAATTTGGGATTAAATTGGAATATACAAGTTGGTGAAAGATGATGTGAGGAGAGGATATTCATCAACTCAAGGGTACATAAGCTTTGGCCTTGGAAAGGGAAAAGGATTCATGGGTATATGTTTTTGATGTGGAAAACCTAGACATAGAGCCTATGAATGTCCCAAACTAGATCAAAATAAGTTAGATAATAAATGATTTGTTTCATGTTGCACATGAATATGCATTATTAAGACTAGTCAATAAATCAAAATAACCTGAGCACAAGGAAGTGATAATGTTTAGAAGACTTTTTTTGTAACCACCATGGGAAGATAAGGAACTGGTTCAAAGGATAATTAATTTATATACTTTAGGTAAGGAGGTAAATTATGTAGAGTGATAGTGGATAATGACAACATTAAAAACTTGGTCTCATGAAGAATGGTAGATAAATTGTGTTTGAAGGATGTGGAATAGGAAAATCCCTGTAATGTGTCTTGGCTATATAAGTGTCAATAGGTATTGGTCAATGAATGATGTTTGGTGAAATTTTAGATAAGTGTAGACTAAGATGAGGTGTGGTGTGATGTGATGTCAATAGATGTATGCCATATGATTTTAGAAATAATGTGTGATTTTGAATACAAGGACTTTCATGATGGTTTGGTGAATACTTATTGATTCGATAAGGATGGGATAAAATTCACTCTAAGTCTTCTAAAGCTTATCTAATAAAAAGGTGAAAATATGTTTATGCAATATCACTAATGATGTTAGGCAAAGAGTTCCTAAGATAATTATGAAAAGAAGAGGCATATTTCACACTCATTATAAAATTAAATAAAAGAGAGGTGTATATACTAAAATGGGAAAAGAAGATACAGTCCCAGGTGAGTGAAGGAAATCCTAGTTGAGTTCATGAACATTTTATCAATAAAATTACCTAAAAAATACCTCAGTCAGGAGCTTTGGTCATCACATGAATATGATTATAGGTTTGATCCTATGAAATAAAAAAATTTATATGGTGACATAGGAAGAGCATGAGTAACTGAAGAGACAAATGCATAAATTGGTGGACAAATGAATGATAAGGGAAAATTTGAGTCTGTCTAGTAATTACAGTACTAACACCTAATAAGGGAGGATAATGGTGCATATGAACCTATTCATGAGCCATTAATGATTCATGAGCCATTAATAATATCATAAACAAGTAAAATTTCCCATTTCCACACATCGATGACTTGGTGGATTGTTTGAGTGACACAAGTTATTTCAACAAGGTTGACCTAAGGGTGGGTATGACTACATTTGGAACTATTAATGAGATGAATGAAAGATAACAATCAAAACAGAGGAGATGTTATATTAATGGTTAGTTATGTCACTTATATTAAACCAAATTTCCAAGCATGTTCATGAATATAATGAATAAATTATTGAATCCATTCTTAGGCAAGTATGTCATTGTGTATTTGGATGAAATTTTATTATTTAGTAGGACAAGATAAGAGCATGTTGTACATATATTAAATGTGTTGTAAAAATTTCACATAGAGTTTTTTTTATCAATGTGAACAAATGAAGCTTTATGAAGGAAGAGTTTATGTTTTTGGGTTTTGTACTATCCTAAAAAGGGATGAAAATGGACCTTGAGAAAGTATGCATGATAATAAAGTGGTCATTTCTAAAACACGTGTTTGAAGCATGAATTTTTCATGGTCTTACTATATTATATAGTAATTTAATCAAAATATTTAGATTTACATGTATAAAAATCATATAAATGATGCAGGGAGATTGCAAACAATTTATATATATGAAGGAAGCTTATCATTATTTATAAAAATTGAAGAAGGTAATTGAGTATCTAGTGTCAGTACTATTCTAATTATACTTTGATAAGAGTGGCACAAAAATTTTCATAGTTTTGAGATAAAAATGAAAACCTGTAGCCTATTTTATCAAGAAGTCAAATGTCAAAAAACAAAAATATTTAGTCTACGACCAAGAATTATATGTAATAATGAAAGAACTAAAGAAATGGTGATATAATATATTGTTGAAGGATTTTGTGGTTTACACAAACCATCAATCACTATATTTTATTAATATCCAAGGAAAACTAAACTAGATACACGTGAAGTGGGTAGAGTATCTATAGAGATATATGTTCACGCTTAAGCACATGAGTAAAAAATTGAACAAGGTCACATATACACTAAGTAAGTGATCACTAGTGATGAATGAGATGAGATTTGAGGTTTTTGTATTTGAATCAATGAATAGGTTATATGGAAAGAAAAATTATGACATTTGGGAAACATTCATGCTTCCAAATAGCATGGATCAAACATAATGGCTAGACTATTTAGTCTAAAAAAGGGATGTTTTTCAAAGGAGAATAATTGTGCATACCCAATGGTCAATGCATGATAAATTAATCAATGAAAAACACATCAAAGTATTATAATGAAAACTTGGTAGTAATAATATTTTGACACTATTGGATGAAGTTATTATTGGCCCAAGATGGGTGAAAATAAGCACAAATATGTGTAAGAGTGTTGATTTTTCCAATTGGAAAAAGGGATAAGATAGAACACCAAGTTATACCAACCCTAAAATGTTCTGCATATACTCTAGGAGGATATCATCATGGATTTTGTGCTTGAATTATCAATAATGCAATGTGACCAATATTTCATCCTTTTTATGGTAGATCAATTCTCGAATATGTTACACTTAATTACTTGTAATAAGTACAATGATGTGACAAACATAGATAATATGTTATTTAGAGAAGCAATGTGACTAAAAGGATTATTGTGAAACATCACGTCAAACAATGACACCAAAGTTTTGGTATTTTTTTTCAAACATTATGGAAGGAGATAAGGACAAAGTTGAACTTCAGCTCTGCTTAAAATCTATAGATTAATGGGTAGATTGAGGTCATCAACTAGAGTCTTGGAAATTTGTTGATATGTGTGGTAGGAGATAAACTAGTGTAATTAGATATTATACTCACACAAGTAGAGTTCATGTACAAAAATTATGTAAATGGAAAACAACCTTAAAAATTGTTTATGGGGATAGTCCCATGGGGTTACTAAGCTAAGAAAGCTAGAGAAGTGCATGGATGGAGAACTAAGGTATAAGACTACATGGAGTAAATGTGTAATTTACATAAATAAGAGAAACATATGATCAAAAAAAATATCCTAAGTTATAGGTGTTAAATTTCAAATTTTCACCCTTGAGAGGGTAATTCAATCCCTCTCAACTTGTGATAAGCAATGGGATTTATCCTAAGATGTGGGTGAGCTTTAGGTGGATCAAACCTCTAGGTTATAGGGCTAGTTCCCATTGATGTATCAATTAGGCTCTACTAATAACTATTTTTCAAAGTAAAAGGGATAAAGACAACATGGAATAAACTAAAATGGAGTGATACACCAAATATTTGATCTCTACCAACTAATTTTATGTGCACTTATAGACCAATATAACTAACTTTAACATACACTACTCCTAATAAGAATCTTTCACATTAGTGTTTAAATGTGAAGGTTGTGATAAATTATTAGGGTGGGAGGAATAATAAAGAGGTATTATAAGACACTAGTGAATATATAATATCATTCAACCCTTTCACCACACTTGCACACTTCACATGAACTTCAAAATAAGTTTTCAAACTGCATCTAGGGGTTAGAGAAGGATAACATGCCAAGGAAGACAAGTCAAATCACTTGACAAAATCAATTATTCATACACACAAACACTAATTACATTAATAGAAGGAGGTAAAAACATTTTCTTCTCATTGATTAAAGGCATAAAAATGGGTAGGGCTTATACCGAGGTGGAGGATCCATACATAACTAATCAAGGCTAAATTTATAGAGAAGTGAGAGTAGAAGAGAGGGGCATAGAAGTGAGCCATGACACATGTCAAGTGAGAGTTAAAATCAATAAATGATTTGGATACTAGTTTTAAAATATCTCAAATGACAAGTGTTTCTCTCTTTAAGATGTTTCTTCTTCCAAATGGCACAGAAGTTTCATTCCTTTGCTTGATACCTCTTACTTTCTCTTTAAACTACCATTATCTTAGCTTGTGAGGTGACAAGTGGCATACTTGATCATAAATTCATCTTGATTTATATTTTTACCATGATATTTACACCTTTCATAATTTTTAAAATCTTCTAATACTAGCATTTCATGATGATTACACCTTCTTAGGTGTCTTAAAATCCAATTGGCTTCATTATGCCTCTCCTTGCTTACAAGTGTCAAATATTGATTTCATATTCACTAATGAAATATAAATAAATTAAAGGCATAACCATATCTTATTATACCTAAATAAAATCCTTTTTAATCCTAAATCACTCTCAAAGACTTCATTTTTCACCTTGAGCTCTCATTTGCACTCACTTCCTTGTAGCCTAAAACACACAAAGATCCTTGTTTATCACAATTTATGGATTATATTGTAAAAATAATAATTTATTTTAGTACCCATTATCACTTTACATATCCATGACAAATTTCATGACCCAAATCTGAGTGGAAGTGCACTTATTCACTTGGTATCTTTCTCCAATTAGGCCTCATTTAGGTCTCTAGGCCTAAAAATTGAGATTTTGCTCCAGAATTCTCTCACACATGTAAAACCAAAAATAAGTGATTTATTAAATTTTAAGACCTTGTGATAATTATTCATACCAAATTTAGGCTTCTGAAACCCTATGTAGGTAGGCAAACCAAGAAATGGCTAAAGAACTAGCTTTTCACATGCCTTTTTTTCACTGCCTTGAAAAAATAGACCTACAGGATCATTTAAAATATTATATGTACATATTTTTATAATTTTTTAGATGTTGAAAACCTCAATCTACCTTTTCCAGTAGTTTTCATTAGTCTATGATCTTCTATACCCTATTTTGAGCCCAAAACCTCATAAAAGTATGACATTTAATGAGTTCATATAGGTGCAAGTATAATAAAATGTAATGGTAATGTTCCTCATAAAGTTATTGGTGTGTTAAAATTGCTTTAAAGGTAAATAAAACTCATTTAAATAACTTAGGAGGCCCATCTCTCTCATTGGGTCATTAGTAGTCCTTTAGGCAACCAAAATTATGCTTATCATCTTAACAATGATTCATAAAACTCAGAGCCTTAACCAATGAAAAAAATACAAAAATCACAAGTGGAAAAATCCCCCTAATATTACATATGATCTTTGGCTCCCATGCATATTTTTCCTATTGTTCCAAGCTTAGGAAAGGGCTTCTTGGGATTAAAACTCTGCAATTGTGAGGTTGAGAGAGAGAGAAAGTAACTTAGGAATGGCATCATGGAGTTTAGTCTTGTTTCAAAACACCTAAAATAGGTATATAACATCCAAATTAACCTATTATAATGTTATTATTACCATATTTCTTATTTATACCCTCTTCACACCCCATTAGTACACACTAGGGTTTATGAACACACTAATGTAATTGACCATAATGACTATGTTTACCATTTCTAAGTGGATCCCAACTTTTTGAAAACATTAAAAAACATATCACTCATAAAAATTAATTATTAAGTTGGATAAAATACCTGAAGTATGTATTTTTATTCCTCACTCTTGTATAGGTCTATGAGTGTTTCATTTGGGTATGTTTTGAACATTGACTGTGTATGGATCCAAGAAGATAATTGTGCATGTTCTTAGTAGAAAAAGTTATTCTTTTATAGTTAAATAATATGATTTTTTATCTTATTAATTTATATATATAGGTCATATACCTTTCATTCCCACCTTTAATTTAATCTCCAATTGAGTAAATGCACAAATCACATAGTTTCATAAGCAAACATGAATAATGCCTATTAGGCCTATAGGTCTAAGAGTTCCTTTTTCCTCACTATTGGAAGGGTTAAATTCCTAATATATATTTCCCTTGAATTCATAATTATATTATTATATTATTTATTTTTTCATTTCACCTTAAATCAAACAATCTCTTCACCACTTAATGACATAGACCTATGTGTACATGTTCAAGCTTAGTAAGCCTAGGTAGATTTCTCAAAACTTGTCTTTGTTTTAATTAAACTTGAATATCATATGGAGTTAATGTTTTCATTATAAATTTATTTTCATATTTTTCAATTCTTTCTACATACTTTGTCCTTCATAACAATATATGCACTTCACCATTAAGACTGGGTAGGCCTATAGGAGATAATTGACTGTATGACTACAAACTTAGGGTGAATTAGTTTCAATCACCATATATGATATTAATTTTAGGTTTTTATTTATCTATAGTGTTTATATAAACTCTTATTTTTCATCCAAACCCAATATCCATGTACACATTACATCTTCTCACTCATACTTAAAAAGTTGAATTTTGCACTTTCTATCTGGCCTATAGGGGTTAGTTTTATTGTCTTGAGTATTAGGCTCTGAGGACACATTTTATCAATTGGTCCTTCATTTCTCCAAGGTCACATAGGTCATATATTTCTATATAAACCTTGATAACCCTTCAATATTTCACTTTCACAACACAAGTATACATATTTTTTTCTCAAACTTGTCTAGACATGGCTATGTTTGATAGTCAAGGTTACGTCTTAAGTTTGATCCTATGTCACTTTATATTTGTGCATACCCTAGCCAAAACTCCATATATCTTATATTAATTTATTCCTTCACTTTAAATACTAAATTATAAACTAGCTTTCCAACCTTGAAGTATGCATTTCACATGAATGCAGACCTACAAGTTTGTAGACCTATAGGTATGTATTTTCATGTTATAAACCCTTTTTGAAGAATATTTTGATATTTTCAAAATTTTATGACTCCCATTGCCTCATTACCTCTCTTATGAAATTTTGACCTACATAATTATTCAATATTGCAGGTTGAGACCTCTTCAAATAAATTATGTCTGGACAACCTATATATTATCTTTAGGCTTGAAAACACTAAAAACTATTTAAAGAATCTAGTATGGATTACTTAGTCATGTTGGATATATTTTAATGAAGTGATAATATGGTTGACATTTAAAATTCATTTGTATGTATTGAAACCTAGATAAAATTCCCAACCTTGTAGTGCAAACTTACAACGTATCTTATGGAGACCTTTCACTCACTTCCCAATGCCACACATGCTAAGAGGATGTAAGATTAAAGTGTGAGGAGGTTTCTTGGGGTTTGAGGACATTTCCAGCACTAAGTTTCACTTTAATAGTTCATTTATACTTGAAATATGCTCAAAATAGAGACCTTGGGGTTTAAGATCACCTATTGGTCTTAATAATTATTATAAAGATGGAAACACCTATCTAAGAACCAATGCCACAAAACTCAAGGCCATTAGTCCCCCCTTATTTTCCCACAATAATATACCATGAATATTTATCCTCTATCTATACTAAGTATATGAATTTTACCTTTATTAACTTACCAAGCGAGCAAGTGAAGTTCTAATGCACCTTTTGGAATTTTCAAGACCTGTATGTTGAGGTTAACATGCCCCCATTTCTGAAAAATGGGAACCCATGTGTCAAATTGTGCAAATTTGTTCCTTAAGAATTAAACCCACTTGTTCAAAGTGTCATTAGCATGATTACACATTATTTTTATTTGAATATCATTTAAACCATGGTCTGGCTAACTTATTTGTTCATGGTTTTGATTTAATCTTACCTAAAGTGTTGACATTGGATATTTGTGTTTCAGGCTATAGGTTTAATGGAGCCCACCTGGGAATGAACATGATTAGGGTTTTTATGCTTCAATGTTTAATTTATCTTTTACTAACCTTGGTCTATAATTGATTAATATTTTAAAACCCTAGCCTAACATTCTACTTGAACCTTTTAATTCAAATTTAAATTTGGTGAGAGCCTTTTATTTACGTTTGAGTGGGATCAATTTAATAACACCATGGGATTAGTTTAATTTTTATTTGAAGGCTTGGTCATGTTTTTTAACACAACAAAACCTTAGGATAAAATCCCTATGATTGGTCTATTTTATATCACATGGACCCTTTCATCTTATCATGGTCCAATTGAAAAATACAAGGTCACTTTTATTACTTAGCCTAAGGCCTTATCCCAAAGTTCCATCATATTTATTTATACAATGAAACCTTAGGTTAAGACCTTATGCTAATTCATACTCCTTAAAGTCATTTTTATATGTTTTAACTTAGCTTAAACCTTAGACTAAAATATTTTTATTTATTAATACGAATAAAATAATGGTCCAAAATTATGTTGAGACCCTTTTAAATTCATAAGGTCCTGTATAATTTATAAATAACTTAGCTTAATCATTTTTATCCTAAGTCCTTTATACATGCTCGAGCCTAACTTTATATTTTATAAAATACAAGGACCAATCACGTTTAACTACTCAGATCCCAATCTATTGAATGCATTTAAATAGATGACCCAGGTTGAATAGAGTGTGATTAATGACTAAAAAGTCAAGAAATGGACCCCATTTTAAAGATTGAGCACCTTTTAGAAATCAATATCTAGAATTGATTGATACCATCTCGATCGAACAGAGTGGGACCATGTTAAATATTCAAAGGCTCTATAGGACTACCAAGTGGCATAACCATGGAGCCTAGTACAAAGATCCCAAGGACACCAAGTAGTCTACACGTGACACACATATAATGTAGAATAAATCAAAAGATGATAAGTGGTAGACTTGGTGGACAATCTCCATAACTATGTTAAAATTTATTATGACATGATCATCAAAGACATTCTTATGGATGTCAAATTATGGTCATGAGGACATCAATCTTAACATAGTAAATAGCCTCTATCATGTGTTTAAATTTGATGTTCATGTGATCATTAAAGGCATTCCTATAGACATCAAATGATAGTTGTGTGGACATAAAATTTAACATAGTAAAGATCTTGGATCATGTGTTTAAAATTTATAGTCACATGACCATCAAATATGTTCCCATGGACATCAAATGATGGTTTCACGAACATCTATTTTAACACAATAAACTTGGAACCAAATTTTAAAAGGCAATGGACAATGATGAACAAAATGACTTGGGATGCCATGGAATTACCATGTTAAAGCTATATGAGTGTAATAGGCCAAATGATAGACTCTATGAACCTTGTAATATAAAGAGTTGGGATCTTTGAGAATTGTTTATCTTTGAACATCTTGAATATGGGACCATATATGTATGGGGACGCATTCAAGAATAATGAATACCCTCCAAAAATTATAGAACACATCATTAGCCAATAGATCCTAATTCAGGTGAAATAGGAATATTCCTAGTGTAACTAGCATTATATAACATCTTAAAATAAGAAATTATTTTATATGAACATGTGCAGTTTGTAAGAGCACATTGTCTATAGGTTAGTTGATTAAAAAGAAAAGATCATTTATCTATATTGTAATAGAAAGGAAACATGTCCCTAAACTTAACAAATTTAATTGGATTAGGACTAATCGACATGCTTCCTTATATCCTATAAAAGGATCATTATCAATTGTAAAAAGTGGGGAGTTCTTGGAACCAAATTACTTTGTAAACTTTGAGTAGTTAATATACTTAAGGAATTCTATAAATATTGTCCATTATTTGATTGTGTGAAGTGATATATGGTTTTTCTCTTAATTATCTAGTGGCACTTTTAGATTTAAATGGTTATTATAGATTCTAGATGTATTAGATGCAGACTTGATAATTTGTGTCATTATAGATTATTTGAAAGATCCTACACTTATTTAATTTGTTACACTTCTTCTACATTTGGGCTAATGTTGTTTGCTTGTAGGAGTGAATATTTTAAGTAAGTATAGTTCATATTTGCATCATTTCATACCTTCATTTGAAGCTTGCTTGATGTATGTTGTGATTTGGGATGAAGTTGTTTCACTTCATACATCAATTAAATGCATGTCTAGAGGATATTAGAACTTTGCCATAATGTCTGCAACAAGACCAATAACATATTTCTTTCTACCTTACCCTTCCTTTTACTTATTTTTAACATGTATCACTTTAGTTTAGCTTGTCCTTATAAATATCCATCCTAAATTAATTCTTAATTTAATTATTGATTGTAATTCATTGTTCTTATCATAGTTAGTGCATATTTAATATATATCTACTATTTGGACATGGTGGCTCTCAACCACTACTTAATATAAATATTATGAAACAATCACTTGTTCTACATCTATTCTACCAATAGATAACAAGATTATCACAACGCACAACTCATGCACTAAATTCCTAGAATTCTCAAATGAGAAATATTTGCTAAACACTGTGGGTACCTATGGTACAAATTTAGGCATCAAAAAGAGGAGATTCATTGGCACTATAATGAGGGCCTTTAGTTAGATCTTTGTGAATTTGTAGCATCTTTGCTCATTTTGGTGAATTATGTCCAAAGATATATGTATTGTTTGTATATTTGAGCTTCTTTGAACATAGTTGTGTAAATATCATCAATATTTGTGGTCTTAGACCAATATTTGGGCTTCATTTATCCAAATATAAATATTCTTTGAATATCCATAGATATTTGTGCAAAGGTAGTTCATGATTTGTGTATTTCCAATGTTTAAGGTTAGTAACAGCAATTTTGTTACAAAGATTGACTGGTCCTTTACAAATTTTAGTTTATTCGAGATCAAAGATGTAAATATCCATTTCATTTATCATTTTAGATGTATATTTGAACTTTTTTGGTTAAATATATTCATGATTTACATATATTTGTGTAAAATTGGCTTAATGTGCAAACTTCAACATTTTGCTGTGAAAAGTCTAGTTTGATGCATCATATTTTAAATAGGTTTCAAAGTCATAAGCTAGAATTAGCCAAGGTGAGTCTTAGGTGATAAAAATTACCAAAGTCTCAAAAACTTCACCAATTCAAGGTACTCATGTGTTCCAAGTATGGCTTAACTTGGTGGTTATTCAATAAATGTACTAGGTGTAATGCATGATCTTCCTAAAAATCTTGAAAGGTATTTACCCTCCTTCAATCATAATGTTGTCATAGCTAAAGAGCATGTTAGAAGTTTCAAAGCTGCTATAAGATTATTGAATGTGACTCATGAATATGTAGCCTATAGGTTATTTCCATTTAATTTTAAAGATGCCATTTATGAATGGTTTCTTAACCTTCTATAAGATTGCATTACTAGATAGAATTAATTTAACAATATCTTTATTGATCAATTTGGCAAAATTATTAGTCCCTATGTTTGGTATCAATAGTTCACCACAATTAAAGGGATAATAATAAAACCATCAGAGCCTTTAATGTTAGGTTTAAAAAAAGGTTCAATAGAACCATAGCCCATTAAAACCAATGAGGCTTTAACCATAGAAATTTATAAGGATATTATATATCCCATGACCTCCATGTTCCTAAAAAGATCTCTTCTAGTCATAAAAACATTAACCCAGGCCTACTCTGAAGCCATGATCATTAATGAACAAATATAGTCTCAGGGTTAGATGGTGTATTCCATGCCTAATACTAGTACACATTAGCCCATCCAAAATGTTATTCTTATTATAACTACTTTAACACCAATTCAGAACTAATTAACCTCAAGTCATACATATCTTGGCCAAAACATAGAGTTCTTGAATAAAACTACAAATGGATCCCATCCAATAAATCATGGAACTCTAATGCCCATAGCTAGTATTAATTCTCCAATTTGTGATCCTGAAACACCAAAAAATTAAAATGACTTGATATTATAAATGGCCCAAAAACTAGGCACTAATTTTCTTTAATTATAAAAACAAGTAGGAAATACAAGGGAATGCTCTAACAGAAACAATGCTTCTCAAAATTTTAATAGGCATCCAAATGAGTTTCATAATAATATAAATAATGTATCATTTGAAATCATACACATGATTTTTTATGATATTGATTTAGTTAATCATTGTAATATTTGGAAACCTTTAAATTTTACCTAATCAAGACTTTGTTACATGGACATATGGCTTTGCAGGAACATCTCAAGGTTTCATGTAGGCATTTGATTTTTCATTCAAATATGAAGATGAAGATGAGCTAATTCAATAAATTGCATCTTAAGTGACTTGTATTCCTAAAGATATAAAATATATTACAATCTAATATCAACAAGACATCATTGTTAGAACATCTACAGATGAAGAAGAAGAAGAAGAGTTGCTAGAAATGGATATGGATCAAGTACAAGATGATCTTTATTTAGAAAGTAGCTAGAAAGATATCCCACGTAGATTTATATCTAAAATGGAAAATACTCCTAAAGAAGATGATCATTGGTAGAGGTCTGACCAAGATTTATTAAATGGAATTAAAGAGCTAGAGATGGTAGACAATGAGACAAAACAATATATGGATGCTTCATCTGAGGATTTCACTAATGATCTAGAGTTCCCAAAAGATGATATTATTTTAGATGCCTGATTGGATAGAAGAGATTCCCCTCTTCACCAAGGATGAAGATGAAACATGTGAATCAGATCAAGAATTATCATGTGACTTCATCAAGAGATCAAGAGTATGGGACCAACATGTTTTGATGATGAGATTCCAAATGAACTCCATTTATTTGATCAGGATGAAGAAGCCTTTTGGGATGACTTGGAATATTTTTTTGTAAATATTGGTAGTTCATGTACACCTTAGAAAGAACCTAATGAAGACATCAGTCAGAAGATTCTAGCTGAGATACCATTATTGGGTGAAGATGATATAAGCCACTATTTGTCTATGGTTGAAACCAAACTAACACTCCTATTAAAAAGTAGGAGGATTTGGTAAGAATATGATTAGGTCTTAGCTTCATATCTTCAATCCATGCATCTAAGAATGCTGATAAGAGAACAACCTACATCACCTAGAAGACACAAGTATACAATGCTCCTATCCACTAGAAGATTCCATTGAATTAAAGTAATCATGCTTCAAGGTTTTGTAGTAGACTAAATAATTTTCCATTTGATCTTAGAGGTAAGTACCTTATGTAGTTAGTGTAGAGATTAGTTTAGTTTCTTTTTTATTCTTTGTTTCTTGTTTCTTTCCTTCTTATCCCTTGTTTGTATATATATATATATATATATATATATATATATATATATATATATATATATATATATGTTTACTTTTATGCTTTGTTACTTGATTATAAATAAGTCCTTTTGGATAGCCCTCATCTCAAGTTTTTCTATAATTCTCAAGAACTTCATAGTTAATAAATACAAGTATGACTTCTCAACATTGGTTGATCATGGATTGTTGAAATATGAGTTTAATGTTGTAGTTTAGAGAAAATAGGGACTGATAGATAAGTTAATTATTCCTTGATATTTTAAAACATATTCTAATCTAATATTGGTTTTAATAAGGATTTCACATGTAGGATAAAATCTTAAATTATTGAAACATAGTAATGCTTGCACTTAAAAAAACATTAATTTCCTAGGACAAAGTTTACAACCAAGGATGATTGTCTAAAAATCAAACACTTGACCAAATCCCTAAACCTAGATAACCTGGTTCCAAACCTCTACTAGAAAGTCAAAAATATTATTGAAAAATAAAAAAAGAGAGATTATTACAAAATCAAAAGCTTTCCAAGCAAAGGTGATTCTAGTAATATTCATCGAGGCTATGGATGTCTGGCTGACAGTTGAGTAAGACCTTGAGTGGAGATAAAGGCATCTCTATCAGGGCTATGGATGCATAGATAGTAGCAGAGTAATGCCCAAGCTTTCCTATCACTAAAGCATGGTTTTTAATGAATATTCAAACATGTTTAAAGTCAAGGTGAATGATCAAGTCCATGAACTTGGAATTTGTTCTCTAAATCCTTTGGAAATGATTAAGTGGAATCAAATCACACACATAACATGATTGAGTTTTGATGTTTGATATTAATTCTACATGTGCAAGATTTGTTTTAACCATGAACTAATCTTAATAATGGTGCCTAATCAAATGGAATAAGTATCTTAATTATTAGTTTGAACTAGAGTCTCTAAATATATTTCTATGTTTCTCTTAGAAGTCACCATTTGTTGAGGTCAACATACCCTCATTTCTAAAAAATGGGGACCCATGTGTCAAATTATGCAAAATTGTTCCTTAAAGATTAAAATCCACTAGGTCAAAGTGTCATTAGCATGATTGTATATTATTTTTATTTGAAGATCATCCACACCATGGTCTGGCTAACTTATTTATTCATGGTTTTGCTTTAATCCTACCTAAAGTGCTGACATTGGATATTTGTGTTTCAAGTTGTAGGTTTGATGGAGCCCACCTGGGAATGAAAATGCTTAGGGTTTTTTATGCTTCAATGTTGAATTGATCTTTTACTAGCCTTGGTCTATAATTGATTAATATTTTAAAACCCTAACCTAATGTTCTACCGAAACCTTTTAATTCAAATTTAAATTTGGTGGGAGCCTTTTATTTAAGTTTGAGTGGGACCAATTTAATAACACCATGGTCTTAGTTTAATTTTTATCCTAAGGCTTGGTAGTGTTTTTTAACACAACCAAGCATTAGGTTAAAAATCCTACACTTGGTTTATTTTATATCACATGGCCCCTTTTATCTTAGCATGGTCCAACTGAAAATGTAAGGTCACTTTTATTACTTAGCCTAAGGCCTTATCCCAAAGTTCCATCATATTTATTTATACAATGAAACCTTAGGTTAAGACCTTATGCTAAGTCATATTCCTCAAGGTCCTTCTTATATATTGTAACTTGGCTTAAACCTTAGACTAAAATATTCATATTTATTAATATGAATAAAACCATGATCCAAATTTATGTTGAGTCCCTTTTAAATTTTCAAGGTCCCTTATAATTTATAAATAACTTAGTTTAATCATTTTTATCCTAAGTCCTTTATACATGTTCAAACCTAACTTGATCTTTTATAAAATATAGGGACCAATCACATTCAACTACTCAGATCCCAATCTATGACATGCATTTAAGTGGATGACCCAGATAGAATGGAGCATGATCAATGACTAAAAATTCAAGTAATGGACCCCATTTTAAAGACTAAAATCCTTTTGGAAATCAACAGCTAGCATTGATTACTACCATCTTGATCAAATGGAGTGGGACCATGTTGCATAGCCAATGGTTTTGTAGCATTTCCAAGTGGCATAATAACAAAGCCTAGTACAAAGAGCCTAGGGGTACCAAGTAGTCAACACATGGCACATGTAGAATGTAGAGTGAATCAGAAGATGACAAGTGGTAGGATTGGTAGACAGTATCCACAATTATGTTAAAATTGATGGTCACACAACCATTAAAGACATTCTAATAGATGTTAAATGATGGTCATAAGGATTTCAATCTTAACATAGTAAACAACCTCGATCATGTGTTTAAATTTAATGGTCACATGACCATCAAAGATGTTATTATAGACATCAAATGATGGTTGCAAGGATGTCAAATTTAACATAGTAAAGATATTAGATCATGCGTTTAAAATTGATGGTCACATGACCATTAAATACGTTCTTATGAATGTCAAATGATGATGGTATGGATGTAAATTTTAACAGAGTAAAATTAGATCCAAATTTTAAAAGGCAATGGACATTGATGATTAGAATGACCTAGGATGCCATGGAATTATCACATTAAAGTTATATGAGTGCAATAGGCCAAATGAGAGACTTTACATACCTAGTAATATAAAGAGTTGGGATCTAAGCTTACAATTTTTAAACCAACTACACCATTGGAGCACTTTTTTTTTGTGTAGCTTGAAGATGGGATTGTGCTTATATGGGGTAGCATATGAGTACAATGAAGACCCTATACAAACTATAGAACACACAATCAGCCAGTAGGTCTTAAGTTAGTTGAAATATGAATATTATTTTTGTAATTAGCATTATATAACATCTTAAAATAGGATATTATTTTATATGCACATGTGCATTTTATAAAAACACATTGTCTATAGGTTTTTTGATTAAAAGGAAAAGATCATTTGTCGAGATTATAATAGAAAGGACACATATCCCTACACTTGTACAAATGTAATTAGATTAAGACTGATCAACATGCTTCCTTATATCCTATAAAAGGAGCATTGTCAATTGTAAAAGGGGGGAGTTCTTAGAACCAAATTACTTTGTAAACTTTGAGTAGTTAATATAAGCAATTAATTCTATAAATATTGTCTAATATTTATTTGTGTAAAGTGTTATATGGTTTTTCTCTTAGTTTTTTGGTTGCCCTTTTAGATTTGAATGGTTCCTATGGATTTTGGATGTGTATCTTGGATACAAAGTTGTTAATTTATGTCATTGATAGATAATTTGAAGGATATTAGACTTATTTCATTTGCTAAACTTCTTTTACATTTGGGCTAACATTGTTTGTTTTTAGGAGTGAATCTTTTAAGTATGGTTCCTATTTTCATCATTTCATACCTTCTTTTGAAGCTTGTCTAATGTATGTTGTGATTTGGGATTAATCTATTTCACTTCATACATCAGTTAAATGCATGTCCAAAGAATATTAGAAATTTTTCATAATGTCTAAAATAAGACCAACAATATTTTTCTTTCTACCTTACCCTTACTTTTGCTTCTTTTTAAACCTAGATCACTTTAGTTTAGTTTGTCCTTGTAAATATCCATCCTAAATTAATTCTTAATTTATTTCTTGATCATAATTCACTATTCTTAGCATAGTTACTACATATTTCATATAGATCTTCTATATGGCCATGGTGGCTCCCAACCACCACTTAATATAAATATTGTGAAATAGTCACTTATTCTACTTCTATTCCACCAACAAATAACAAGATTATCATAACTCATAACTCATGCACTAAATTCATAGAATTATAAAATGATAAGTGTTTGTTAAACACTCTAGGTACCTATGGTACACATTTAATCATCAATAAGAGGAGCTTTATTGGTGCTAAAAGGAGGGCCTTCAGTTAGATCTTTGTGAATTTGTAGCATATTTGCTCATTTTGGTGAGTTATGTCCAAAAATAGATGTATTCTTTGTATATTTATGCTTTTTTGAGAATAATTATGTAAATATCATCGATATTTATGGTCTTAGACTAGTATTTGGGCTTCCTTTAGACAAAGATTGATATTCTTTGAAGATCCATAGATATTCATGCAAAGGTAGTTCATGCTTTATGTATTTATCATGTTTAAGGTTAGTAATAGCAATTTTGGTATAAATATTGACTGATTCTTTGAAATTTTGAGTTTATTCAGTCTTATATATGTAAATATCCCTTTCATTCATCATTCTAGACGTATCTTTGAACTTGTTTAGTTAAAGATAGTCATGCTTTACATATATTTGTGAAAAATTGGCTTAACATGCAAAATTAATCATTTTGCTTTGTAAAGGTTTGTTTGATGCATTTTATTTTAAATAGGTTTAAAATTCACAAGATGGAATTACCCAAGATGAGGTTTAGGTGAGAAAAATTCTCAAAGTCTCAAACACTTCAATAGTTCAAGGTACTCCTGTGTTTTAGGTATGGCTTGGATTGGTGGTTCTTCAATCAATGTACCAAGTGTAGTACATTATCTTCCTCAAAATATTGAAAGGTATTTACCCTCATTCAGTCTTAATGTTGTCACAACTGAAGATCATGTTATAAGTTTCAAAAAAATTCTAAGATTGTTAAATGTGACTCATGAAAATGTAGCATGTAGGTTATTTCTATTTAGTTTTAAAGATGTCACATATGAATGGTTTCTTAACCTTCCAGAGGATTGCATTACTAGATGGAATGACTTCAACAATATCTACATTGATCAATTTGGAAAAATTATTAGTCCTTGTATCTAGTATCAATAGTTCACCATAATTAAAAGGGATAATAATGAAACCATCAGAGCTTTAATGCTAGGTTCCAAAAAATGTTCAGTAGAACCATAGCCCCTTATAGACCCAATGAGGATTTAGCCTTTCAAATTTATAAGGATGATATAGATCCCATTACCTCCATGTTCCTAAAAAGGTCTATTTCAATCATAAACACATTGATCCTAACCTACTCTAAAGTCATGATCATTAATGACCAAATGCAACCTTAGCATCAGTTGGCATATTTCATGCCTAATGTCAATTCAAATTGGCCCATCTAGAATGTTATTCCTAGTATACCTCCTTTAACACCATTTTAGAACCAATTAACTTCTATTCATAAATATCTTATGCTAAACCTAGAGTTCTTAAATAACACTACAAGTGGATCCCATCCACTAAATCATGAAACTCTAATACCCACATCCAATAGTAATGCTCCATTTCATGAGACTGAAACACTAAAAATTTTAAATGACTTGATATTAGAAATGGTCCAAAAATTGAGCACTGATTTTCTTTGATTGTAAAAATAAGAAGAAAATATAAGGGAATTCTCTAACAAAAACAATGCTTATAAAAATTTCAATAAGCCTCCAAATGATTTTCATAATAATAACAATAATGTATCTACAAGTATACACATGATTTTTTATGATATTGATTTGGCTTATCATTGTAATATTTTTTAAACCTTTGAAATTGTACCTAATCAAGACTTTATTTTAGGGACATTTAGATTTGCAAGAACATCTCAAGGTTTCATGCATGCCTTTAATTTTCCATTAAAAGATGAAGATGAAGATGAAGATAAATATGAGCCAATTGAATAAATTACATCTAAAGTGAATTGTATTCCTAAAGATATAGAAGAGATTATAATTAAAGATCAATAAGACATTGTCATTAGAACATCTATAAATGAAGAAGAAGAGTTGCTAGAAATTGATACAAATCAAGTACAAGATGATACCCCCATGTAGATTTATTTTTTAAATGTAAAATATCCCTGAAGAAGATGATCATTGGAAAAGGTCTTACCATGATTTATTAAAGGAATTAGACAGATAGAGATGTTGGATGATGGGATAGAAAAACACATGGATCCTTAATCTAAGGATTTCACTAATAATTTGGGGTTTCTATAAGATGATATATTTTAGAGGTCCAAAACAAAGATAAGTCAGATCCTGATTAAATATGAGAGATGTTTCTCTTTATTGAGGATGAAAATGAAATGGGTAAATCAAATCAAGAATTTCCATGTGACTTCATCAAGAGGTTAGGAGTATGGGACCAACATGTTTATGATGATGAGATTATAGATGAACTCCATTCAGTTGATTAGGATGAAGAATAATTTTGGGATGACTTGGAAGTTTTTTATGCAAATACTGGTAGTTCATGTCCACCTCAAAAATAACCTAATGAAGACATCAATCTGAAGGTTCTATCCAAGCTACCATTATTAAGTAAAGATGATATAAGCCACTATCTATCTATGGATGAAACTGAACTATCACTCATGCTACAAAGTATGAGGATTTGGGAAGAAAATTATTGGGTCTTAGCTTCATATCTTTGATCCATGCATCTGAGAATGTTGATAAGAGACTAAGCTACATCACCTAGAAGACACAAGCATAAAAGTGCTCCTATCCACAACAAGAGGCCATTGAATGGAAGTAATCACTCTTCAAGGTTTTGTAGTAGACTAAATAAATTTCCATTTGATCCTAGAGGTAAGTACCTCATATAGTTAGTGTAGGGCTTAGTTTAGTTTCTTTTTTGTTCTTTATTTCTTGTTTCTTTCCTTCATGTCCTTTGTTTGTGTATAATATCTATATATTTTTTTTTGATTTTGTGCTTTGTTCCTTGCTTTTGAATAAGTCCTTTTGGACATCCCTTATCTCATTTTTTATCTAGAATTCTCAAGAACTTCATGGTCCATAAATACAGGTATGACTTCTCAACATTGGTTGATCATGGATTGTTAAAATATGAGCTTGATGTTGTGATTTAGAGAAACTAGAAAAGACTTATGGATAAGTTTTTTTTTTTTGATATTTTAAACCTTATTCTAATCTCATATTGGTTTTAAGAAGGATTTCACAATTAGGATAAAACTTAAATTATTGAAACACAGTCATGTTTTCACTTTAAAAACATTAATTGCCTAGGATAAAGTTTACAGCCAAAGATGATTATCTAAAAATAAAACACTTGACCAAATCCATAAACCTAGATAACCTAGTTCTCAACCTATACTAAAAAGTCAAAAATAATCTTTAAAAATAAATAATAAGAGCTTACTACAAAATCAAAATATTTCCAAGCAAAGGTGGTTCAGGTAATCTCCATCATGTCTATGGATTCCTAGCTAGTAGTGGAACAAGGCCTTGAGTGGAGCCAAAGGAATATCTATAGGGGATATGGACACTTGAATGGAAATAGAGAAATACCCAAGCCTTCCTAGAGCTAAAGCATGGTTCTTAATGAATATTCAAACATGTTGAAAATTAATGTGAATGATTAAAGATATGAACCTAGAAGTTGTTCTCTAAATCTTTTGGCAATCAGTAAGTGAAATCAAAACACACACATAGCATGACTATGTTTTTATGTTTGATCTTAATTAGGCATATTCAAGATTTATTTTAACAATGAATTGATCTTAATAATGGTGCCTGATCAAATGGAATAAATAGTTTAATTACTAGTCTAAACCAGAGACTCTAAATTCTAACATATTTCTATGTTTCCCTTAAAAGTCACCATTTTTTGAGGTCAACATACCCCCATTTATGAAAAATGGGGACCCATGTGTCATATTATGCAAATTTGTTCATTAAATATTAAAATCCACTTGGTCTAAGTGTCATTATCATGATTTCACATTATTTTTATTTGAATATCATCCACACCATGGTCTAGCTGAGTTATTTATTCATGGTTTTGTTTTAATCTTACCGAAAGTGTTGACATTGGATATTTGTGTTTTAGGCTACATATTTAATGGAGCCCACCTGGGAATGAACATGCTTAGGGTTTTTTATGATTAAATGTTTAATTGATCTTTTACTAGCCTTGATTTATAATTGATTAATATTTTAAAACCCTAGCATAATGTTTTACCTAAACCTTTTAATTCAAATTTAAATTTGGCAAGACCCTTTTATTTAAATTTGATTGGTACCATTTTAATAACACCATGGTCTTAGTTTAATTTTTATCCTAAGGCTTGGTCGAGTTTTTTAACACAATAAAACCTTATGCTAAAAATCCTATGCTTGGTCTATTTTATATCACATGGCCCCTTTTATCTAAACATGGTCTAATTGAAAATGCAGGGTCACTTTTATTACTTGGCCTAAGGCCTTCTCCCAAAGTTCCATCATATTTATTTATACAATGAAAATTTAGGTTAAGACCTTATGCTAAGTCATATTCCTTGAATTCCTTTTTATATGTTGCAACTTAGCTTAAACCTTAGACTAAAATATTCATATTTATTAATACAAAAAAAAACCATGGTCCAAAGTTATGTTGAGTCCCTTTTAAATTAATAGGGTCCTATATAATTTATATAGAACCTAGTTTAATCATTTTTATCCTAATTCTTTTGTATATTATCAATCCTAACTTGATCTTTTATAAAAATACAAGGAACAATCATGTTCAACTACTCGAATTTCAATATATGGCATGCATATAAGTGGATGACCTAAATCAAACAGAGCGTGATAAATTACTAAAAGCTCAAGCATTGGATCCCATTTTAAAGACTGAACACCTTTTATAAATCACTATCCAATTTTGATTTGTAACATCTCAATCAAATGTATTGGGACCATATTGAATATTCAAAGGTTCCATGAGACTTCTAAATGGCATAACCATGGAACACAGTACAAAGAGCCCAGGGTCACCAAGTAATCAACGTGTGTCACACATAGCATGTAGAGTGAATCAAAAGGTGAAAATTGGTAAGCTTGGTGAAATGTATCCATAACTATGTTAAAATTTATGGTCACATGACCATCAAACACATTCCTATAGATGTCAAATGATGATTGTGAGGACATCAATCTTAGCATAGTAAATAACCTCGATCATGTGTTAAAATTTGATGGTCACATAACTATCAGAGATATTCCAATAGATGTCAAATGATGATCATGACGATGTCAAATTTAAAATAGTAAATATCCTCGATCATGTGTTTAAAATTTGTAGTCACACAACCATCAAAGACATTCTGGTGGACATCAAATGACAGTCGTGCAGATGTCAAATTTAACGTAGTAAATTTGGATCCAAATTTTAAAAGGCAATAGATAGTGATGAATAGAATGACCTGAAACACAATGGAATTACCATGTTAAATCTATATGAGTGTCATAGGTCAAATGAGAGACTCTATAAAACTGGTAATATAAAGAGTTGGGATCTAAGCTCATAATATTTGAACCAACTATGCCATTAGAGCACTGTTTAACTTTGAGCATCTTGAAGATGGGACCATGCCTATATGGGGTAGCATCTAAGAAAAATGAAGACCTTAAAATAATTATATAACACATCATCAACCAGTAGGTCCTAATTCAAGTGAAATAGGAATATTCCTATTGTAACCAACATTGTATAATATGTTGAAATAGGTTATTATTTTATATGAACATGTGCAATTTGTAAAAAGCACATCATAAATAGGTCAGTAAATTAAAAGGAAAAGATAATTAATCTATAATATAAAATAAAGGACACCTATCCCTACACTTCTACAAATGTAATTGGATTAAGATTGATCAACATGCTTCCTTATGTCCTATAAAAGGAGCATTATCAATTGCAAAAAGGGGGAGTTCTTAGAACCAAATTACTATGTAGACTTTGAGAAGTTAATATAAGCAAGAAATTATACAAATATTGTTCAATATTTACTTGTGTGAAGTGCTATATGGTTTCTCTCTCATTTTTCTAGTTGTACTTTCATATTTTAAATGGTTCCTATGGTTACATACAATAAGTTGAAATTGAAGAAAATAACACCATGTAGAGTGTTGTGAAATTTTTTGGCTAAGCATATGAGATTGAGTTACCAAAATTAATGGACATATCACCCATATTTAATGTGTAAAATGTGTATGATTTTCATGGGGTACAATAAATAAGTAGGACATATTAAGAGATTGAAGAATATTTTCTAGATTGGATGGCATAGTTACCTAAGAAGAAAAGAGAAAAGATAGACTCTAAGGTAGTAAAGAATATGTGGAGAAGGAATAAAATAAATAATTGTCAGAGTGCAATAATTTTTTATAAAAATATGCATCTAGGTTGGATCTTGATGAAATTGGATGGTATGGCTATGATCTCAAAATTTTAACTTTTGAGGTAGAATTCGCATTTTAGTTACCCAAGGTGTCTAATATAGAGGAGTCCTAGGCATAGATTCATCTTGCATCACCTTTGACAACTAAGTATATATTTGAGTAGGAATCCTAATATGTAGGTGCATAAATGTATAACTAGATCTACCTAATAATAAAAATAGGTGCATGATTCTTTTATGTAACTTTGAGTGGTGTGTGCACACTACCTCAGTGAAAAAAAATATTAACTTAAGTGAATGACATGTGAACCGATGCATAGGACCTAATAAGGCACACTAAATCTTGAGGATAAGTGGTTGATTGGGCATGATGTGACTTTTAAGAGGGTTACATAACCATTTGACTAAACATGTATAAAACACATTAGCATAATGAGTGAATATTTTATAAATAAATACACATGTATCCATATAGATCAATTATCTAGGATTTTGGTGGCATGAATACATGGGAATCCACATCTATCCACCCTAGATCTAATTAGGATAATGACATTAAATTTTTTTTTTAATAGTTATATGATTGGGAAAGAATCAACCTACCAAACAATTTCTAAGGCCTATAAGTATAGGTTCGAAGGTTAATTTGAAGAGGGTATAAGAGACCTTAGTGAAACTCTACCAAAAAATTCAAACTAATGGGAATTGAGGATAATGATTAGGACATATACTCTGGGTAGCCTTAAATGGAAATATGAGGATTACATGGTTTTAATATTGTATCATAACCTATGATTAATACAAAATAAATATATGTAACTCTATTTTGAAGGATAATATAAGTTTTAATATTTTAAATCCATTGTGGGAGTGTGAATATAGAGAGAAAATGAGTGAAAATATCATTCAGTTGCATGGTTATGAATCCTATAAGTGGGAACTATTGGTCTAGACTTTTATTCTATGGATTTTGTCTACATGGTTCATTATGCTTGCTTAGGGTCTTAGAGGCCATTTGGGTCATTTGGGAAGATTAGTCCCACATTCACTAGAATGTGAGGTTTCACTCTATCTCCCACCTATATATGTACCTCTCTCCCTTTGTATTTATATAATCCAAAGCTAATGAAGAATGTTTATGGATTGTTTCTCTTTGCACTTTATCTCATCTATTTCATAATGTTCATGTGTGCATTCAATCTTGTTGAAAGGTCTTGGAGAAATATGACATGGTATCAGAGCCTCACTCAACAATCATTTTCCTTTTCTTGAATTTTTGGTGAGATTCCTTATTTTCTTTGAAATTTGAGTGGGTTTCTACTTAGTTTGTGTTGTGATGGAATTGTAGTTTTTATTTTAAAAGTATAAGGGTTTATCTTTAGTTTATTAGAGGGTTTATGAAATTTTTGGGTTGTTGTTTGAAATAAAAATCTCAAAAATATCAGTATTTGTTAGAGTTCATTTCTACAAAATCTATGGATCAATGGAATTAACATTTGCATATATTTACATGAGTGTTTTTTTGTGTTCTCCATGCAAGCTTAGTTTTGTAGATCTAAAAATAGGATGGTCAACCTTGGTGGATTATTTTATATATTTACAATGTCTTAGATTTAAAGGTTTGACCATCAAATAAGAATCTTACATATCTTTGCCAAAGAACTCTATGTGGCTATTCTGACTAGTTTCTTACATGGTAAAACCATTCTTCTTCTCATTATTTATAGGTATAGTAAGGTAATGCCTCAAATTTGTCACTAAACTCACCACATAGTTAATTTTGTTTTCATCAAATTTGAGTGGGTCGATTATTAGTTGTTATGCCATTCTAGTCCACCACATGACCAGTTACCTCCTCAATTGTGTCATGGCTTCTTGATATTCAAATGGTTGTCCTAATACCTATGGTCTCCTTGAATACCTTAAATCTCCTCAGCCTTGTTTAAACTCCTGATACTATCTACCCATGCCATTTATGCTTATTTTTTTAGCTACTCTAGCTCAGCCTACCACTATCTTGTTCCTTGTTGCTAGGAAGAACTATTCAAATGTGCCTAGCTCCAGTCAACAAGAGAAGGGAAATGTAGCTATTTTGGAGCTTCTTTGCTTGTCACCAGCCAGTGGAGACCCTGCAACCACATCATTCCAAATCTGATCTATGCATGATTTTTTTTAGCATGGAGGAACAATATTTCTATTTGAAACTTTTCTTGGACAAACATGTGCATAGATCTAATGGTTAGACTAGTTTTTCATTGTAGACCTAGTTCTCCCATGGTACTATCATACAAATTTTTCTTGAGTCTTTTATCTTTGGTTTGATAAAGAATTTAAACCTAATTTTTCCTTAGCTCTTCTCAATTACTTGGCTAAGTCATAAAGTCAAAACCCTAAATTGCCCTAAAAATAATCAAAAAGAAAAGCATGTTTTTAATTTTATTTAAATATTTTCGTATTTTTTTAATTAAAACCCCTTCCATGAGGATTTTTTAGAAAAGTACACATAGGGGTGATTAGGCCAAGTGTTTTTGACTTTTTTTTTATGTGAGGAGGTCTATAGTTCAGTGTCAATTTCAATGGGTGGTTACATGGCATAGTTGGTGTTCAAACTTGTTGAGCATTTAAACTTTAAGCATAATTTAATTGAATAGACCATTAATGATGGAAAACATATTTTTCTATAACTTTTTATTATTAACTTAGAATTGAGTGCCACCTTTCTTAAAAGTGCATGTTTTTCATCCTCTTTCCATTGGTCTACCTTTTTTTGTAAAATACACTAAAGTTATAAAGCACCATATTTAGGGGAGTTTACCTATGTTATGGGCCCTACTACTTTCTATAGTGTGCTTCATGCACTGATTTCTCTCTTATGTATGGAATCAATTTAGGCCACTCCAAATACCATATCTAGAGAATGTACCATTGTTTTCCCTTACTCTAGCATTGATTACTTACTTAGATGCATTCTCAACTATTCTTGACACCCCTTTAATGAGCATGTTTTAGGGGTTAATTACAAAGTATTTTATGCAGTTGTATACTTCCTTGGTGTCTTCTCTCAGTCATGTCAACCCCGTATGAGAGACTTTAGATGAGGATAACTATTTTGTCTCTAGTGATCCTTCTTTGGAAATATAATTATGATTTATGGTGTGCTTACATAAAACACTTATTCAAACACAAGAATCATATTCCATTCCTATTTAGACAAATTCCTACACCCACTGACCCTGTTCAGTTTGATAAGTGGGATAATACTTGTGATACGGTTTTTTCCACTCTGATATTACATGTTTTTATGGATCTTCATTACCATGTAGAATATATAGAGTGTCCATGCAATCTTTTTAACATACTAGCAAGTCTTTTCAATGACCCTTTTGAGACTTATATTCCTCCTCTACTTCTTATTATCTCTTCAAAGACTATTGTACTCTCTCCTCATGATTTTATTTCTTGTGATGATACATCCCTACTGGATAGTTCTCTTTTATCTGTCAAGCCCCAATTATAGGATGATATTTTGCCAAACCTTAGCTATCTCATTTTATATTCTACATCCATTCTTGTGTAGATTGTTGCTCTTTTAGAACCTTCACATACTTGCATTTTAGAGGACTTTACTAATTTTAGTGAGAGTACACACATTGAGATCATCAATGGTTCATATGTTCCTATGGACATTCATCTTACAAAGATAAGTGACTCATTTATAGACTAGTCTTTAGTTTTGATGGTTGTTGAGATTTACTTTTCTCTTCCCATGGAAAATTTTTAGTGAATTCTCCATGTGTATCTTCTTCTATGGCTATTCTCTTCCCTTCATTATATGCTTCTTCATTTCCATCTTCTATAGTTAGTCCTATGATACCTGATCAAAATTTGGCATTTGAGTATTTTACATAGATCTACATCATGAATCCTACTTGAATTCCATTTGAGTGGGAATTTTGTAGATTGATAGCTCAAATATTCTTTCTTCCAAAAATAAGAGACAATTTTTTTTGTAAAGGGACCTATTATAGCATTTTCCATGTGACATTTTGCACTTACCTTCTCTCTCTTCTTTGTGGACGCATATATCTTTCATGTTTTGTAGGATATTTGAGATCATTATTATGTACATGGAATGTTTATTGCTTCAACATCATATTTTGAGGATTCCTTATAGCCTCTTCTCTTATTCTTTTCTCTCTTTTTGGGGGGAGTTTTTCCTATGGGTTTTATCCTTTTCTCTACTTTATGATAGATTGATATGTACTTGGGTACCTCATCAAGCCTTATTGTCAAGACCCAATTATCCATCCCACCTAATCTACACTTAAAGGGGGTGTTGGTGTAGAATTTTATTCTATGGGTTTTGTCTACCTATTTCATTATGATTTCTTAGGGTTTTAGAGGCCATTTTGGTCATTTAAGAAGATTAGTCCCACATTCACTCGAATGTGAGGTTTCACTCTATCTCCCACCTATATATGTACCTTTATCCCTTTGTATTCATATCATCCAAAGTTAATGAGGATTTTTTTATGAATTGTTGCTCTTTACACTTTCTCTCTCATCTATTTCATAGATTTCATGTGTGCATTCGATCTTGTTGAGAGGTCTTGGATAAATTTGATAGGAACCCATGCTATGATTGCATCAAAAACAAATGAATTCAATGCACATATTTTATATCATCCACCTTCAATGTATTACTAATATGAAATCATCCATCCTTCATTACTCACACCATATTATCTCTTCTATCATATAATATATTGTGGTCATATTGCCATGGCTTCACTTAAAAACATGGCATGCATCCATATCTAGCACAACACAAGGAACCCTGGTCATGTAGCCACCAATATTCATCTCCACTTTTCATTATTCCTATACAACATTGTATTAACCTTTTACAAACCAAACCATTTTGTATAGCCTTAAATGTGTTTTTCATATAAATGCCAACTTCCTCACCATCTTCATAGATACCAGTAATATGTACTTCCACTACCTACCATAATTGTATAAAATTTACCTCATGTCATGCACTTGGTCCTAAAAATATGTCTATGTTGCTTACATATTCACCCTTTCCTTTTACCTTCAAGACTCTCCTTGCTAAAAATAAACTCTTTTCATACTAAAGTTATTATGTGTGATGGGCATGCATCTCCACATGTTCTATGTTTGTTTATGATATTGATGCACCTCCACTTCCTCTCTTTATGTTATCCATATGTGAATGAGGGAAGTCAAATACATGGTTTCCTACCTTCCCACATCTAAAACATATCCTATTGAACCTTTTACCTCTTCCTCTACCACCTCTTTCAAATATGACCCTTCTCTTACTTGTGACTTTTTCACAATTCTTGTGACTTCATCTCTCTTTTGTGCCAATTGTTCTTTCTTACCATTGGTATTCACTTTTCTTCTCCTAATACCTTGCATGCATGCCAAATTATCTTCAAATCTTATCATATGTTGATTTTATTCATCTAATATCTATAATTTCACTATGTTAATGTCATCTTAGATGACCCATCATAGTCCATTTATTTCATAACTACTATGGCTTCTCTCCCTACTATTTTTTCAAGCATTTTTAATTTTTTACAACCATTAGATCTACTATTGTGCCTTTTATAAACTTACAAAAAAATAACTACTTTTACACTGTAATATTTTTTTTGTTTCAATCAAAATCCTAAATATAAATCTCTTGTAAACTCTTATTTTTATCTACCCACCTTCTCAAATAATGGAGAACAAAAAACTTGATCTCTCAAACCCATAGATGTTTTCCTTGCTTTGATACCAAATGATGAAACCATGATTATGGGTTTCCATTAAGAGATGCCTTATACCATGAAACCCATAATTAAATCACAAAAAAAATTACAAAATAATAGATTTATTACTTCAATTAGATATTTTAAACATAGTAAAATATAACATTCAATGCACAAAAACAAACACTCAGATTGATTGAAAATGATACATCCTCACAATAGAAAAATAATCAACCACACAAACACTTATAGAATTATAAATTCTAATCCAAATACCATAATGTGATGCCATATTACTAAACTTTAATAGTCCTCCTCAAAATATGTGCACAAAATTATTTAAATTAATCTTTTAAACCACACTTTAGACTCTTTCTTTTTATTTAAATTAATATACATTAACAAGAGTATTGGATGTGTTTATATAGATACATAATCCACCCAATTTACATTAATGATCAACAACTCACTACCAAATATTAAATGAACACAAGTTATGATGTAAATACATTGAAAGATAATATGTTACATTACACCACCATTCAATGCACTATAACACATCACGATCCCTTAATCAATCCTTAAAAACATATTATTGTGCATAAAAGGACTCATAATTAAGAAAATAAATTCTAGAGAACTTTTGAAGTTAATTAAAATTCTAAAACTTATCACAAGTTAATGTTCTTGCACAGTGAAGAATAATTTTTCTAAGAAACTCTTAGAAGACACTAGATCCCTTTATACACATGCAAAGGAACTATATCTATGGTGACCCTAAGGAAACTCATATTATTAATAGGATTAAAAAAACCTATTATATGAATCATAGATCTATGCATGGTTTCACTTGTGTAAAATAATATAAACCCTCTTGTACATGTGATTTCAACCTCCCCCAAACTCCAACAACAATCACATGAAAAAATGTTATTGTGTAGAACCAAAAAAAAAACTAAAAATTAATTAAACATATTCATGTTTTTAGGATGTCGGAAAAATCACAAGAGTAATTATGAAATCAGAGACTTACATAAAATAGAAAATACTAAATTTATATTATTTTCTTAATATAACATATTTTTGGTTTATGTGGGATTACACATGTACTTAGATTCTCCTGGATCACTTTTACTTCCATACCATCTTTTTTATATGTGGGGAAATACTTATGATGCATGTGATGTAGGTATGTTTTTCCACTTAGATTATATGTTTATGATATGTGTTTTACTAAATTTGGGAAACTATATGGGTTAATTTTCTAAATATTAAAGGGGTCTAGATTAAGGGTAAAATCAATAAATAAAATGTGTCTTAATTAACCTACTAATTTATTGAATCTAGAAGTGCTTAATTGATTTCTAAAAATAACAAACAAGGGGATAGATAATAAAACTTAGCTGATTCTAAGTTGAGATGGAGGAGATAGAAGCTACAAATTACTGATCTAGCTAGGTAGACTATCAAAAATAGAATCCAAAAGTTTATTTTATACCTAGAAAAGAGCACTAGAAATGGAACACCTAGAGGTCCAATGTTGTAGTCCAAGTTTTGGCACTATAGTCCTTAGTGTCTAAGCTTTATAGGTTATATTCATCTACTCTAGGAGACCCTATGCCTGAAATATCGAGTCTTGGTTATTCATGAATCTTCATGTGTAGTTTATTTTATCTTCAAGGATGCTAGTTCCTCTTCATTCTTGATAGGTGATCTTGAATCCAACTATAAAAAGGGGTTAGTGTGTAATATGCATTGAACATGTGATCACACCCTATGTGTGCACACATTGCCTACATACCAATACTCTGAAGAGGGATCAAGGCTAATGTAGTTCTCCTAATTTAAATATGTATTATATAATCCCATGTATGCAATGCAAGTGTATGAAAATTTGGTCAAGCTTGAGATGACTCATGACTGGTGTAGGAGCTTAAATAGGCTAGAAATAATAGTGGTTCATTGTATGTAAAGAATAAGAAGATTTGTTTAAGTGTACTTTAGTGTATTTCTAGCTTGTACCTTTCGAATGATTATCAACCCCTCTAATCAACCTTTGAATGGGATTTTATGTGGAAAATATTGATCTTGGGTTAGATGAACTTGCATTAGGATGACAAGGTAAAAGATAAGGATTCAAGAAAATCTGACCATTTGAGGTTATTGTGGACTTGGACACCAACATTGGAAAGTGGACACCCTAGGTCCTAGTGTTGTAGTATAACTTATGGCACTATATCCAAGGGGAAAGGGACCCTAGGGGATAGATCTATGCCTAGGAGATGAATCTGAGATAGCAAGGGTTGAATCTAGAAGGCTTTAGATGAATGAGAAATAGTGAAATCATGGCTAAGTGGGTTGTGTAAGTGAGTAGGAAAGACTTATGGTTTGGGTATCACAAGTCATGCTCAAATTATACAAATTACATTTTATTATGACTACATTTGACCCCCATTTATTCTAAGTATGCATCAAAGTGAAATACTAGGATAAAGGAAAAAAAATAAGCATACCTAACTTACCTCTGTGGCTAAGCCCAAGAAGTTATGTGATGTCAAGCTATGCATAGTGAGAGAATGTTGTACTGTGTAAGTCTAAAAAAAGGAAAGAAAAAGTAGATTATTTCTTACTAGAAATGTTATATCTAAAATAAGAATGTACAAATCTAGGTAAAGAGAGAATAAGGAAGAGAAAAGAACAAATACACCTCATCAGGTATGTGAACCAATGCAAAACCTATTATATTGTTGGGTTATGTTGAGTGATGCTAAAAGTATGTTAAACCAAGATTTATATCGATGGATGAGATGAGTGCTCAATCTCCTGGAAGTTGGCTTAAGAATACAAAGGTAGTCCCTTTCGCTCTATCATCACCAATTATGTGAAGTCAATGAATCATGCATGTGGTAATCATTGTCTAGACTATATGTCTAATCCCTCTAAATAGGTGGCTCAAGAATACAAAGGTTAGCTAGACCTTTGGCTTGATCATTACCCCATGATGTGAAGTTGAATGAGAAAATATCATTATATATGAATGTCATATGAGATGGATCATGGAGCCCCTGAATGTGTTGTGATCTGATAATGTTGACATGGATAGTCAAATGTAAACTAAAAACTAGGCCATTATTGTCCACTTTGAAAGATGTAGATTAGACTTGTATAGAATCTCCTCCTAAAATTAGAATCAAGGATTAGGAAGCCACTCAGGAACTTAGGTACATAGGAAGAAAACTTGTATGAAATTTTATTTGAATGTGATGCCAACCACCTATAGATGGAGTAAGGCATGCAAATACTAAGAATGTTCAAGAAAATGCAATAATCTCAAAAATAGAGAAGGCCCATGTGCCATGCACATTGACCCCAATAATTGTTGTCTAGAACATAGATTCTAAACTAAAAGTTATATCAACTACCATGTTTGAACTAAAAATGGAAACCCTCATGACATGCATTATTCCTCATGTATCTAGATTCTCTAAGCAAATTAATTGTTGAAAAATGTTGATATCTAGACTAAGCTGTACTAGCAAAATTGTGACTAAACTCACCTCTCTACCTGATTCTAGAAACACTAAATATTCTACTGTTTGGACAATAGTGCTACAAACTAGACACTTTGGGGTCCAGCACTATAGTTTCATTTTTAGTACTATTATCTAGAGCCAAAATTGATGATTGATCTAGATTCTCTATTGTCTACCTAGTCTAGTTTGCATATGCTGAGTTTTGGATTCTAGACTATACTATTTTGATACTTCTTTTTTGATCATTAGGAGCTCTAATATCTATGACAAAACACCTATTTTTTTCCCTCTCTTATGAGGGTAGGAATGAAGACCCTATAATGATTTCCCTCAGAAGAAGAAGCCCTACAAGTGTGTTAAGCTATGAAAACTTTGATATAACATTGATATACATTATCTCAATATATAGAAAAATTTATAAAGAGAGATTTTTAAATCCGCAAAGGTATGCCTATATAGATATGACAATATAATAACATGTGCATAAAATTAAATTGAAATTTAAAATGTTAGTTGTTATTTATTAGTGGCATAGAGGGATCGATCATGAAGTCCATCATGGCATCTAAGATGCAAGTTAAATGCATGATTGGAATCATAGCATTACACATAAAGATAAGCAATCAAGAAAAAAACATACAAAACAAGAAGCAAGAAACATGCAAGGGTGGCTAAGGGTCCAAATAAGCACATAAGGCATCTAAGGCATGTTCAAATTCCACATAACCACATAATGGGAATAAGAAAAGATTGGTATAAGGGCCAAAAGAACATAAAAGACACACACAAAGGACATTGACAAGTGTCTAAAGGCACACACATATAGATAGGAACAAAGGACATTGGAAAATGTCCTAAAATATAAGTAGGAAGTAAACAGGAACTAGAAAATACAAACACATCTAGCTAATCAAAGCAAAGATTGGAAGCATGTAGAGTACTAGAAATACAAACATGAGTCTAAATATGGAAATCAAGATGAAAGAGTATACAAGATAAGTAATACAAGACTAATGTATATACTATGAAATTCAAAAGTGTGATATATGCTAATGGATGTTGATGTGATATGTATGTAAGTAAGGAATGTAATACAATAAGATGTCTAGAGTGTATAGTGTAAGAATGACAGAACCTAGATGGTGTAGTCATGTAGAGTATGCCCCTAATGGTTAGATGTATTGATATGTAACTAGAATGTAGAAGTAAGATGCCCCCTCGATGGGTGGAGTAAAGCAATCAAGGATCTAAATGCACTACACACACTCAAAGAAGATCAAGTGAAGCTTGGTAATATAGATAAATTGACAAACAATAGCATAGAATAGTGTAATGTAATTATAGCATAATTGTTAGTAATGTAAAACATAAATGATGCATATAATTGACATGTTTTTGTATTTTTGAAATATTATATTGTTTTTGTATTTTGAAATCTTTGAGCTATGTACAATCAATACTAGAAGTAAATAATATTAACCGATGAGTCTTAGATGAGACTCCTTATCATGGTATCCTATATCAAAGAGTGGAATCATGCATGATCATGAAGCATGATGGAAATGCTAATACTGTGGCTTTGAAAGCGGTATATGTTGTAAATGCTCTAAAATATATGAAGTAAAAACTAATTGTGGGGACCCTCTATAATTTTGAGAAGTGGATGTAGCTGTAGGGATCTTAGGGACCCATTTAGAAGTAGGAAATTTTTTTTAAACATGTGTTCTATGTATAGGTGCATGAGATCTCAATGAAGCTATTATGGGTGTGAATACTATAGCTAGAAGTTGTCTAGAATCTTAAAGCTATGCATGTATATGAACCCTCTGTACTGGTGATGGATATTGTATTTGTGTCTAATGATAAATTTTATAAAAAAATATTAGTGGATCTAGAATTGGTAATGGAACTAAAACTGGCTCTAAAATTAGAAGTGGTAACTCATATGGAACTCCAGTAACTATGATAACCTAATTAGCATGAATGAATTTCATGCATTGATCTATTGTAGATGGAACTTCTTGAAGTTTTTGTATCCAAGGTCTCCCAAGTAATATGTCAAAAAATCCCATGCTATTAACTATAGTAAATGAGGTGGTCATGTGTGTAGGACCAACCCATAAAGGAATGAGGATCTCACCCAATGTAATCTGACTATGTCCACTAAAACCACGGATAACTATATTTATTGCAGTAATATCCTATTTTAGATAACCCAAGTGTTGTATTAGTTTCATATTACACATGTTAGCACTAGATCTATTATCAATTAGAAAACTATGAATGGGATGGCCATGAATAAAAGCTCTAATGAAGAACACATGATAATTTGTGTCATACCCAATAATCTCTTACTTGGAAAAGGAGATGGAATACTAAACTAGAATGTTAGAATGAAAAGTACCAATCATGTGGCTCAATGGATGTGAATAAACTATTGGTGCCCTATATGTAATTGGTGGAGGATGTGCTTGGTATGCATGATGCATACCTGATGTTTCCTATGTCTCTAACTTACCATGTTGTGGAAATGGATCTAAAAAGATTTTGAGTAACTTATCCTACATTGGTTTGGTCAGAGGAGGCTCAACTAAAGTGCCTAGATTAATTTGATTACCATCAATTAAATATGGTATCTTATGCCTAAGACTAATTCATCTATTTATAGTATGGCATGGTGCCTTGTGATAGTCATAAAATGCATTCTAGTCATATCCCCATGGAAGAGGTTTTGCTAGATCAATATCTTTAATAAGAGGAAGAGATATGATGTTACATTCTAATAATTGTTATAAAACTCTGGCTGGAGGAACTGATATATTTTTAAAAGGTCACCAAGGAGGTGTTGATTAAGTGAATCTCTGTGAGGGATCTAAAGCCACATTAACTATTTGTTGAGACTGTCCTTTACTATCATTGAATTTGACCTTATATGGGGATTTTTTGTTACTCTTATTAGTTGTATCTGGTGCACTTGTGTACTTAAGTTTACCCATTGAAATGAGTTTTATTTCTCTTTCTTTTAAAGTGTGACACAATTCAGTGAAAGAAGAGAAATGTTTGAACATGATTGTCTCATGCAAAACCATTAGAAGACTCTATTTGAAGAGGTCCTATAACTCTTGATCTGCCATAGGGTTAGTCATTTTAGCCAATATGGTCTTGTATCTAAGAACATACTTGATGAGAGGCTCATTTGATTTCTATTTTTGTTGTGTAATTTGGGAATATGAAACCTTATCACTGATATTGATATTAAAATATGTTAGGAACTAATGTAATACATAATCCTTATCACTGATATTGATATTGAATGCATTAACTAACTGATTTAGTAGACTATAAAACTAATGTAATACATAATGATTGAGGCTCCTTGAAAATAATTTAGTTAATATCTAGTCATTTGGTACATAATCCAAAAATGCTACGTGAAAGGCTCTCAAATGTGTCTTTGGATCACCCTTGCCATCATAAAGAGTTAGCTTAGGTTCTACAAATATAGGTGGTAAGGGTGTAGTAGCTATATGTCATGTTAAAGGTATATGCAATAGAGTGAAGGAGTCCCATGCCTATGTATATCTAGTGGTACCTTGCTTATTATGTTACACCTTGGATTGAAGAGATCAAATATCTTGCATAAAGGCTACCACATCAGGAGATAGGGATGTACTAGTGACAGCTAGTGGCATAGAAGAAGGTTGGGCTGCTGTAGGGGGTTGTTATGACATAGTTTCCCCCATAGTGTCATGTGCAACTGGTGGCTCTATAGTTTGAGAAGATTAACCATTGGTTACCTTTTTTTGTTCCTCTTAGAGGATTCTAATCATGTCATCTTGCATATCTAGGTGTTTGGTTAAGAGTTCTTAAATATCTCTTTTATCATTTTCATCAAAGCTAGTATATTGGGCCATTATTAAAGTAGGAAAACAATTTTAAATGTGTTTGAATGTTTTGTAATAAGTTGTAATAGGTAATGTGCTAAAACTGGAAAGTATTAGATATAAGAAATGCAAAATTCTAAAATATTAGTTTAGAATTTGCATAAACAGGATACGAATCCACCAAACATGTAAGGTAATACCACAAAAAATAAAGTAGAAACTAGTATAGCAACTAAGGATTTTATAGAAATATTATTTACAAAATAATATAAACTTTTGAATTTGAAATTGATTTTCTGAGCTGAGTATGCAAGATAAAATTTGGAAAATTGTGGGAAATTACTTGCTTTAATGGGACCTAGTAGATGCAACTAGGTTTTGAGACAAATAAATTTTCTAGAATTACTATGAATTTTTGAAATTTGAAGTGATTTTCTGATTTTAATATTCAATCAAAATTTGCAAAAAATAAGTGGAATATTACTTGAAAATTATTGGGATTTAGTTGATGCAACTAGGGATTTGAAATTATTTTTTTCAAAATTAATGTAATTATTTTTTAAAAATTCTATAAACTTGTAGAATTGAGCTTGAAAAATTTATAATTTTTTTAAAAATATTTCCAAAATTAGCAATATATTTTTCCTAGTGGTTTGAAAGTGTTTATGCAAATAGGACCTAGTATGTGCAAACTAGGGTTTAAGTGAATTATAGAAAATATTTAAATTAATTTGTAGTTTTTTAATTTTTAAATTTAGGAAAAATCAAGAAAATATTGTAAAAAATTAGAAGTAATTAGCCTTAGGGTTTCTAGGGTTTTTGTGCAAAATTTTGAAGTAAGCCAGGTTCACTAAATATTTACTAAATTTGGGAAATTATATGGGTTAATTTATTAAATAGTAAAGGGTTCTAGATTAAGGGGAAAATTAGTAAATAAAATGTTCATTAATTAACCTACTAATTTATTGAATCTGAAAGTGCTTAATTAATTTATAAAAATAGTAAATAAGGGGATAGAGAGTAAAACTTAACTAATTTTGGGTTGAGATGGAGGAGATAGAGGCTAAAAATTACTAATATAGTTGGGTAGACTATAAAAATAGGATCCAAAATTTTATTTTCTACTTGAATAGGAGTGCTAAAAATGGGACACGTAGAGGTCCGGTGCTATAGTCTAAGTTTTGGCACTGTAATCCTTAGTGTCTAAGCTTTCTAGACTTTCTGGGTTTTATTCATCTGCTTTAGGATACCCTGTGTCTAGAATATCAAGTCTTAATTATTCACAAAGATCTATGTGTAATTTATTTTATCTTCAAGGATCCTATTTCTTCTTCATGCTTGATAGGTGATCTTGAATCCAACTAGAAAAAGGGGTTAGTGTGTAATGTGCACTGAAAATGTGATCACACCTTATGTGTGGGCATGTTGCTTACATACCAATACTTAAAAGAGGGATCAAGGCCAATGTAGTTCTCCCAATTTGAATGTGTATTATGCAATCTTGTGTATGAAAATTTTGTCAAGCTTGAGATGACTCATGATTGGTGCAAGATCTTAGATAGGTTAGAAATAATAGTGGTTGATGCAGAGAATAGGAAGATTTGCTTGAGTGTGATTTAGTGTATTTATAGCTTGTACGATTTTAATGATTTCCAACCCTTCTAAAAGACCTTTGAATGGGATTTTATGGGAAAATTATTGATCCTAGGTTAGATGAACTCGCATTATGCTAAAAAGGGAAAAGATAAGGATTCATGAAAATCTGACCATTTGAGGCAATTATGAACTTGGACACTAGTGTTGAAAAGTGGACACCCTGTGTCCTAGCACTGTATTCCAACTTATGGAACTATCATATAGGGGGAAAGGGAACCTGGGGGATAGATCTATGTCTAGGAGAGGAGTTTGAGATAGTAAGGGCTGAATCTAGAAGGCTTCAGATGACTGGGAAATAGTGAAAACATGCCTAAGTGGGTTATGTAAGTGATTAGGAGAGACCTATGGTTTGGGTGTCATAAGTCATGCTCAAGTTGTACAAATTACATTTTAGTATGACTAAAATATGTAACCATAATATTGTTAAGGAATGTTAGGTGATGAAAATTTGACAACAAATAAATATCAAATCTAATATTGATTAAGGAAGCATACCTTATTAGTGGTTACCACAAGTGGGGTGTCTTATAAATTTATAATAAAGAGAAACTATACATGAATATTGTAAGAATGGATTTTTATTTTAGAGGATCATGAAATTCTATGTTGAGTTGTTTTCATTTTTGAATGAATTTATAATAAACTTCTTAATAAATTTTGTATTTGGATTGATGAATAATTTATTTTGTACTCATTAGTTTGAGGTATTAATTTTAATTTAATATTTATGACTCTTTATGTATCATGATGGTGTTAATATCGGATTGGCAAATTTATACTTTCTTTTTCTTTGGGCACCTTCATACTCTTGAGATATTATTAATTATTGATAGATTTTAAAATTGACTCTTATTTTGATTTGTTTAGATATTGAAATATTACATTTATTAATGTAATTTCTTGATACAAATTCATTTCTTATACATTTAGAGTTTTATTTCACTTATGTATATTGGTTACATGAGCGCATGTAGGAAAATATATGTATGAATAATTATATCACTAATGAAAAGAGCAGGAAGATGTTTAACTGATTAGTGTCTTAGTAATCAGTTATGGGATACATTTCACCAAAAGGAATGCAATTATTGGAAAGTAATAATGATATTTTTTGAGCACTTGGTATTAGGATCTAATAAAAGGTGATTTTTTTTGAAAAGGTATGTGAAAATATTGTCTATTGATTCTAAAGGACATGTTCTTATATTTAATGTAATTTTATGGCACTAAGATGGGTTTTATGTTAAAAAAATTTATAAGGATAAAGAGGTACTCAATGTTTCTATAAGTTTTTTCCATCAATTAATTTCATTTTTTTTTAAATTGAATCATTTTTAAAAAGTGAATAATGAGAGATTATATATGGCCTAGTTTGAATTTCCAACTAGTTTTGTCACTAAGTGTATAGGGATACGCTTGTATAAGGAAGGGAGGACATAACATATACCTTTTTAGGTTAATAGTTATCCCTATGTAAACAATTTTGATGATCAATGGCTATGCCACATCGATGGTGAAACTGGGTGAATACTTTTAATATTTTTGTGCTAAGTGGATCAACTTTCCTTAAATTTATTATTTAGCATTAACATTGTGGTTTTACATGATAAAAATGTCAATTTTATTAATGAATAACTATAACTATAACTATAACAAAATGAAAATGGAGGAAGTAACGTCCAATATTTGTGCTGCAGCAGTCAATATTGGAAAAAGAGTAAACAAGGAGACCAAATCCTTGGAGGGGCCTAGAAAAAGGATGAGACAAAGCTCTAGAAAGAAGGCTACACAAGAGGGAGCCAAGTTGGCGGCAACTACTACTCAGGACACTACTATTGTGAAAGGTAAAGAAATAGTGAAAATGATTTTGGAACTGGAAGAATAGTCTGGTTCTTCTTGTTGGTTATGTTTACTGGTCCTGTTATCTGGTTTCTTTTTGTAATCTTCTGTCTATGGTGCAGCCAGATCTTTGTTAAATCTGGGTTTTGATCGAAGGTCTCTTTGGTGGTTTTAGGTCCATATAAACCTATTTTTGCTACTTCTCTATAGTAGTTTTTAGGTTCTGCCTATGGTCGTTGAGGCTTTTCTTTCTTTCTTTGAACTTGGGTTTCGGGGTACCATCAAAACCTGATTTTACCTTAATCTAAAACTATAACTATAAGTATATATCAAGAAAGTGTAACTATAGATTTAATGATTATAATTTTAATCAAAGACATTACATGTAAAACTTATATGTATAAGATTTACCTTATCTAAACCTATCTTATCTATTAGTGACCAGTTGGCATGGTAAAAGGGCAATTTTTAATTCACTTATTAATGGAATTATAAATATTTTTCAAGAAATACCTATCTTTCATACCTACATATATGGAATAATTTTTGTAATTATACTATAAGGGATTACACCTAAGATGGATTCCATATAGGAGGTGGTTAAGGGTTTAAATCCCAAATGACAAACATGAAAATTGGGGATATATGTAAATAATGTATAGGGTTTATGAGAGTGATGATGGTTAAGAAAACTAGATCATGTTAACCATGTGTAAATCCATAGATCTTATATAATACCCTTATTTTAAATATATTATCCCTAATATACCTTATTTGGAAAAAAAATTCACTTTAGCTTGTTTTTAGGATAATCCTATCCCCACATGGGTCTAGACTTAGTCCATTAAGCCTAAAATAACCTTAGAACTTATCCAAAAGGTATCCATTAACAAATTTAAACTATTATCACATGTTGAAAAGCCTTTCCTTAAGAACAAAGTTTAAATATTATCTATAAAAAACACCTGGACTCTATGGGTCCATTTAAGATAAACTTACAAACTATTCAAGTTTTCCCCCTTAAGATTTATGTGTCCATTTTTTATTTTCCATTGATGATGTTCCTTTAAATTTTTATTTATACATTTATATAATCAGCTAGCCTACATAAGTTATCCTATATCACCATATATATACAATGTCTTGTTAGCCATTTCACAAGCTACAAGCATTGGAAGGAGATAGGATAGATACACATATCACACATCAATTATCACATCAAAGATCAATCCCACAGCCAAGAGTAAAACATATCATACTTGTGACATTGTTATTCTATTTGGTCTCTAATAACTTCCCTTGTGACAAAGGATAATATTAGACTACATGTACCTACATATTATATTCTAGGTAAGAGGAGGTTCAAACCCCTCACTTGAGGTATTTTATTGACACACTCACATAGTTAAATACATGGAGGTCTGATTATGTGTATATTAGATATAGAGTTTGTAATGTTTCCTTGGAAATTTATCGAATCCATTAATTTTAATTATTGGAGTGTCAAGATAGGTTAAGGAGGATTTTCGTATATTCTACACATTATACCCAATATATTAGAAAGTGAATTTACACACATAATAGTAAGGATACAAAATTCAAATGATATAAATATTATACTAAAAAAACCCTAAGAGGACATACATGACCATAGACAGAGAGACATGAAATTGACTAGACTATCTTGGTTAGGTCTATACAAGATACACTAGCATGGTGTTGGAAATATTGTCATTGATGTCAAAGGTCTAACATTGTTGGTGACAAAGGCCCTATATAATTTAATGTATTAAGGTTTTTTTAATGTTCATAGTTTGGCTAAATTGTGCTGATATTTATTTAATATTAACAAATATATTTTTGGTTGCATAAAGTCAAAATAGGGCCCTTGAAGAAGTCAAAGAGTCATGAGATAAAGAAAAAAGAGGGAAAGGACACATTTTATCATGAAGGGTCACCTTGAGGAATTCAAAGAGTCACCAAGTGAAGATAAAAGAGGGAAGGGCACATTTTTCCATGAAGAGTCACCTTGAGAAATTCAAAAAGTCACCAAGATAAAGACAAAAGGGGAAAGGATGCATTTGCTCATGAAGGGTCACCATGTGAATTTTAAAATGAAAGGGTTTAAAGGGTAATGTAATTTTGGCACCATTTTCCATGTGGATTGAAGGGTCACAAAGGATGAATACCAAAGGTCATTTGGAAAGCTATAAAAGGAGGCTTGAGAAGCCATTTTAAATATGCAAGAGAGTGCATGGTTTGTAATTATTTTATATAAGAAAAGAGGAGATAAGAGAAAGAGATATAGTAGAGTTCTATCATTTGTTGAGAAATCAACATTGAGAGATAATTATGTTTTACATAAGATGGGTTGGTGATCTTGTCGGTTGGTGCTCACAAATAGTTATTATTTTGGTAATCGGAAAAGGGGTTAGTGATCTTACAAGTTTGTGCTTTTAAAATTTATAATTTGAGTTGGTCATATACTTGATATTATTCTCCATGGTTTTTCCACATTGGGTTTCCACATAAAAATTTGGTGTTTCTCTCTCTCTTGTGTGGTGCATGTTATTATTTTAGTTTTATTGCATATCTTGAATGTATGATTAAGTAGTTAAAGAAAAGAAATCAGATTTAAAAAATATTTAAAAGATATATGATATATTGATTCACCTCCCCCTCTCAGTATATCCTATGCTTCATAATTGGTATCAAAGCAGATTCTTTTGGAAAGAGTTTAATATCTTGAAGGTAGATCGGTAAAATCATGATGGCTTGATCACATGAAGGTTTTTATATAAGTAATGTACTTTTGTTTGATGGGATAAATTATGACTTTTGGAGCATAAAGATGAAGACTTACTTGATGGCCATTGGATTCGACATTTGGCAAGCAGTAATGAAGGAATACAAAGATCCATAGACACTTGTAACTACTCATATAGAAAATAAGGAAAGTGAAAATAATTATAAAGCTTTAAATGCTATTATATGTGGTTTATGTGAATTAGAATTTGTTAAAGTTATGAAATGTAAATCTGCTCATGAGACGTGGGTAAAGCTTAAGAATAATGGTGGCAATGAATAAGGAAATCCTAAATACAATAACTTCAAAGGAAAATTAAATAAGGGATTAGAGAATAATATTTTATATTCTAAAGATCCTAGCTCAACCAAAGATAGTGGAGTTAGTGACTCAGATGAAGAAGAGATTCTATTCATGATCATACATGAAGATGCCTCTGCAAGAAAAAGTATAGATGATCAAGAAGAGAAACATGATGAAGTTGAGGTGAATCAAGAAGGAGAACTTATTTGTGCCTTAGAAGAATTAAAATCTCTTGAGAAGAAGAAATAAATATTGAAGCTCCAAATCTAGAAAAAATGAAAAGGAGTCAAAGGAAATAATTGAAGATCTATAAGCACATATTGAAGAAGCCAAAAAGACTAAAGAAGATATAACAACTCAATTATAAAAAGTAAGTGAATAATGTGAAAAGTATGTTGTTGAAATTACCTCTTTAAAATAAGATATCGAGAAAACAAATAAATCTACCAATGATTCAAAATTTGAGAATAACACTAACATGTTGAATAAGATATTAGAAAGTTAAAAATCAATATTAGATAAGACAAGTATCAGATTTGAAAAGAAAAAGATGTATGCTAAATCCCTTAAAAAAGAGGAAATAAAAGAAGTTAAAAATGTAGAGGATAGCTCAAATAAAGAAGGTTGGAAGGAACAGAGCTACAAAAGCCAACCAGGTCAAAGATACACAAATCAAAATAGAATCTATTTTCATGGTTATTTTATTTATTGTAATGGTTATGGTCATAAGAAAATAGACTATTAAAAAAGAGCTAATAATTTAAGAAACAAGGAGAAGGAAACTCATGCAGATTCAAGTAGAAGCCACAACTCTTTTGTTCCTCTATCAAGCTTTGATGAAGATACCATAGTATGTTACAAGTGAAATAATTTAGAACACATAGCATTGTATTAAATAAGTGTCTTTGAGTCAGTCAAGAAGGACCAAAGTTTCAAGGCTCCATTCATCAAGAAGAAAGTTTAGATAGGTTCATGACAGAAGAAATAACTTGAAAAGTCTATGTTAGTCTAGATAGCTTTACATGCAAGAAATGAAGAAAATCCATGGTTCATTGATAGCAGATGCTTGAGGCACATGACAAGAGATAAAAGCAAGGTCATAACTCTAAAGAAGATCAATGTTAGTACAGTGAAACTTGGAGATAATACCAATACCATAATAGTTTAAAATGGTACATTAAGTGTGCATAATGGTATAACTAAGACTAAAACTATTTTGTATGTAAAGGTCTTAAGAATAATCTATTGAGTGTAAGTCAAATGTACGATCAGGGACACACATTAATGTTTTATGCAGAAGGGTGTGAAATTAGGAGAAAAGATTCTAATATTTTGATTTCAGATGCTTAGAGGATAGTCAAAATTTTATATATGTTATCAGATATCAAAGGTCAAAGATGTTGTTTGAGCCAAGTTGAGAAAAGTTGGTTGTGGTAAAGGAGAATGGGACACATAAATTTTAACAAAATTATCAACATCAGCAAGAAGTAAGTAGTTAGAGATCTTCCAAATATTACAAAGCCCTCCAACACTCTTTATGAACCATGTTAGCATGGGAAGCAGGTCAGAAGATGGTTCAAGACAAAATAATCCTTGACCACTCAGATGTTAGAGCTTTCTCACACTGATATATGTGTACTTGCCAAAACTCAAAGTACTCAAGGTGAGAAATACTTCATGTTGTTTTTTATGATTTTACACATATGACTTGGGTGATGGTTTTGAAAAAAAATTCAAAAGCTTTCAACCACTTTAAAGCATTTAAGGCTTTAGTTAATAATGAAACTAGTTTGAATATTAAGTGCCTAAGATCAGTTTAAGGAGGATAATTCAAGTTAGATAAGTTTATTGATTATTTTGAAGACCATGGGATAAAGAGACATTATTTAGAAATCAAAACTCCATAGCAAAATGGAGTAGTTGAGCAAAAAAATAGAATAGTTTAGGAGATGGTGAGGACAATGCTAAATAAATCTAAGATACCAGATAAATATTAGAGAGAGGTAGTAGGCATAGTAGTGCATATCCAAAATAGAGCATTCTTGAGAGTCAACAGTGACAAGACTCCCTATAAGCTATGGAAAGACAAACTAGCTACTATTGATTATTTTAGAGTTTTTGGTAGTAGGTGCTTCATAAAGATAATCAATTAAAAATTGGGTAAGTTTGAATCTAGAATAGATGAAAGTATATTTCTTGGATATTCTTGAAAAAGTAAAGCTTATAAATGTTATAAAAAATAACCAAGAAGATAGAAAGTGTAAGTGTCAGGATAGATGAAGATGTAGCACAAAGAGCCAGTGATCTGATAGACACTCCTAAATCATTGAAAAAGAAGATTTTGAAGAATCAGATGAAGATGAGAAGAAGGATAAAGAAGACACCATCTAAATATGTACAAAGAAATCATAATGAGAGTGACATCATCAAGAACATAAATGAAAGAGTTCACAATAAAATGATGATGGTAAGTAAATCTGAGCAAGTTAATTTTTCTTTGTTATCCTAAATTTAGCCTAGAACTTTTTCAAAAGATAGACATGATGAGAATTAGGTTAAAGAAATGGATGAAGAATCAAATTAGATAGAAAAAATGATACTTGGGAATTAGTGCCTAGACCAAAAGATAAAAATGTGATAGGAACAAAATGGGTATATAAAAACAAGTTAAATGAAGATGGTGAAGTTACCAGGAATAAAGCAAGGTTAATATGTAAAGGATATGCTAAGATTGAGGGTATAAATTTTGAAGAAACCTTTGCACCAATGGCAAGGTTAGAGGCTATTAGAATGTTTCTTGCATATGCAGTGTTTAAAATTTTCAAAGTGTTTTAGATGGTTGTCAAGTCTACTTTTTTGATTGGGAATCTAAAAGAGGAGGTCTACATTGAGTAGCTTGAGGGATTTATTCTCTCAAATAATAGTAGCCATGTATTCAGATTGAAGAAAGCACTGTATGGATTGAAACAAGCTCCCAAAGCTTGGTATGCAAGACTTGATAAGTACTTGTAGGATCAAGGTTTCAATAGAGGTTTTTCTAATAGTACTCTCTACATCAAAATAGAAGGTGAGCATCAGTTGATTGTTGTGGCATATGTTGATGACATAATATTTTGAGGAAACATTGAAAAGATGACAAAATAATTTTTTGATAATATGCAAAAAGAATTTGAGATGTCTATGCTTGGATAATTGTCATTTTTCTTAGGGTTGCAAATATTTTAGTTAGATAAAAGAATTTTCATATCTCAAAATAAATATGCTAAGGAAATGCTGAAAAAAATTAGTTTTGAGGATTGTGCACTAGTTGGCACACCAATGAGTATAGGTAACAAGGTGAGTAAGGATGAAGAATCACCTATTGTAGATCAATCTTTGTATAGATCTATAATTGGCAATCTTTTATATTTGATAGCATCAAGGTCAGACATCATGCATAGTTGTGAGATATCAGGAAACCCTATAGAAGAGTCATGTTTAGTTGGTAAAAATAATATTCAAATATGTCAAGGGGACATTGGATTATAGATTGTGGTATCCTATAGGTAGAGATTTTACTTTGGTTACTTATACAGATTTAGATTGGGCAAGTTGTTTGGATGATAAAAAATTATAAGTAGAGGAGCTTTCTTCCTCAGTGATAGCTTAGTATCTTGGCTAAGCAAGAAGCAAAACTTAGTATCACTTTCTATAGCTGAAGCATACTATATTTTAGTAGTGTTGTCTTGTACGCAAGTGCTTTAGATGAAGTAAAATTTATAAGACATCAAGGTAAAATATGATGAACCTATTTCTATTTTTTAGTGACAATACAAGTGCTATTAATATTTCTAAGAATCCAGTGATGCATTCAAGACCAAAACATATTCCTATCAGATGTCACTTTTTGAGAGAGCAAGTTGCAGATCAATAGGTTAAGATGGAATATATTAGTACTATAGAATAGATTGAAGGTATCTTCACAAAGGCACTACCAAAGGATACTCTTGAGTATCTATGAGAGAAGTTGGGAGTAATTTATTTTACTTCCTACCATTGAGGATCAACATCAGTTGAGGAGTATTTAAGTGTTAGCTCTAGGATGAAACCTTTTACGTTTATGTCAAAGGGAGAGAAGTATATAAATAGGTATAATATTAGGTACATGAATAGGTACAAGATGCTTTAGTAAGGGGGAGTTACTATATGTTTTTTAGTTGGTAGTATGTGTAGGTTGGCATGTGCAGTATAAGTTTTAGGATATGGTAGTTTTAATTTGAGGTTTCCACCAATGACAAAGGGGGAGATTGTTGGAAATATTTTCATTGATGTCAAACGTCTAACATTATTGGTGATAAAGGTCCCATAGCATTTAATGTATTAATGTGTTTTTAATGTTCATAGTTTGGTTAAAGTGTATTGATATTTATTTAATATTAAAGAATATATTTTTGGTTGCATAAATTCAAAAGAGGGCCCATTAATTATTCAAAGAGTCAAAAGATAAAGATAAAAGAGGCAAAGGACACATTTCTAATGAAGGGTCACCTTGAGAAATTCAAAGAGTCACCAAGTGAAGACAAAAGAGGGAAGGGCACATTTTTCTATGAAGAGTCACCTTGAGGAATTTGAAAATTCACCAAGATAAAGACAAAGGGGGAAAGGATGCATTTTATCATGAAGGGTCACCATGTGACTTTTCAAATGAAAGGATTTGAAGGGTTATGCAAGTTTAGCACCATTTTCCATGTGGATTGAAGGGTCACAAAGGATGAATGCCAAAGGTCATTTGTAAAGCTATAAAAGGAGACTTGGGAAGCCATTTTAAATATGCAAGAGAGTGCATGGTTTTTAATTATTTTATATAATAAAAGAGGAGAAAAGAGAAACAGATATAGTAGATTTCTATCATTTGTTGAGAAAGCAACATTGAGAGATAGTTTTGTTTGACATAAGAGGGGTTGGTGCTCACAAATAGTTATTTTGTTGGTGCTCAGCAAAGGGGTTGGTGCTCCTAAAAGTTGGTTCTTTAAAAATTTGTAATTTGAGTTGGTGATCATTTATATACTTGAGATTGTTCTATGTGGTTTTTCCCACATTGGGTTTCCATGTAAAAACCTAGTGTCTCTCTCTCTCTTGTGTGGTGCATGTTATTATTTCAGTTTTATTGTATATATTGAATGCATGATTAAGTGGTTAAAGAAAAGAAATTAGATTAAGAAAAATATTTATAATATATATGATATATCGATTCACCCCCCCTCTTCTCAGTATATTACATTCTTAACTTCCCTTGTGACAAAGGAGAATATTAGACTGTATGTACCTACATATTCTATTCTAGGTAAGAAGAAGGTTCAAACCCATCACTTTAGATATGCTATCCACACACTCACATAGTTAACTACATGGAGATATTATTATGTGTATATCAGATATAGAGTTTGTAATGTTTCCTTGGCAATTTATCGAATCCATTAATTTTAATTATTTTGGAGTGTCAAGATAGGTTAAGGAGGAGTTTCTTATATTATACAAATTATACCAAATATATTATAAAGTGAATTTACACACATAATACTAAGGATAAAAAATGTAAATGATATAAATATTATACTAAATTAGCCCTAGGAGGACATACATGACCATAGACAGAGAGACATGAAATTGACTAGACTATCTTGGTTAGGTCTATACAAGATACACTAGCATGGTGCATGGGTTTTTCCAAAATCATATTAAAATTTATATATTTTAGGAGAAGGTTAAATATAGTAAGAATAGATAATTTACAAACTCATATCCAGATCACAAAATGAGTGTGATCATACTCTAACCTTATGTGGCTTAAGTTTCTTACTCTAGTTTCATTATGACCGTGGACTTATTTCTCATTATGTACTTTCATTAATATATGCTTTCATATATTTAATGATAATTAGTTTATTCCTTATTTTTTATAAAAC
>JARHVA010005174.1:455000-497500 GCA_037957365.1 Torreya grandis
ACACCTTTGGACTATATAATTTTATTTAGGGTAAACTCACACAATGTATAAGGCCCATTTTTATTTATGGGTCCATTTGAACTTTTTCATTGATCATGTACCTTTAAATTTTCCATTGTATATTTCTATAGTCATCTACCATGCATAAGTTAACTTAGATAATCCTATATGTACAAATTATTGTTAAGTCATTCATAAGCTAAAAGGATGAGAAGGAGATGGGAGAGTTACACAAATCACATATAAAATATAACATCAAAGTTCAATCGTATAACTAAGCATTAAATACCTCATTATTGTCACATTCTCATTTTATCTTAGTATCTATTCATTTCCCTTATGCCAAAGGAGGGTATTAGACTATATGTAATTACATCATCTCTTTTAGGGAAGAGATGGTTAAAAATACTCACTCAATATATTACATATACACATTCACAAAACTACTTGAATGTTTGATTCCATACATGTGATATACTTATTTTCTCAACTTTTCCTTGGTAGTTTCTTGACTCTATTAATTTTGTGTTATTTTTTGAGTGTTAAGCTAGGTCAAGTAGGAAATTATTATATTATGTAAATTTTATCGAATATATCAATGAAGTAAAGTTACATTCATAAAAATAAGGTGAAAATGCATAAGTGACTGAAATATTAGACTTTGAAACCCTAGTAGGAAAAATAAAATCACACACAAGAAGAAACCATAATGACAATATTGTCATGGTCAGGTCTATATAAGATGTTCATACATAGTGTAGAGGTCTATCTAAGAGCACAATAAAGTTTCCATAATTCAAAAATAGGTTACATATAGTCATTTTATAGATTCATATTTCCAAAATATCAAACAATTATGATAATTTCATAACCCTTTGCAATTTAAATTTATTAGTTTAGCTTCATTATGACACTAGGACTTATTTCTTTTCATATCATGTTAGATAGATGTTAATTTTTTAATTTAATTCATGTATACTTAGATATATTTAATTTAAATCAGTATATTCCTTTTTTTTATAAAACTAGAAATAGGGTAAACACCATGTGGCTTTGCCAAAATACAATTATTGTGTAATTATTCTTTGTTTAGTCCTATTAACATGTTATGGTTAATAATGGACAAAAATATATATGTTCATATTCATTTTATTTCATCTATGAAATACAAAATATTATTTATTTTCATACTAAATAGACATGAGAATCAATGTGTAGAGCCCATGTTATATGGAAATGAAATTGATGAGTTTTATTGGTGATGGGTTCATTGAGCGAGACAGGGTAGATAAGTAATAATTTATTCACTCTTTCTCTCAAAAATTGAGGTTTTCACTTATGTAATGGAAGATAATGGAACTTAATTGTACTTGTTAAATGGATTTGAACATCACATGTTGGAAGGAAAAAAAACATGATTTTTCATGATTCTTGTACATATATATTTATAGGCATAATAGGTGTTTGGGAAAATGGACAAGGAGTTGATATTAAAATTATATAACTGAGTTTCATTGACATGAAGGAAACAATTTTTTGTGTGGTTCAATGTGTAATATGCATAGCATAAATAAGAAGGATATTTTTTTTAAAAATGAACTAAGTACTTTGGAAAAAAATAAAGAAGAAAAAATAACTTAAATATCATTCTTAAAGAGAGAAAAATAGTCTGATTAGAAGAAGGTCAAAATAGATTGGAGGAAAATATACTTCACCTATAACTTATTTTATGGAGGAAATAAATTTATAATCCATGGAATATTTTTATATTTTACTAGGGATGGTACATGTTCACACACACACACACACACACACACACACACACACACACACACACACACACACACACACACACACACACACACACACACACACACACACACACACACACACACACACACACACACACACACAGAGTATATGGTGTGAATCATAATGTTTATTGATTATGTCTATAATGATTTTTTTAAATATACATTATTATGTTTTTAGCTTGATCGTTTAGAGAAGGTGTGGCAACTATTTTGATAGATGTAATGTATAAAATCTAAGCCAAAATGACATCACATTGAGCTATTGCAAGTTATTTTCAATTATAAATAATTTAAATTAGAGGATTTTGATTCTCAATGATCCTAAAAATGTGTTTGGGATTGGTTTTCATTGAGTGTCATCTCAAGATATAGAATGGGTAGAATAGAGAGAAATTTTACACACAAATTTAGGATCAAGCTATAACTTACATTCTGAGATTCCCCATTTACTTCTCATTATTTTAATTAAAAAAAAATTTGGTCATGGAAGTGTATATTTTAATAATGTTTATTTGATCTTATGATAAAATTATATCTAACCAATGTATATTATCATATAGTATTCATGTGAGAAAGAAGTGAACAAAAATGTTCAAATCTAATATACTTGGTAAAACAATATTAAATTGATTTAAAATACTCTAGCATAATAATATGAATATTTAAGCCACTATTTTGATATGAAGTTATAGAGATAATAATATTCATTAGGCATGAAAGTTAGGATAGTTATTGATCTAAGAGGATATATGCCATAAATCCAACTCACACCATTAAGGTGTTTCTCGACACCTTTTGTGTATTATCCAAAATATTTAATGTTATATCTAGAACATGCTTACCATATTTAAAGTTATAAATATTCTTTTTCCATGTTACACAACTCATACAGTTAGATTGATAGTTACAACATCAAAAATATTCATCAGTTTAACGATTAATTTTGAATTAGTTGTTTCCAACCATTGTAATGGTCAAATAGATGATTCATCTTCCTCCATTACACATTTATGTACATTTACATTATTTATAATTAGTAATTATGAAGTTAAGGAGTACTAGACATCATAAATCTTATCTCTTTGATCTTATACAAATATAAGCAAAATAAAAAAATTATATTAGAGTTATACATTTAGTGTCCATTGTCATATTGTACTATTTACTTTTCTTAATGCACTTTGATATATATTAATCATTAATAATTCACATATGATTCCACTTTTATCCCATTAAATCAATTTAGTGAGGTTTTCCACTAGATTCTTATTGTGCCCTAAATCAATGGTATTGCACCCCACACACTTCATATCATTTTAAAGTCATATTGTTGTGTATCTAAATTCTATATATATTTGTATTTCTTCTTATAAAAGGTATTTGTACACTAAATTAGGGTTTGATACTCCTGACACTTCATTGTACATTCCTAAATGTCCTCAAATAATACACAAATCCTCATAAACTAATTTTTAAAATGTTATAAAAATAGTAGATGACATTTTGTAAAGGTAATAGGAATAATTGGAAGAACATAATACACATAATATAATAATGATCATTTATCATTTCACTCACATTATCAAGCATGTTTAGACTCCTCCCAACACCTCTCCTTCACATCAAATATTTGGTGGTCAAATTCCATACAAGGTATAAGTCAATGTAGACATCCCTATGTTTGAAATAAAAATAGATACAGATGCCCTAGATAACTGGTTTAATATAATTTGTTTTTATATTAGTTAATAATATATTTAACTAATAAAAAATTACATTCACTCTTCTAAAATTTTATTTTTCCATAAATAAATGGTCATATAATTATCTCACTACACATGTAAATAGTGAAGATGAAGTCAACTTAGACACATTTGTAGATATCTATAATTATTTCATTGAAGCACTCAGATAAACCCATTATCTTATTAGAAACCATGATGACCAATACACCAAGTTCTCTAAAATGTGCCAAGGAAGAGATCATATATGCAAGAATACAAAGACACCCTTCATACATTTATGTCCAAATTAAATGTTCATGAATTAGATTAAATACTTGTTTTTAATAATAGGTCAGGCTTAAGACCCCATATTTAATCATATATTTATTTAATCTAGGTTTTATATACTACAGAAGATTATAGATTCACATTTAACTTCAAAGAAAATGATAAATAAAAGACCATGAAAGAATATTCAAGTCTCATGACAAGTTTTAATTTAAGCCTTCCAAGAAAAATTAAAAACTAGAGAATAGACCTCTATGCCATCTACATAAAAATCAAAATTTGTTAAAAGATCATAATAATCAAATCCTTATAGACTGGTTTATTGCTTGAGTATTAAATGGATTTAATTTAGCCAGTAGGTTAATGCTACTTCTGATTTTTTTTAGATTCATTTAGTTATCAAGTGGTAAACATATAGTTGTAAATAATTTTATAAGAATTTCAATGTGATCAAAAAAATTTTAAAAATATCATAATAATTAAATCCAATACTAGAAAGTTGTGCTTGATTCAAAACTCCAATAATGTTTGACCCCACTGGGTTAACCAACAATTACACAATTTTTTATTTTTTATCTTATTGAAATACTTATAAAATTATTTACAACTATATGTTTACCACTTGAAAACTAAATGAATCTAATTTTTTTTTTGGAAGAAGCATTAACCCACTGGCTAAATTGAATCCATCTAATATTCAAGTAATAAACCAGTCTATAAGCTAAATAACTATTAGTCAAGTATAATAAAATGAAGCAAGTATAATAATTACAAATTTATTTCATAAATTAGACATAAATGTTTTTACAACCATAGTTGTTTATATTTTTAGAATAATATACAATTACACAACCACTACTATGTTGAATATCCATCCAATAATAAGGTACAATGTATTACAATATCAAATATACAAAATTAAAAGTATAGTGATAAAAATTATCTACTCAAATAGCTCCATGATCCATCTCATATCCTGAGTAAAATCCCAAAGGTTGAATTAAATAGCAAATGAAGAGCATCATCTAAGTGTTTTACCTCAAACCATAGACTAATGGTCTCTCACACAGCCCCCCACTGGGAGTGGACCTACTCTTCATAGAGGGGAAGATAAGAGTAGTGCATATATCAAGAAATCAACTAGAACTTGTGTGTTTACTATCACTATTACATGTCACAAACAAATATACCATGGATAACCCCAGGGGCTAGATTGAAGATGAGTTTGTTGGGGGTGGATGCCAGATCTGGTTTTTCATCATTGCCTTCTGTCTGTGGGGTCATAGCTCATGTAGAAGTGCTTCAAGACGTCTTTTGATGAAATTTTGATTGCCAAGGCGGTGTTGCCTCTGTGTTTTGCAGAGGGGGTGAATGGGTTGATGATCGAATGGACAGCTGGGGCGATGGCGGTGTTGGTTATGGGGTTTACTTGGTAGGGGATGGGGTCTGAATGTGAATGTTAATGCGGTTCCCAAAAACCCCTCCTCATGTTAACGCGGCTCTAAAATGTTTAGATCTATTTTTGCATGGTTTTTTTAAGGTTACAGGTCCTTGTAAAACCTGGGTTTATGTTTCAGGTCGTTGAGCCTGGTTTTATTGTTTAGGTTTCAGGTCCTTGTGAAAACCTGGGGAGCTTTGTCTGGTTTATCTTGGTGGTTTCAGGTCCATGTAAAACCTAGTTTTATCACTGTTGTTCAGTGGGTTTGCCTGCCCTGGCAGTTTTTATTGCTTTATTTTTTTCTTTGATTTGTAAAGGGTTTCGGGGCCCCTTCAAAACCTACTTTTACCTTAATCTAAAACAAATATACCATGGAAATCTATTCCTCTATCTTAATGAAATCAACATGCACATTTAAATTACAAGTATAGTGAAATGACAATGACTTAGATATAACAATACTTTGACCAAATTTTTCATTATAGAATTTAGATTTAAAAATATGAGTCATTTTCAAACACATGAAAATCTCTACTACTGAATCGTGACTTAACATGATATCAGGTGATAGGTATATGAGTTACTCATGGCATACTCATATGCATATATCTTTTTATCCCAATATAGTCTACATATTAGGATTTAAAATCAAAATAATACAATACCATGAAATAATAAATGATGTAAAAAATCATCAAACAGGAATCCAATTGATTCCAATCACTTAACATATAATATTTATCAATGCCTTAATTCCATAACATATATGTTCATTAGACTAGAATAAGAATCAAGTTGTTTTATGTCTTTATTTATAACATATCTTTTTATCATAATTCCCATATATGCAAGAATGTATAGTTGGTACCAATCTACGACCAACATAAAATATACTCATGAAATCCATTCCATTTCATAACAAAATTCAATTCAACATATTATAAATATAAATAAAGTCATTTTTACTATACAGTCCATAATGGAATAATTTCACATCTTGGTTATAATTTTTCAAGTAAGGTTTGTCTATTTGAAACATAACTGAAGGCACTATGTCATAAAATTTGGAAATGGATAATAACATTTTGAGTTTACCTTTTTATTCTTGTTTTCATCTATGTCAACTGAGAATAAATCCCTTACCCAAAATTACATACATCCATCTTTAATAAAAATAGGCTTAATTTATTTATTTATGTAAACACTACCAAATTAAGGTTATCGTGAGCAGTTGTACATAACTCTTTCATTATAACATAATGGTTCATGTAGTCACTACCATAATTAGCTCAAGATATATGAATACAAAAGGTTCTCTAAATACATAATCAGTAGATTATTTCTAATAAATTTTGCATTCTCAATTCTTCCCCTATATCTTTCATCTTAATATTTGATGTTAAACTAATTAACAGGGTCCTTAATGTATATCTTCACAAGTATAGTATGCCCATGACACACTAAAACTCTCTTAAAAGTTCTACATTATTCCTTAATCAATAATTTCTAAATTAGAAATTTGAATTTCCCTTATTTATTATCTTGGCTTATAGCTAAGTCTAATTTAATATTACAAGCTCAAGGCATGTTTTAAAAGGTAATTTTAACACAAATTTTATGATGCACAAGTAATAAAATTCCTTTAGTCTCACATCCAAATCCAAATTCTTCCTATAACCTACAATTGGTTAACAAAAATGTTACTATAAGTCCTGACATTCATTCCCTCTTAAGAATATTTATACTATCATAAACATTTTTTGGTATCAATTAAACCCTTATATATATATATATATAAGTTTGAATGAGTTTATATTCCTCTATCATATCATTCATTTTCAGGCTCCAATAACCGTTCAATTTATTTTAAAACAAATGAATTCATAGCAAATCTAAATAAGGTTTTCCAAACACAAGTTCTTCCAATTTTTATAGTTAGGTATAACTTTTAAGACCAAGCAAACCATTTTTTAATTTAGAAAATGTTGTTATTCATTTCTCAAAACAAAACCTTGATACAACCTAATAGTACCATTATATAACAATTTTACTATCCAAGGTAAATCCCTCAACATGATAATGGCTTGAAGGGTGTTAAAGAGGATAAAATAATTGATAACAACTAGTTGTTGCCCTAGTATTCAAAATAAGAACTTGAAAACCCACATAGACATGTTCCTCACTAATTTATAGCTCAACCCTTAGTTTTATAGGACTGAGGATGAAATTAAGTTTCATCCTTAGGTCTATAAACCTATCAAACTAGGGTTTTAAGTAAATTGTCTATTATCTCACTCATTTAATGAACAAAGTAATATATTTTCCTTTTGACATTTTGAAAGTGTAAAAATGAAAGGAAAACCAACCTGGTTATCAAGCCTAGGTCATTCAACAAATTAGATGTTGAAACCCCCTTTTTGATCTAAAATGCCAAGTTTTTCCTTCTTTTCTTCTGTCTATTATGGTCTATATTTTTAAAAATTTTAAGGATACAATCAACTTTGGATTTATGCCTAAAATTCCAATTCACCCACAGTATCACATAATATGACTCTAGTGGTGTTACATAAAGATCAACATTCATGGTGAATGTTGGAAACTTGATTTTAGCCTTAGCTAGACATTTATCAACCTTAACCTTGGACTCATTCCCATACTATACTGACCATACATTTCCTATGAATCCAACTTTCTTAGATAATTTATGCACCATTCTAGGAGAAATAAAGCATTCAGTATCTCTAATATCAATTAAAATAGTAATTATATGACAAAATAGGAGCTTATGCTAAGTCCTAGGCTTGTCTATAATAGACTTTTTGATTGCCTTCATTAGGTTATATTTTGTAGATTCAAAGACTCCATTTCCCTAGAGGTATTGGTTGGATGTAAACTTAAGAGTAATTACATTATCATAAGCCCATTTAATAATATCTATAGATATGAATGAAAATCCATTATCACACACTAGAGAGACTAGAGTTCCAAACCTAATACGAATGTTTTCTTCTAAAAAGTTGATCACTTCTTCAATCTTGCATTTTTTGGTGGTTACAACTTCAATCCACCTTGTACAATAGTTTGTGGCATTCAGGATATACTTGTGACCATTAGATGAATTAGGGTTGATTACCCCAGCAAATTATAAACCCATTAGGCAAAGGGTTTATCAACCATGACTGGTTGTAGAGGCATTGTTACCTTTGGTTCCTTGATGCTAAAAATATGACATGAGTGGCATTCCCTCACATGTTTGTGAGCATCCTTAAAAATAGTTGGCTAATAATAGCCATTTCTAATATTTTTATTAGATATGGTTCTTTTAGATGGATGTCCACTGCCAAGATTTTCATGGAAGATGATCATGATTTAAGTGGCCTCTTCTTGTGAAACACATCTCAAGTAAATTCATTAAAAAATTATTCTATACAAGACCCCATCCTTGATCAAGTAATGGTTGCCTTCAATCTGAGGGCCCTCTTTTGACCCCTAAATAATCTTACAAGATGAGTACCATTAATTAGTACATGTATGATTGAACCATACCACTCACTAGATTGAAATTTATGTTGATCCACTTGCATAATACTTAGCCAAGGGTTAGCATTAGAAATCATCTAGATCAAACCTTAGCATCTTACTAATTTTTCTATTTTCATCTCCAAATCATATTCCTTCAAAATTGATATCCACTTACCTCTATGTTCTCCCAGCTCATTCTAACTTAATATAAGTTTAGTGGAAGGGTCAAATAAGAAAGCATGTACCTTATTTCTAAGGATATAATGCCTAAATTTCTTAATTATCTTAACTAATGCATATGCCTACTTATCAATCAATGAATAATTTAGCTCAACATTCTTAAAATTAGTGCTCCTAAAAGCTATTGGGTGATCACGTCCTTCAATCTTTTAAGTCAACAATGCAGCCATAATGTGGTCTAATGCAAAGGAGTAGAGGTAAAAGTCCCTTGAGAAGTCAGGACCTATGAGGATTAGAGCTTGGTTAATGGCCTCCTTGATATCATTGAATTCTTTTATGTATTCTTCATTCCATGTGACTTTGTCATCCTTCTTTAGCATATCATTTAGTGGCTTGACAATCTCTACAAAGCTAGAAATAAACTTTCTTACAAAATTTATCTTACCAAAGAATGACTTTAACTCTTCTTTATTGTTTGGGGGCTCTATCCTAGATATGGGCTCCACTCTTACAAGATCTATAGAGATCCCATCTTTGGTTATAACATGACCCAATAATTTCCCTTTTATAACACAAAATATACTCTTCTTAGGGTTTAAGGAAATCCCATACCTTCAACATCTCTTAAAAACTCGTTATAAGTGCATGAAGTGATCTTCCCTATTTTTTGAAAAAAAAATACATACATATATATAATAATAAACTTACCAATCAGGCCCTAAAATGCATGGCCCATAGCTCTTTAAAAAAATTCTCCTATATTGATTAACCCAAAGGCCATCCTCTTATAAGTGAGGGTTCCCCACTCTTTTTTAAAAGATGTTTTCATCCTATCCTCTCTATCAACCAACACCTGGTTGTAACCTAAAAAGCCATCAAGAAAAGACATCATAGCTAAACCTAAAATAACATGTATCACTTGGTCTAGAGAAGGAATGGGATAGTTATCCTTTTCATATGCTTTTTTTATGTTTTTGAAGTCAATACAAAGTCTAATCTCACCATTCTTCTTCTTGATTGGCACTAAGTTCACCACCCAAGTAGAATGTTTGATAGGGAAGACTATCTTAACATCCAGTAATCTTTTGACCTCTTTAAAGATCATGGGTTCTAGGACAAGCTTTACAAGCCTATGATTCTGCCTGAATGCTTTGAAACTTTCCTTAAGGGGTATAATATGGGTAATGAATCTTGGATCAAAGATATTTAAGTCATCATAGGACCATGCTATGACATCCATGTATTGGGTGAGGAATTATTTGGCCTTCTTGTTTTCCATGTTGGTACAGGGTTTTCCAATGTTTAATAGCTAGGGTTGATCTTCGAGGATAAGATCAATAGTATTATAATCTTTCCCACTTACCTTGGGGACTTTAGAAATTTTATCCATTTTGTCCCAATCAAAAAGTCTCTCTAAAGCAATCATCCCCTTAGGGATCTTGTTGTCATTCAAATGAACAACTTTACCATCAAACTTGTCCCCTTTAGGTGTATTTTCATTAGTCTAATCAATAATATGGGCATTAAATGCCCCAAAATTGGTCATGAAATCTAGTATCTCCTAACCATCATTGAAAACTTGAAAACAGTAGACATTATCAGGCACTAAAGGATAAGGGATTAGTAAAATACTAAAATTGGGGGAATCTTGGTTGGGTATGAGGCTAGATGCAGCAAATGCCAACTCATTAGTAGCTTGGTTTTCCTCCCTTCAGATGGAGGTGATGCTAAAAGAATAAAAGGACTCAATCAAATCCTAAACCCTAAACATATACCTTTTCAGGTATGAGAGCTTGCATTGGTATTTGCTTCTTACTTGGTTGACCACTAGTTTTGAATCCCCATAAACTAGAATTTCTTTGACCTTATTATTTATACCAAATTGTAAGCCTAAGATAAGGGCTTCATATTTAGCAAGATTTTTAGTACAAGGCAATTGGAACCTATAAGAAGCATGGTATTTTTTATCAATAGGATTAGTTAAGAAAACACCAACACTTGATCCAACATTACACCTAGCACCATCAAAATGCAATTTCCATAGCCCAAGAACAACATGAGAACTTTTAGGATCACATACCTTATTAGTCTCTAGGGTTAAAACCCTTAAATCTGAGTCAATTATGCTAACCCTCTCATTCATAGCATTATATTTTGTTATCATGTGTTTCATCCTTGACTCTCTTTCAACCCTAATTTGATTAGGAACTCCCTTCCAAGGTAGCCACAGATGTGAGTAATCTATGGACATGTAACCATTCAAATCCTTGGTCCATTCCCCACTCATCAATATTCCCTAAACATCAGGTATATCAATAACTTGAATATCGATGAATTGTTATACCCTAGGCTCAGAAGTTAGTTGCATGTGAACATTTAATAGCTCCCTAATTACCTTAACTCTAGATTTGTCTAATTAAGTTACAACTCTATCAGATTTTATAGGAGTTAGGCCAAGTTGTTTGCATATACCTAAAGGCATGATATTGTTATAAGTACCATAATCTAGTAGGCAATTATGTAAGTTCTTACCAAACATCCTCAAAGTGAGCAGGAAAGGGGGAGATTCTGCCTTAGCCTTGTGTACAGTCACATTAGCATCATCAGCCTAATGTAGATTGTTGGACTTCTATGATAGATATTCTAGAAAGAAGTCCCTTCGTTATGTGATCTATATGAGTTCATGTAATTTAATATTATCATTTATCTTCTTCATATCCTTAACTATATTATATCCAGATTTATTAGAAGAACTAGGAATTTCAATGTTGGGTTTAGAAGTAATCCCTTTAGTTATCTCTAGATTGTTGCCTAAAAAGGTGTTTGAAGGAGTTCCAAAATTATTTAGAGGTGTTGAAGTAGTCAAGTGTTGCCTTTGATCTCTATTCCTCAAGGGATAGGTCTTCTTCAAGAAATTTTTAAAGGCTTGTATCTCCTTACAGATCTCATCAAGTTTATTCTCCTCTTAAAAGGGGAAATCAAAAGTATCTACCATGAAGGCTTGATCAGATGACTTGGATCCATAAGCACCTACACCATTTTCCTTATTAGGGACCACTTCAAATGTATCTAGCTCCTCTTAGAAATCCTCAAAGGCTTTTTATAACTTAATACAATCAATTTTGACATGCTTGGTTGTGTAATATACTTTACAATAATCAGGTAATGCAATATTAGTGAGGTTAATGTCCATGGTCTTAATTTTAGAGGATGGCTCATTATTTATATTATAATGATAATTATCACTACAAAAAAAATTATTTGGCCTATTATACCTTTGAAATGAGAAGTTCTAACCTAAAATTTTAGTAGTGTTTTCAACTTATTTTTGAAACTAAAGAAAATCAGTGCTCAACTTTTGGACCATTTTTAGGATAGACTCATTCTCATTTTTAGGGTTTTTTTAATTATGTACCTAATTATTGATATCACTATCAATTGGCACTAAATCTCTTTGATCATTTTCACTAAAGCCATTAGTAGGATGATTTAGGAATCCTCAGTTCTGATTGAGATCAACATGACTTAATGGTAATTGATTGAGGTTTAGGAGTTATTTTAATGCTAGGATATTTTGGTTGTTGTTGGGGAATAATTTCATCATAGGCATATGTGGTTTGACATTTGGCACAAATTATGCCATTTGTCCTTGGGGATGCATTAGGTCATTGATGGTCATTTCCTTATAATAGGCCCTAGCTAATGAAGTTATAGCTAGCATGGATCTCTTCAAAAATATAGAGGTCATGGGATCTATTACATCCTTGTATATTTATAAAGATAAGACATCATCAGGATTATAGGGTTATATGGTCCTAATATAAAAAAATTTAAATCTAGCTTTAAAGCACATAATAGGCTCACTTTCATCTCTTCTAATAGTGGTGAACTGATGGTAAATAACACAAGGACTGACAATCTTACCAAATTGATTTATAAAAATGTCAGTGAAACCATCCCAACTAGTGATGTAATTATCATGTAAGTATAAGAACCATTCATAAGTAGCATATTTAAAGGTGAATGGGAATAACCTGTAAGCTACATCCTCATGCACAACATTTATCAACCTTAAGGTAGATTTAAAATACTTAATATGCTCTTCAGTTGTAATATTGATTGGACTAAATGTAGGCAAATACTTCTCAAGGTTATGTGGAAGATCATGTACAACACCTGGTACATTGATTAAATATTCTCCCAACCAATCCATACCTTGATGAATATTGAAGGCATAGGTATCTTGAAGAGGTGAATTTGGCAAAGATTTAGATCTCCTACATCTACCTTTGTCACATCTGGGTTTTCTATGAACCTCAAGTTCAAGCAAAGGTCCCCTCGTCTCTGAGTGTGATCTTGTTCTAATCCTAGGCAATTCTATCTTGAAACTTGAAGATCCTACCTAAAACATGATGTATCAAGTTAAATTTTATAAATAACAAGAGTTGAACATATACATTGATCTTATTTTTCAAAGGTTGTATGAAAAAATGCAAAGGATGTTGATCTTTGACTAAATTAGCTCAAATATGCATTCAATTACATGAATATGATCTATATTTATAATTATAAGCCTAAAGGAACTCATATCTATGAAATATATGCTAACACTTGATCAAAATGATCCATCCTAACCTCAGATACTATGGGCGTTCAAAGCTTAAGCTAAATTTACCAAAAACAAGCATCAAATCCCAAAGAACTTTAATCTTTGTCCAAGGAAGCACAAAGATGTGTCACAAATAAAAAATATCAATGATCTTTATATTTTTAAGAAAATAATTTACTCAAAAAAAACAAATATACACTAATCTTAGATCAAACAAACTAAGATCAACAAAAATTTGAATAATTCACAAAGATTTGACCCTCCTTCTAGCACCAATGAGAAATGCCATGTTGATGCCTCTAAGTGTATCATAGGGTTTCTTAGTTTTTAAATAACACTTCTCATTTTAGAATTCTAGGAATTTAGAGCATGAGTATCAGGTTGTGGAAACTTGAAGTTACTTATGGTGAAATTGCGACAGCGATATGTATTAGTGTTCTACAAATTTATAATGAGTGATGGTTGGAGGCCATCCTGGTCTATTCTTTGTGAATTACATAGAATTATTGTTGATTCTTAGCTAATTATGGTCTATATTTAATCTACAATATAATCTAGGTGGATATTTATAGTGAAGCTTAAATTAAAGTGGTCTAGTGTAAAAAAAAGAGTAAAGAGAAGAGTAAGGCAGAAAATAAATGAGTGATTGCCAATTTTAGTTTTAAATATTGTGACAAAGCATCAATTTTAACTAAGCATTAAACTAATATGTAATGTAAAATAGCCTAAGCTCAAATTCCACTATATACCAAGCAAACTTCAATTGATAATGTAAAGAGTAACAAGTAAGGACCAGGTCTACTTTAATGATTTACTACTACAATCAAATAACATTTGCACATTTGAATATAGATAAAAATTAAAATGAATAAAAACCTAAGATCCCATAACTAATATAGCATACACAAATTACAAACCCTGTGATTAACAAATACAACCCAAAATTTAAAGAAACTATTCAAATTCAAAACATAAAACTAGTAATTGAGAGAAAAGTTGTATCAGTAATTGGCATATCAAAATGTGGATAATCTTTACAAAACTCTTTGATTATATTAATTATTTCAAGTGTATAAAATTTTCTCAAAATTTCTCTCTCCTTTTACAAGATAGTGATACATGCCTTTTATAAAAAGACAAGGAAGTGCATCAGTCAATTACAATATACAGGTGTACAAAAGATAAGGATAACTATCCTTACAAGTCCTAAAATACACTTGTTCTTCAAAATTGGATTAACCTAGGGGAAATATTCCAATAGACTAGCATATGCCTTACAAAGAATATTCATGTCCTAGTTATTACAATGTTTATATAAAAGGAATATTATCTACTAGGTGGGCCCATTGTCGAAGGGTCCCCTTGTTGATTTTGTAGAAGCTTCATTGCCTTCTAATGTTGGTCCTTGATGAGCTCCATGTCCATTAAGATTTATTAGGAAAAATTCTTTAGCATCATCCAAGTCTTGATCATCCCAAGACATGGCTTCCTTTATGATCCTTGCTTCTATAATTTTTTCTTCTATTGTGAAAATCATGTCCAAAATTATCTTGTTGTCCCTACCAAATTGGCCCTGGCTTTTGCTCCTAACTGGTTGCATAACCAAAGTGATATTGTGTTTGAATTCAACATTATCAATTATTCCAATTGTAGTGGTCTTCATAAGATTCAACAACATTATTCCCAAGAGCTTCTTAATTCTAGTGATCAATCTTTTACCATCTAATAATAGCCTATTCAAATTCTTTATCTAAGTACCTAGACCTTTGACCTTGTCCACTATTACTCCTATTATGTTGTTTAAATGTGCTAAGCTGATGGTCCTAAACTTAGGAAAATTATTCCTAATCATAATGTCAATGAGATCCCTAACTTGGGTCTCTACCTTTTTCCACTCAATTATTACCTCCTTGATTGTGTCACCCTATTGGTTTAGGTCATCCTACCTTAGCTTTATTGAATTCAAATAATTAAACATATCAAAGAATGAAGCCTTAAACATTTCCATCATGGAGTTAAGGACTGACAAATTAGCTTGGGTTTCTAGATTTTACTTTTCTCTTTCCAAGTTTTGGATTCTTTGCTTCATCCCTTGGACCCCATCCTTTACTTAAGCTAATTGAGCCTTAATTATTCTCTCACATCTTATTCATGAATAATGTCCTCACTAAGTTGTTGGCCCCTAACCGAGGTTAAGCCTAAAAAGGATTCCACCTTTTGGAAGGTGAAATCCTTAGCTCCCATCATGGTTGTCCTAGTGGTGACTCTTTTCAATCCAAATATTTCTAGATTAAGCTACATGGTGGTGAATGACCTTATGAATTTTAGAGGTTCTAAGACCTCTACATCTATGTTGCTTGATGATCTAGGAGCATCCATTTTCTTACTTTCTAGTCTTAGAGTGACCACAATTATCCTTTCTTCTTGCTCCTTTACCATAGCCCTAATCCATGGCTTCATATCATCTTGCACTTCAACATTGGTAACTTTTGTCATGGCCCATGAATGGGAAAGAAAAGGGATATTTTAAAATTTTCCATAAATGAGCTAGTTAGGGATGAATAGGACATGAATGGGGAATTTATCACTAAATAGGTTGATCTCACTAATTGGGTGTGTGAGAGTCAACCTTGGTTTTTTGGGTTTGAGAGGGAATAACGCCATTTCTTCTTTTTCTTCTCCCTAGGAGTCAATGGGATGATAGCAAGAGCAAGATCCTTTCCTTCATCTTCCCTAGCCTCTCATGCTTGGACTTGAGCTTCTTCAAACTATTCTTCTTCCCTATCAGTGTCATATGCCTCTACAAGCTATTTGAGAGCACCCTCAAGTGTCTCATCTAGCTCCAAGGCAATCATATCTAAATACTCAATTAGAGAAGGTGGATTTTATGGGAGTGTTGAAGATGAGGGCCCCTCCCCAGGTCTTTCTTCTAATTTCACCTCTTTTAATTTCTATTTACCATGGCCTTGTTCATCTTTCTTTTGCACAAAGTGCCCTTGAGGTTGTGGTTATGGATGTGGTTGTTTTACTTGGGATTGTTTTTAGTCTATCCCAAATGGTCTAGGTAGCAAGTGATACTATAAAAAATGCATTTTTCATACCTCTATAGATGGCTTGTCATCCTTGGTTAATTTATGTTTAAGTTTAATGTTGTGCCCTTGGATCCTGGCCAACACCTCTTCATAATTCTTGGCCTTAATATAAATGGTGTCATGAACACCAAGTTGATGCATGTACTTAGGCTTGGGGAGTTTCTTCTCCTTCAAATGATTAGTCACTATGTTCTTAAGATCCCACATCTTGAGTTCATCAAGATGAAACCTAAATGAATCCCTATTCTTGGTCATGGTATCAACTTGTTTCCAATCTTGAAGTATAGTTATTTCAATAGTCAGAGGGAATGGGTGGAGAAGACCCTTCCTCTTCTCTTTTCAAACTCCATCAATGCCATGGATGAGTTGGGAGGCAATTTCTTGCTTAGTTGGCTTGTTAAGAACATATACTAGCAATTTGTAAGGCTAGGACATAATCCCCTCAATCCTGATAACTATATAATTAGCGTAGAACCAAACATCACCCATCATTTATACATACTTTTTTATTAGTGGATGGACCCTAGGCATGGGAACACTTGTGATGGCCTCCATGATGGCTGGGTAGACACAGTCACAAATAAAATGCATATGGTTCCTATATTTAAAAATGTGTAATTTAAATTAGTGGTGGGAAATGGTAGTTTTTCCTTCAAGAGACTAATTTCTAATCTTAGGGAAGTTTATAGAGGCAAGTAGGGCATATAGTAGGTATTACATCATATAAAATTGTTTAGATGTCTTCTTTTTGATAGCAGTGAATTACTTGGCTAAGAAGACACTGATCAAATCTCAAATTGGAGGGGTGAGTTTTTATTTCACCATAAATTGCACATAGGGAACCTAGATTTTAGTTATATATGTGGTTGAGGGGAATATAAAGGCTTAGTTTAATAGGGTCATTATCACTCTAATGCCTTATTTGAATTGGAATACTAGGATCTTGCCTTCAAAGTCCTTAAAGATATGGGGGCATGGGTATAACCAAGGTTTAAGGATAGAGTCTAGGTCATGCATGTTGGTATATTCCTTAATTTTAGATAGGTCTACATGAGGGAGAGGGAGCTTATAATATTTTTCAAAATATATAAGAGAGATATAATCTATCTTCTTAAAATTACCTTCCCAAATGATCAATTCATTATCAATACTAAAATCAACAAAGATAAAAGTAAGGACATCTATACAATATAGTACCTAAATTTTTGCAGCAACATGGTGAAGGCTTGTCATCTAGACAATGACCAAGTCAAAATGTCTTTATATCACTATGGAAATCCTCTACTCCTCCTTTGTGATGGGATTTATCTCTTCCACCATTAAGAATAGTTTAGACCAATTCCTAATGCCTGGGGAATTTAGGACCACAAATTCTAATTTAATGTCCGTAAATATTCACCCCTCATTATCTATCGATAAGTAGAGCTCAGTCTCCTCCTTCAATTGTTTTCTATGAGCTTCCATGGTCTCTATTTCTACAAATCATTCACATTGGTTTACAAATTGGTCTTTATGAAAGCTCTTTTGAACTCAAAAACACAATCAAGTTCTCCTTGGATCAAATTATGATCAAATGAATTCAATTGGGTCAATTTTATGTAGGGTTTAGGGTTTTAGAGATTTAATGGTAGGATATATCTAGACTTTGGTTCATACATGATTTTGATTTGATTTAGATCTTTGCATTTATAAATTTCATTTTTGAGCCCACAAGATCTTTTATTTTGTCATTTTTTGCTTGTGTGGTGCCTATGTGGCATTGGTATAGACCTTTTGTAGGATTTTTCATAAATTCCTTTGAGTAATAACCATTGGTATTTAAAATACCTTATTTTATTTTGCATCATCAAATCAAAAACTTGGATTAGCATTAGTTATTGATCATAATCTGGGCCCTTGCCTATGATTGGATCCTTTTTATTCCAAGCCCCATGGTTGTGACACTTAGCATCTTTGCATGCCTTCTTATGCTTTGTATCCTATGTCAATCCTTTGTTGAATGAGTATTGGCCACATGATGAGCTTGTGGGCCTTTGAAAATTCATGATCACTTTTTCTCTATTGGATCATCCTCTAGCAATAAAGCACGAACCATCAAATCATCCTATTAGTTTTTCCTCAAATGCACTTTTGCCATGTGTTGAGCTTGTGGGATTTCATGATTTTGTTAAAAATTCCATAGGATCTTTGCATTATTAGATCATCCTCCATTTCATGATTTTGTTAAAAATTCCATAGGATCTTTGCATTATTAGATCATCCTCCAATGATGAAGCATGAATCGTTGATCTACAAAGATGTCTAAACTTTAAGTTAACACATCATTAAAGTGGGACTTAGGCTTAAGTTCCATAGGCTAAGGTTTTCTACATGTTTATTAAGAACAAAGAAAACTTTAGGCTAAGGGATTTATGTCTAAGTTTTTTAAATTATATAAAGGGGATCATGGTTAAATATCCTAAGCCAATGTTTACGTTGTGTTTAATAAACACAATGTATGCATTGGTCTAAAATATTTATGCCAAGGCCTTATAAAATATGCTCAGAATGATCAACATGATATAATGGTATTTTGTTAGATAGGTTTTTAATGTATTAACAAACACATGAAAACCTTTAGTTATATGTATTTAGCCCAAGTTCTACATTTTTGAAGACTTTTTAAAATGATATTTAGCACAAGTCTTTAGCCTGAGGTTCATGGCATTTAAACAACATGCAATGGGGACCTTAGGATATAGACTTGGGCTAATTCTTTTTTGCATATACTTAGATTATAAGATCACTTTAGTCTCTATAGATTGAAAATTTTTGATGTTTGAGGATCTTTTGAGCACTTCCCTTAGCTTGTAAAGCAATTTTTGAGCCTTCAAGAAAGATTTTGGAGTGTATTTTGATCTTGAGCAAAATAATTCATTAGATTAAATTTGACGGTTTCACAGACATTAAATACATCTTCATGGACATCAAATGACAGTCGCAAAAATGTCAATTTTAAGGTAGTGAAGTTTTTAATTTGATGAGATTAAATTTGATGATCATGTGGATGTCAAATACATCTTTAAAGATGTCAAATAATGGTCATATGAACATCAATTTTAAGCTCATCAAATTATTATGACCCAATGCAAGAGTGCTACTTAGCAACTTCATGGAGCTTCTTAGGATCTCGGGCTTAATTCACTCCATTAGATCAAAATCAGTGACAAAGCAAAAGCTATACGATCATGATCCAGAATCTTTTTCATGATCTTTTGCTTTGGTTAGGTGGGACCCTTTAATTTTAATCTTCAAATGTAAGGGTGTCACATGTTGATCATTCAGGCCTTCTCTAATCCTTTAACTTTTCAACTATACTTTATTTAATCGGGTCCTCATGATGAAGTGAGAACTGTTGATCATGATTTAAGGGCTTGAATGTGATTGGTCTGAGGGGTTATGTGTAGGATTATATCAATATTTCCTTATATCATTCTATTGAAAGGCTGCAAGGAAGCATGGGCCATTAGATCATTTGAGATGTATGTTTTTTAAGTCAAACCTTGAGCTTTCTTTGCTCTATCAGATTGAATACTATGATAAAGGGAGGGTCATTGGATCTTACAAGATGCAATGAAGTTAAGTTAGGACCATGATGATATAAAAGACTTAGGTTAAGGTGTTTAAGACTAATGTCTTGATTGTATTAATAAATATGTCAGTTCATTAGGATTAAAACCTTAGGCTAAGATATAAATCAAGGGACTGACCTAACATAAAATTGGACTCAAAGAGCTAGAACTTAAGCAAAGGTGTTAAGAATAAGGTCCCATTTTTTTAAATAAATATAATGGGGCCTTAGGGTTAAAATTTTAGGTTGATCTAGGAGGACCTTGTAGAACTAATATTAGTTAGGCACACAAGGAACTTGTTAGGGAGAAATAAAAAAGGGGACCTAGCATTTTTGGCTAAGTTTTAGTCATGTTAAAAAACATGACTAAGATTAAAACATGAATTTTATACTTAGGTCCAAAATGGATTTTTAAAAGGTTATCACCAATTGGTTCCCACTAGTATTCAAATTTGAAACTGAGGATTTTGTCAGGGTTTTGAAACATGAATTTCTCTAGAGAAAACACCATGAAACCTACAACTAAAAACCATAAAGACCATTTATTATCACTATTAGATAAAATTAAAGCAAAACATAAATGATTAATCTTGATTTTGATAAAATGGATGATCTTCAAATTCTACAAATGACCTTAACATGCCAAATTTTCATGTTCAATACGAGGGTTTCTCAAAGATCCCAATTTTTAAAAACGGGGGTATGTTGGCCCCAATAGATCCAATTGGTAAGATCCCCACATAGCCTTAGTTATTGCAGATTAATTCCAAATCTCAAAGTAATTTTCCATCTTTTTGATCCAAGCTTCAACTCCATCACATAAAACTATGCTATCAAACTTGGTTAGATTTACTTTTTTTACATCACATGCAAGTTTTATAGCTACTTGTGTTTGATCTGCTTGACAAACTTCCTCATGCCCTTATTCCCAAGGTAATTCCTACTCGTTAGGTTGTTATTCTTGAACTTATTGTTTCATATCTTCTTCTTTAGGTCCATGTACTTATCTCTAGAGATATGATTATATCTCTAGTCTCATTCGTGACAATGAGAATTCAGTCAAGTTTTGTATGTTATTTTGTTACTAGTTGATTAGGCTTGGCTGGAGGGTTTCATTGGAAGGTTCCTCACTAATATATTTACCTTGTTCCATTATCCTCACTAAAATTAGGAGAACAATTTTATGTTAGTAGACTCATTATGTCTGAGAGCTAAACCTTAAACATTGATACCACAATGTTAGACCCCATTAGGCTAACCAAAAATTACATTTTTCTTAATCACATGGAAATAATTATAAAATTATTTATAGCTATTTTTTTAGCACTTGAAAACTAAATGAATCTAAAGAACAAAATTTAAAGTAACATTGACCCACTGACTAAATCAAATCCATTTAGTACTCAAGCAATAAACTAGTTTATAATCTAAATAACTATCATTCAAGTATAATAAAATGAAGTATAAAAATTACTTATATATTCCATAAATAAATATAAATGTTCTTATAACCAATGTTGTTTATATTTTTATAATAATATACAATTACATAGCCACTGATATGTTGAATATCCATCCAATAATAATGTACAATGTAGTACATTATCAAATTTATAAAAAATAAGTATAGTGGTACAAATGAGCTACTCAAATATATCTATGATCTATCTCATAGACTTAGTAAAATACTAAATGTTGAATCAACTTACATAGGTATATCATCATCCGAGTGATTTACTTCCAACCAAAGGCCAATGGTGTCACTCACACCTCCCCACTAAGATTGGGTCTACCCTTCATAGAGGGGTAGATAAGAATAATGCAAATATCAAGAAATAAATTGAAACCTATGTGTATACTATCATTATTACATTCTAAAATCAAATATACCATGGAAATCCATTCCTCTATCTAAATTAAATCAACATACACATGTAAACTAGAAGTACAATGAAATGATAGTGTCTCAATTATAACATTAATTTCTCCCAAATTTTCATTATAGAATTCAGATTTAAAAATCTGAATCATTTTCACTCACACAAAACTCTCTATTACTCAATCATGACTTAAAATGATATCAGGGGATAGGTATATGAGTTATCCACTGGCATACTCATATATATTTATTTTTATCCCAATATAATCTACATATTAAGATTCAAAAATAGAATAGCATAATACCATGCAATAATAAATTATGTAAACAATCATCAAACAATAATCCAACTAATTCCAATCACTTAACATATATTTATCAATGTACTTGATTCCATAATAGATATGTTCGTTAGACTATAACAAGATTCAAGTTATTATGTGTCTTTATTTTTAACTTTTCTTTTTATCATAATTCTCCTATATAAAAGAATGTGCAACTGATACCATTCTACAGCCAACATAAAATATACTCATGAAATCCATTCCATTTCATAACATAAATCAATTCAACATATTCTAAATATAAAGAAATTCATTTTTACTATACAATCCATAATGGAATAATTTCACATCGTGGTTATAAATTTTCAAGGTTTGGATATTTAAAACGTAATTGAAGGCACTATGTCATAAAATCTAGAAATGGATACTAACATGCTTAAGTATGCCTTTTTATACTTGTTTTCATCTATGTCAATTGAGAATAACTCCCTTACCTCAAATTAAATACACCCATATTTAATAAAAATATCCTTCATTTATTTATTTATGTAAACAATACCAAATTAAGGTTATCATGAGCAGTTATACATTACTCCTTGGTTATAACATAATGGTTCATGTAGTCATTACCATAACTATATCAAGACATATAAATATGAAAAGTTCTTTAAATACATAATAATTAGATTATTTCTAATAAAATATGCATTCTCAAATATGCCCCTATAGCCTTCATCTTAATATTTGATGTTAACCAAATTAGTAGGGTCCTCAATGCATATATGCATGAGTATAGTATGCCCATAACACACTAAAACTCTCTTTCAAGTTATGCATTATGTCTAAACCACTAATTTAAAATTTTGTAATTCACATTTCCACTATTTTCCTATCTTAACTTACATCTAATTCTAATTCAATATTGTTGGCTTAGGGCATGTTTTACCAGATAATTATAACCCAAATTTTATAATGCATAGGTTATAAAATTCCTTTGGTCTTGCATATGGATCTAAATTCTTCCTATAACCTACAACTAGTTAACAAAGAGGTTACTATACATCATGATGTTCATTCCTTCTTAAGATTATTTATATTATCATATACATTTTTAGGTATCAATTAACCCCTATATATATATATATATATATATATATATATATATATATATATATATATATATATATATATATATATATATATATATATATATATATATATCAATCTATATGTATATATACAAACATGGATAGATCATGTGTGTGTATATACCTTTGAATAATTTTATATTCCTCTATCTCATCATTCATTTACAGGCTCTAATAAGTAGTCAATTTAATTTAAAACAAATGAATTTATAGCAAATCTAAATAAGGTTATCCAAACACAAGTTATTCCAATTTATACAGTTGGGTGAAACTTTTAAGAATGGGTAGAACCTTTTTTGAATTTAGAATCTATTATTATTCATTTCTTTAAAAAAACTAATATAACCTAATATTATTATTATACAATGATTATACTATCCAAGGTAAATCCCTCAACATGATAATGGCTTGAAGGGTGTCTAAGAGGGTCAATTAATTGATAATAATATTTCCCTAGCATTCAAAATAAAAACCTAAAAACCCACATAGACTTGTTCCTCAATAATTTATAACTCAGCCATCAACTTTATAATACTTAAGATAAAATCAAGTTTTATCCTTAGGTCTATAAACCTATCAACCTGGGGTTTTAAGTTACATTGTCTAGTATCTCACTCATTCAATGAACAAAATAATATATTTTCCTTTTGCCATTTCTAAATTACAACAATGAAAGGAAAATGATCTTGGTTATCAAGATTGGGCCATTGAATAAGTGAGATGTTGAAACCCTCTTTTTGATACAAAGTGTTGAGATTTTCCTTATTTTATTCTATTTTTCATGGTCTATATTTTTACCTCTTTACATTCTTATTATTCTCTTCACCTCATCCATGCATTCTCTACATTATTTCCAAAAACCCATACTATTTTTCCAAGTAAACATCATGCAACTTCCCCTTTTTTTAATGCACCACTCCACCACTTATGCTAAACTTGCAATCCAAATTCTATTACTAGGTATGGAAGTTGAATAATCTCTCTTCCCCTTTTGCAAGGTCAACCCTCGAAATGATATCAATAACCAAAAAAAACTAAAACCAAAATTCATTCTTGTTTAATTTTACCATATTGTAATTAGAACAACATAATGAAAACATCACAAAACTTCCATGTAACAATCCGAGTATTATATATTTACATAAGCATGCCAAAATAACACATAATGTATTAAGATTATAATCTATGCTTAAGACATTTTGATTTAAAATGGGGTCATTTTGATTTTATATGACCTTGTGCCTTGTCATTAAAATAATAATACCATCTAAAACCCATGAAATCAAGAAATAATACAAGTAACACTTCAACCCACAAGTAATCATAAATTTATTCAAGGTTATGTAAATATAATCAAATGAGATAATAAAAGGTCCTAAGCTAATCCAATTTATACCTCTAATTATATTGTAACCAAACATCCAATGAGATATATAATTAAATTATCCAAATAAATGCATTTGTACTTCCATGTAATATAATTCAATGAAAGATATCATAACATAATAAAGGGTTAGCATACATATGTAAGTCAATATTCAAAATGAAATCAAAGAAATAAGACTTAGATGTAAAAAAAACTTAATGCAATATCATTTATTTGCATTCAAAAATTGATTATAGTGTGTGCACAGGTCCTTGAATCTCTCTCTCAATCTCCATCATTGATTTATATACCCCCCCCCCCTTTGATGATAGTCTCCCTTTGAACTGCCTATGAGGGAAGAAAAGTCCTACAACCACCTCATTAAACAAACTAGTAGTTATTCAAAACTAAAATAATTATCAACACATAACCATAACAAACTATTGAATATAAGTAATCTACAACAATCATGATCATAAGCATAATAAAACATATGCAATAGTTATCTATCTAGATATTGATCATTAACTAAGTAATATATCTACCAATCAACCAACATATATTAATCCAACTCATAAATAAATATCAAATCTACTAATCATTAATTACATAATCCATTAATTAATACTTTAAATAATCCATGGAGGAAACTAGGTGTGACATCCTTCACCCCTAAAACTAGTCATCATACCGATGACATTTCAAATAATAGTTCTAAAATAAAACAAAGTTCAACAAGATATAATTTGATTTTTTTTTTAAAATAAATAATGTTCAATATAAATATCATGAAAATAAATGAGGAAATAGCCTGTAGAACTCCTTATAGTCCTCCCATGTATCAGTATCCTCTGAATATTGGTCCCACTGGACCTTGCACTATGATACTTTTCTATTATGCAAGCTAATCTTATAAGTATCAATTCTTATGATGTGTTATATTTTGGCCACCCATAGATCATGAACATGTAATGCATTCTAATCTATAAAATGTTTAGGATTAGCAATCTACTACTTAAGATATGAAACATGAAAAACTTTATGCATTTGTGTTAGAAATAGTGGCAAAGCAATCCCATACACTATAGGATTAACCACTTATAAAACCTCAAATAGTCTCACATATCTAGGTAACAGCTCTTTTGATTTACCAAACTTAAATGCACTCTTTTGGGGTTTAACTAGCATAAAACCTATTTTCAACTAAGAACTACCTTGTTATTTTTTTATCAGTGTAATTTTTTTACCTATCATTTCCTTCATCCAATATCTACCTCATTAATTTCACTTGCTCTTCCATTTCAATAAACATATCAGGTCTAAAAACCACTCTATCTTCTATCTTATCCCAACTAATTGGTGTTTTGTACCTCCTACCATATAATGCCTCAAAAAGAACCATTTTAATACTTGATTAATATGAGTTATTGTAAGAAAACTCAAATAATGGTAGGCATTCTTCCCATTTGTATTCTTCCATGCAATAATCTTTAAAATATCCTCTAAGATATGATTTATTCTCTCTGTTTGTCCATCTATTTATGGATGGTAAGTTGTACTAAAATTTAGCTAAGTTCCCAAAGATAAAGTTAAAGTTGGCCAAAACCTAGAAGTCATCTTAGGGTCCCTATCTGAAATAATATTTTTAGGAAACCCATGCAACCTATATATTTCTTTCACAAACTTCTTTTCAATCATAGGTGCATCATTAGTTACATTACTAGGAATAAAATGAGATACCTTGGTTTGTTTATCCACAACTACCAAGATCATGACATGATGATTTTTGGACATAGGCAAATCTTGGACAAAATTAATACTAATAACTTTCCATTTCCATTTAGGTATAGAATGTGGGAATAGTAACCTAGTAGGATGCACATGTTTATCCTTGACTCACTAACACTCCAAACATCTTGACATAAAATTAGCTATGTCTTTTTTAATTCCTTTCCAAAAATACAAAGGTTTTAACTCTACTACCAACTTAGCCACTCTAGGATGCCCTAAATATGGGGCATTGTGCAACTCTTTTAGCATAATTTTCCTCAAACTTTCCCTATTAGGCACATATATCCTACCATTGTACCTTAAAAGCCCATCATTCTCAAACTTAAAACCTTGGTGTATATGATCTTGAGATTTTTCAACCAAATATTTCTTAACTTATTTCTATAAATCATCACTATTTGATAATTTTACTACCTGATCTTAGAAATTACTCATTATTATAGCCAATGTTATATATCTTCTATGATTAAGAGCATATACAACTCTATTCTCTTTACCCTTAATGCAGTTGATATCAAAATCATAATATGGTATAAATTCCAACCACTGACTCTAATGACCATTGAGGTTCAGTTAGGTGAAAATATACTTAAGACCCAAGTTATCAGTCTTAAGCTCAAAAATCTTACCCAATCAATAATGTCTCTAAACCTACAAGACATGAACCATAATAGCATGTTTGAGGTTATGAGGAGTATAATTTGCCTTATAAGGCATCAATTTCCTAAATTCATAGGCCACAACTAAACTATCATGAATGATAAATCCTCCTAAACCATCTCCTGGAGCATTTGTTATAATTGAAAAATGGCCATTTAGATCCAAAATTCATAACACTAGTGTAAATTTAAGCCTTTATTTCATAACTTAAAAGACTTCTTCATACTTATCTGACCACTCAAAATGGTGTTCCTTCTATTGAAGAGAGCTAATTGGGTTTGCTATAATGTATAAATTTGGTATAAACTTCCTATAGTAACCTACTAATCTCATGAAACTACACACTTCATGCACATTTTTAGGTGTTGGCCAATCCATGATAGCCTTTATTTTTGTTCGATCGATAAAAATTCCCTCTATAGAGATGATGTGTCCCAATTACTATAATTTTATTTGAAATAAATCACACTTGGACAAATTTCCATAAATTTTATTCTTCTGCAACCATTGCAAAACTATCTAAAAATGCTCAATATGTTCTTCCTCACTCTTGGAATAAATGAGGATGTCATCCAAAAATACTAGCATAAACTAATCAATATAATATTTGAACACACTATTCATGAGATTCATGAATGTTGCTAGTACATTTTTTAACCCAAAAAGTACTGTGAACTTATAATTCTCATAATTAGTTCTAAAATATATTTTTGGAACATCCTCTTCTCAAATCTTCAACTAATGATATCTTGCATGAAAATCAATCATAGAAAAGATTGTAGCACAATGCATTTGATAAAAAATATCATCAATTTGAGGTAATGGATACCTGTTCTTAATCATTTCCTTGTTAAGCATGTGGTAGTCAATACATATGAGAAGGGTTCTATTCTTCTTGAAAAATACTACAGGTGCAACCTGTTGTTCCCCAAAAATATCAGCCATTTTTGGGACAACATTTAAACTATTTTTGAACTATTTGGGTCCAATAGACAAAAATCCTCTCTCCCCTTCTCAAAAATTGTTCTAGGCATTCAAATTCTCCATTTTTCAAGCTTTTCAGAAAACTATGGACTCTATAGGCCCATTTCTATGGACTCTGCAAGCCCATTTCTACAAATTCTTCAAGGTGGAACTACAGACTTCATAGATGGTTTCTATGGACTATGCCAGCTATATTTATATGGAATATTTCAAAGTTAGAGAAAACTACATACTTGGTTTCTGTGGAATCTGCAGGCAGACTAAAATCTACAGACTCTCAAGACCTCAAAACTATAGACATTGTAGGCTAGTTTTTCACTTATACAAACTCATCCAGATCTATGAACTCATTTCTATGGACTATGTAGGTTGGTTTCTACAGACTCTACAAGAAAGAAACAAGTTCAACACTTAGTAATTTTTTCAATTAGGAAGTTCAAAGGGGTCTTCCAAGAGCCTGAAGGACAAGTGCCCTTGCGAAGGGCACTTGGAAACCAAAGTGGACCATTGAAAAAATCTGAAAGGTGACTTTGGAGCTCAAATAGCCCTTATGGAGGGTAGGCGGGGAGCAAGAGGACCGATTCAAAGGCTCAGTGAGCAAGGGAATTCCTTTAGAAAAGTTCCCATGATAAAGTTGTAAAGGAACAATTCCTTCAGACAAAAAGTCTAAAGGAATTCCATTGGACTTTTGTTCGAAGGAAATAATCCTGATAGAAAGCAAAAGTTTGTCGAAGAAAAACAAAAGCCCGATGGGAAGAAAGAACAAAGGAAGGAAAGGAACAATTCCTTTGGACTTTTGTCTAAAGGAAAAGCCTAAAGGATAAAAGCTTGCTGAAGAAAGAAGCCCAAAGGCCATCCAAAGACTGCCTGAAGGGCAGGAACCCTTATGGAGGGGCTCTCACCGACCAAAGTGAACCATTTCTCAAGACCCTGAAGGGCAGGTCCCCTCTGGGATGGACAAAACAAGAATGTCAAAGGAATTTTTGAGGAGATTGATGGGCCCACAGACATCAAAGTTAAACATCACAAATTAGCCATTGGTTTCTAGATGTCTAATGACATCCTCATAGCCATCAAATTTAAGGTAACAAACTAGTTGTTGGTTTCCTAATGATGATGGGCCCGAAGACGTCAAATTCACAAAAATGAACTAGCCATTGATCTTTAAAAGCTGGAACATTGACTCGAATGCTAAAGGCCAAAATGCCAAAGGAAAAAATTGTTGATGGAAGAGTGTAAGGAGCCAACAAGACCGAAAGAGATATCCTGAGAGCTCAGATCACACAGATAAGGATGAAATATAGAAAGGAAAGGGGGAACGATGGAGAAAGATTAGAAATATCCATGCATAAGATATGTTTCTAGAAGGTAAAGTAGCCCACCAAGTGGACATTGGAAGAGCATGAACATTCAATGGCATGGCCCATTTTTTTACATCGAGTAAAGCAAACAGTTGCACACACATCAAGAAACACAATAGGTAGCCCATATTAAAAACCAATGCTTGATTATAGCATAGCCCATGGACAAGATTTAAAATGCATTAAAGACATTGAATGCATCATAACACATTTTTATGAAACAAAGCACCCAAGTCTTTCTTAGAGCACTATATATTAGACTCTCTCTTATTGTTTCAGAGATCTCAGTCTGTAATCAGAAATGAAACTTTGCCAAAATTGAAAGGCATTACTGAGACTTTGAGCTCAGATTGTTGATCATATTTCATTATTTGAATAAGAAAAACAAGTGACTTTTTAGACTTTGTCCTGGAATAGCTTAGTTGTTGGGGAAATTGTTCTTATGTCTATTTTCTTAATACATTTTTTGTCCATTTGATTAAATAAGTAGAATTAGTGAAAGTGATTAGGAAGGTGTCCTGAAGCCAATTGTGGAGAGACTTTGTGTTGCCATAATTGTCTTTAGTTTGTCTATGTTTCTATTCTTGTGTAAAGGATCTTGGGATGACTTTGTGCCCTCATTATCCTTCATATTTTATTTCTATGTAAAATACCTTGGGATGACTTTGTGCCCTCATTGTCTTTCATATTTCACTCTTTAGCAGTTGAGGTGGAGACTTTGTGCCTCATTTCATTATGCTGTGTTACTACGCCTTATTACAGTTACTTGTCATCACTCGAAAGATTCCTTTTATCTACTAAACAACACTTTTGAAAGAAGAGGAGTGTCTTTTATCATATCATTAGGATTTCTCCTTTGATTTATGAACATCATCTCTGAAAAAAGAGAGATGGATGGTTTATCCTACCCTTGAGTGTTATTTTCTATTTATATATATCGTATATAGCTCCTGCATATCTACAAGGAACCTCCCCTTGATGAGAGGAGAGATTTGTCCCCTTTTGATGTAGTAAAGCTGCACATCTGGCCAACCAATTTCCTTATGCTATGGTTGAAGAGACCTATTTTGCTCATCAGTTAACTGATCGACAAACTATTCACCCAACAATTTTTGGTGACTCCACTGGGGATGAATGTGCAATCTGAAGCCTCAAGTTTTAAATTGAAGCAGTCCCTACCCTTATCCATTATAGACTCTAGCAACTCGATTGTATGTCTTACCCATTATCATTATAGTCTTACCATTTCCTTCCACCTCCACACTAGTTGGGGAAGAACATGTAGTTTGAAGCCTCAAGCTTCAAACTAAAGTAGTGCTAGTTTTTTTCAGTTGTTATTTCTACACTCTGGGAGATCCATAGTATATGTGAAGCTAAAGGGCTAAAGGTATTGTTGACCCTATATTTGAGTTGGTACAGCAAAGTAATTTTGATCTATCTCTTTCACCATCTCACCTCCAATGAACTAGGAGCTTTCCTCCTACTAAAGTCAAGTCTCCATTACCGAGCAAAGCATCTATTTCTACTATTAATAAAGATTTACCAATACTTACCCCTTTAATATTTGTTATTCCACCTTTTCATAGTCATACAAAGGCAGTTCAAGGCCCTTGGGGTAACTCTTTTGGCCCACTCAATTTAACTCCACCTCTACATGAGTTACCACATAGTTTAAGGAAAAATTTCCTCAAGTTCTATAATGATGGGAAGGTTCACCCCGATGAACACATTGTAGCCTTCAGCATAGCCTACAGTGTGATAGGTGTGGAATTTGAGGACGTGGTAGTCAGACTATTTGTGGAAACTTTACAAGGTGCTACTGTAGACTAGTTATATCATTTACAAGCTCAGTTAGTAACTGACTAGAACACACTCAAAGCCAAGATCGAAGCAAGGTTTAAGCCTATAGAAGATGCACATGCCTTGCTAGCTCAACTCACACAAATGAAGAAGGAGCATCATGAACCAATGAGAGATTTCGTAGCTAAGTTTGACAAGCTAAGGAATAAGATTCTTAAAATTGCTCAACTTATAGTTGAGAATATCAAATGTTTTTTCATCAATTCTTAGCTACTCAAAGTGAGTTTTTTGTTGAGACGTGCTAGCCAAATAGACCTTGCTGTAGCTTAGGATTTGGCCATTGAGGTGGAAGATGACCTTATCTTGGCAGGAAAGATAAGGAGAGATCTTAACAGAGGTAAATCTTCTTCATCTTCTGAATATCCATCTACAGGTACCACTGATCCAATGGTGCAAAAGTTGGAAAATGAACTGCTAGCCTTGAAAAGATAAATGGCCCAAGGTATGTTTGCTCCTTATCGAGATATGCCAAGGAGGACATTTCAGAACCAACCATATCAAGGCAATGCTACCAGAAGTCAAGGGCAGCCAAATCATCTTCCTCCCCCATAGGGGAAACTTGCCATTAAAGGACCACCAACTAATTCAGTAGTTAGATATCTCAAAACTAAACCTAATTTCTCTTTCCAACCTTAATTGAACCAAGAAAATGACATTGATCTCCTTGTAGAGGACCAAGAAGAATCAGCTGGTGACTCCAACATTGGTTTCTTGAATTATCAAGATGAACCTAGAAGTGAAGGTAAAGTAGATGAGGGATCATATGCTATGTTCACCCGGTCCAAGAACCAATCAGCCTATCAAGTTGATAAAGAGAAGATAGAGGAGCAACCTCAACTATTAATTTTAATTTCTAAGCATGGAACCACTCTACCTTTCTAGCTAAAGGACCCGGTGATCACCAGAAAGGTAAGTACATCAAACATCTCTACAACTTCTACTTCAACTTCATAGACCAGTCCTCTCCCTTCTAAAAATCAAAAAGATGAACTCCCTTTCTCTGTTCCTAACCCATTTCAATTATTTGACATAATCGACCGTGTCAAGATAACCAAAATTCAAATGTCTGAATTTGAATTTCTATAAGCCAATCCTAAGTAATTAGATAGGTTCATTCAGTGTGTGAAGAATAGAGCTATCCCTATAAGACAAGATGTTAAAAAGGTAACTCATGATCCCCCAAGGAACATGTCCATCCCAAAAAATCTTGTCATTACTCCTCTTTCCCCTAGAAAAATAGAGCCTTTCTAAGATTCCCTATTGATAAATGGTCACAAATTGAGTAATTGCATCATAGACTCAGGGGCATCTGACAATATCATGCCTACCAAAGTGGCAGAATCTCTTGGTCTCACATTGACCAAGACATTTGGGAGGTGTTTTTCCATGGAGAACAAATAAGTACCTCTACTAGGACAAATCAAGGATGCCCAATTTGCATTTGCAGCATTCTCAGACAAGATGATCAAGATGACAGTCCTGGTGGCTGATGTTCCAGCCTCATACGACATTCTTCTAGGAAAATTTTTTTGCAAAGATGTTGGTGGAGAATTAAGCATGGATCTATCTGAAGGAAGGATCCTTATCAAAGGCATCATGCAGAGGTTTTTTCCTAAAAAGGAAGCAAAATATGTTGTCACTCAGACATCATCCCCTGAAGCCCAAATTATATTTGAATCTTTAGGAATAGGTAATTATTTTTTGACCATAAAAGATACTCATGTTTTAACTAAGGAAACTCCCAAAAATGACAGTCTAAAAATTAGTTCAGATGGAATAGTAGGAGACATGATAGAGTGTAATGCAAACTCAGAAGAATTCCCCCTTTCAAACAAAGAGAATTTTGAGAAAGGATCAGTTTCAAATAAGGTATGGATGCTAGAATTTGATGGCAGTTGTTCCTCTCCTAGTTTAGGGGCTGGGATTGTGTTTATATCTCCTTAAGGAGATATTTTTCCCTCTTCATACAAGTTGAAGTTCAGTAATACTAAAAATACTAGTAAATATGAATATCTTCTACTTGGATTGAAAGCCGTTAAAGACAAAGACATCAAACTCCTTCATGCCAAAGGAGAAGCTGAGTTGGTGGTTTGTCAGGTGAGAAACCTATATCCAACCAAAAGTAAGAGATTGTGCCACTACCATAATCTAGTCTAGGACCAAATTGAAATCTTTGATACTTTCAACATCTCTACCATACCCACAGAATTTAATGATCGAGCTGATGCACTAGTTGTTTCAGCAACTCTCTTAGTCCCTCACCTAGACTTCATAGGAGGCAAATACACCATCGAGCTGGTCTTTTGACCAAGCATACCTAATAATGCTAGTCATTGATAGGTGTTTAACAATGACAACCAAATCATCACCTTTTTGGAATAAAGAGACAGCTTTGAATAGTTGCACTTTGAAGGTAGTGATCCTTAGAAGCTTGAATCAGCCCTTGAAATGAATTCAGATGTAGATGAAGAATTCTTGCAACTCAAAGGGAATAAAATTCCCAAAGGCCTAGTTTCTCTTGAGAAGATGTTTGACAAACATGATAGATTCATCAAATAGAAACAAATGGATTCAAGCTCCTCTCAGGGGTTTGATCAGATAAATTTGGGTACCAAGGAAGATCCCAAAATAGTGAATATTGGGAAGTATTGCACTCCTGAGGAGAGATTCAAGTTCACTATTCTACTCCACCAATACATGGATGTCCTAGCATACTCCTATGATGATCTAAAGTCGCTCAGGCCTAAAGAAATTCACCATGAAATTCCTCTCAAAGATGATTTAGTACCTTACAAGCAAAAATCTAGGTAGTACAATCCAAAGATATCAGATACTATTCTGTCAAAAATATAGAAAATGTTGAATGCCAAGATAATTTTCTCATTCCATCATTCCACATGGATTGCCAACATAATACCTATGAGGGAGAAGAATGGTGAAATTCACATCTATGTGGATTTTAGGAATCTAAATCAATCATCCTTAAAGGATAACTATCCTTTGCCCATCATGGATTGAGTACTTCAAATAGTGACTGACTCAGAGATGTTATCAATGCTAGATGGCTTCTCAAGATACAATCAAGTTGAAGTTAGTGAAGCAAACCAACATAAGACTACCTTCACTACACCTTGGGGCACGTTTGCATATAGAAGGATGCCTTTTGGCTTAATAAATGCTAGCACCACTTTTTAGAGAGAAATGGACCTTACTTTCAAGGATGAAATGGGTAAGTTCATTGTAGTTTATCTTGATGACTTGACCATCTTTTCTAAGCATCACCTAGATCATACACGCCACTTGCAAAAGGTGTTAGAATGCTGCCACCAAAATAGCATTTCCTTAAACCCCAAGAAGTCAGTTTTTAGAGTAATAAAGGGGAAACTTCTCAAACACATTGTGTCCAAAAAAGGCATAAAGATTGATTCAGACAGAGTTAAGTCTATCCAAGAGCTTACCTTGCCTACAAGTAAGACTGATGTTCACTCTTTCTTTAGAAAGGTGAATTTCTTACAAAGGTTCATCCCTGAGTTTGTTGAGAAGACTCAACACATTGTGAACATGATGAAGGGAAAGGCCACCTTCAGCTGGACTAAAAAAGGCAAGTCAGCATTTAAGAATATTAAGACTACCATTGCCCACACCCTAATTCTAGTTTGTCCAGACTAAAACAAAGAGTTCATCATATACAATTATGCTTCTGAACACATGCTTTCAACAATTCTAGTTGAATAGGATAAAGAAGGTATGTAATCTCACATTTCTTTCATGAGTTTCCCTCTTAAATCTCATGAGCTAAAGTATTCAAACATGGAGAAGCATGTGTATGTAGTAGTGAAGGTAGTCAAGCATTTTTGCTTATACATCTTGAATTCTCACACTACTACCTTGGTTCCTGATACCATGGTCAAATCCATACTAACTCAGTAGGAGTTTGGAATGAAAAGAGGCAATTAGATTACAAAGATTTAGGAGTTTGATCTAGTCATCAAGCCAACAAAGTTGGTATGAGGAAAAGGCCTATGCCAATTAATTACTGATAACAAACCACAAGAAATAGAGCATGAAGAAGCAAAAGTGAAAGACGCACTGACAATCCTCATTGTCTCCACCATGAATGAGTGGTATTCAAATATTGCTCATTTCCTTATTTATGGTGAGTGTCCTACTCACCTATCTTACAAAGAAAGGAAGACTATCAATTTGAAAGCTACCAATTTTGTCCTTTGGGACAATAGCCTATACAAGAGGAGCCTTGATAGAGTGTTCCTTCACTATGTGGACAAGGAGCAACAAAGTGAACTTTTGAAATCTTTCCACAATTTAACCTGTGGAGGACATTTTTCTGCTCTTGTGACTGCCCATAAAATTTTGTGAGCTAGGTATTATTGGCCAACTCTTTTCCAAGATGCATATAAGTGGGTAAGAAAATTTGAACTATGATAGCAGTTTGTTGAGAGACCCAAGTTAATTTCCCTGCCTCTTAAGCCAATGGTCATAGAGGAACCATTCCATCAATGGGGAATTGATTTTATTAGAGATGTAAACCCATCTTTAAGTGTTGGACATATTTATGTCCTTACAGCAACTGACTACTTCACCAAGTGGGTGGAAGCTATCCCAACCAAGCATGTTACTTTAGAAGTAGTGTGCAATTTCCTCAAAGAGAATATCATTTCCAAGTTTGGGGTCCCAACCAAGATTTTTACCAACAATGCAACTTGTTTTACTTCCCAGGAGATTACACAATTCTATTTCTACTATGGGATTACTCTCTCCCACTCTTCTGATTACTTTCCACAAGGGAATGGACAAACTAAATCTATCAATAAGAACCTGGTGACTATCATCAAGAAGCTCATGGATGACAACCAAAGGACATGGCATAAAGCATTGGTTGATGCTCTATGGGCAAACAGAATCACACTAAAGAGGGTAATTGGTATGTCTCCTTTCCAACTTCTTTATGGTATTAATGCTGAGATACTAATCACCTTAGAATTTCCAGCATTAAAATTGGCTAAGGCAATTGAAGATCAGACATATGAAAGCCCCCTTGATAAAAGGATCATGTGCTTGACTAAGATGGATGAGCAAAGAACTATGGTGGTAGACCGAATTGCTACCAATCAAAGTTTGGTAAAGAAACTCTTCGACTGAAAGGCAAAAAACCATGATTTCCAGGTTAGAGATCAAGTCCTACTATAGGACAAGAGAAGAGAACTAAAGGGGATGCATGGGAAGTTTGACTCCCTTTGGAGGGGCCCATTTACTATCCATCAGCTCAATGGTGGAAATAGTTTCTTACTGAAATATCAAGATGGTATGCCCTTTTCATTACCTCACAGTGGGCAACATCTAAAACACTTCAATCTATGAAGTATCAGATAAGATCAGCTTGTATATATGTATATTTGTATAGTCTTTAGTCCTATTTTTTGCTTTCACTTTTGTTTTTGTCACCTTTCTTTTTAGATAGCATGACTCCATGGCCCAATGGCATACTTCAAGGCACTAGAGATTCTAGTTTCTACTCCCCTCAGCTATTCCATGTTTTCAACTGAAGAAAGTTCCCCAACTGGAGCCAGCTGTTGTTTCCCAAAAATATCAGTCATTTTTGGGACAAAATTTGAACCATTTTTGAACTCTTTTGGTCCAACAGACCAAAATCATCTCTCCCCTTCTCAAAAATTATTCTAAGCATTCAAATTCTCCATTTTTCAAGCTTTTCAAAAAATAATAGACTCTGCAGGCCCATTTCTATGGACTCTACAGGCCCATTGCTATGAACTTTACAGGGTAGAACTACGAACTTCATAGATGGCTTCTACGAACTCTGCCAACTAGATTTCTATAGACTCTTTCAAAGCTAGAGAAAACTATGGAGTTGGTTTCTATGAACTCTGTAGGTAGACTCAAATCTATGGACTCTCAAGACCTCAAAACTATAGACTCTGCAGGTTGGTTTCTCACTTCTACAGACTCCCCCAGATCTATGAACTCATTTCTATGGACTCTGCAAGAAAGAAATAGGTTCAACACTTAGTCATTTTTTCAATCAAAAAGTTCAAAGGGGTCTTCCAAGAGCCTGAAGGACAAGTGCCCTTACGGTGGGCACTTGGAAACCAAAGTGGACCATTGCAAAAATCTAAAAGGTGACTTTGGAGCTCAAACACCCTTGTGGAGGGTAGGTAGGGAGCAAGTGGACCGATTCAAAGGCCGAGCGAGCAAGGGAATTCCTTTAGAAAAGTTCCCATGGCAAAGTTGTAAAGGAACAATTCCTTCAGACAAAATTTTTGAAGGAATTCCTTCAGACTTTTGTTTGAAGGAAATAAGCTTGATGAAAAGCAAAAGTCCACAGAAGAAAAATAAAAGCCTAGCAGGAAGAAAGAATGAAGGAAGGAAAGGAGCAATTCCTTCAGACTTTTGTCTGAAGGAAAATCCCAAAGGATAAAATCCCGCTAAAGAAAGAAGCCTAAAGGCCATCCAAAGACTGCCTGAGGGGTAAAAACCCTTACGGGGGAGCTCTCACTAACCAAAGTGAACCGTTTCTCAAGAGCTTGAAGGGTAGGTCCCCTCCAAGAAGGACAAAACAAGAATGTTGAAGGAATTGTTGAGGAGATTGATGGGCCTGTAGATGTCAAATTTGAATATCGCAAACTAGCCATTAGTTTCTAGATGTCTGATGACATCCTCATAGTCATCAAATTTAGTGTAACAAACTAGCCATTGGTTTCCTAACAATGATAGGCCTGAAGACATCAAATTCACAAAAATGAAGTAGCCATTGATCTTTGAAAGCTAGAACATGGAGTCGAATGTTAAAGGCCAAAATGCCAAAGGAAAAAATTGTTGATAGAAGAGTGTAAGGAGCTAGCAAGACTAAATGAGATAGCCCAAGAGCTCAGATTGCATAGATAAAGATGAAATACAGCAAGGAAAGGGGTAATGATGGAGAAAGATCAAAAATATATGTGCATAAGATATGTTTCTAGAAAGAAATGTAGCCCACCAGGTGGACATTGAAAGAGCACAAACATTCAATGGTGTGGATTATTTTTATGCATCAAGTAAAGCAAATAGTTGCACGTACATCAAGAACACATCAAGTGGCCCATATTAAAGACCGATGCTCAATTCCAGCATAACCCATGGATAGAATTTAAAATGCATTAAAGACATTGAATGCATGTAACACATTTTTGTGAAATAAAGTGCCCGTCTTTCTTGGAGCACTATATATTGGACTCTCTCTTATTGTTTTAGGAATCTCGGTCTGTAATCAAAAATGAAACTCTACCCAAATTGAAAGTCATTACTGAGACTTTTAGCTCAGATTGTTGATCATATTTTGTTATTTGAATAAGAAAAAAAAGTGACTTTTTAGACTTTATGCTGGAATAGCTTGGTTGTTGGGGAAATTGTTCTTACATCTATTTCCTTAATACATTTTTTATCCATTTGATTAAATAAGTAGAATTAGTGAAAGTGATCAGGAAGGTGTCCTAAAGCTAGTTGTGGAGAGACTTTGTGCTACCATAATTGTCTTTAGTTTGTCTATTTTTTAATTCTTGTGTAAAGGATCTTGGGATGACTTTGTGCCCTTGTTATCCTTCATATTTTGTTTCTATTTAAAAGACCTTGGGATGACTTTGTGCCCTCATTGTCTTTCATATTTCACTCTTTGGCAGTTGAGGTGGAGACTTTGTGCCTCATTTCATTCTTCTGTGTTACTACACCCTGTTATAGTTACTTATCATCACCCAAAAGATTCCTTTTGTCTATTGAATAATACTTCTGAAAGAAGATGATTGTCTTCTATCATTTCATTGGGATTTCTCCTTTGATTTATGAACATATCTAAGCTGAAAAAAGAGAGAAGGAAGGTTTATCCTACCCTTGAATGTTATTTTCTATTTATATATATAGTATATAGCTCCTGCATATCTATAGGGAACCTCCCCTTGATGAGAGGAGAGATTTGTCCCCTTTTGATGTAGTAAACATGCACCTCTAGCTGACCAAATTTCCCTATGCTATGGTTAAAGAGACATATTTTGCTCATCAGTTAGCTGATCAACAAAATATTCACCCAACACAACCCATGGATAAGCACTTGGCTAAATCAAACCTTTGGCCAACATTTCTTGAATTTTTGCCTTTAACTCAACTAACTTGGTTTTAGTCATTGTTTATGGTGCCTTAGGCTATGGTTCTTACCTTACAATGATATCAATGGTGAAATCAAATTCAATTTTTGGAGGTATCCCTAGAAACTCATTTGTAAAAACATCCTAAAATTCTTGTAGAAACAGATAGTCTTCTAAGGTGGGTTCCTTAATCTTAGAAACTTCATATATTTTGACTAGGAATGCTTGACATCTATTTCTCTGAGCCTTCTTTAAATGAATGGCTGAAATTTTATTGAGATTTAACCCCCTATGACTTCCTTAGATTTGGGTTTATTTTTTTCAAATCATCCAAACATTCAACATTTTTAAGGAAATACCCAACTTTGTCTTTATGCCTAAAAAGCTAATTCACCCTTAGGATCACATCATATAAACCTAGTGGTGTTTCATAAATATCAACAACCATGATGAATTATAGAAACTTGATTTTAGCCTCAACTAGACATTTGTCAACCTTGACCTTGGACTCATTCCCATATTATATTGACCATGCATTTTCCATGAAACCATATTTTCTAGATAATTTACTCAACATTTTAGGAGAAATAAAGCATTCAATAACTCTAGTATCAATAAAAATAGTAATTGGATGACCAAATAGAGTACATGATACTCCAATGGGAGAGGTTTGGAATACAGCTTATCTATTATCCACTACTACATGAATATGCTATTGGAAGGTTCCTTGATATGAAAAATAAGTTATTTTCTTATTTTTTCCATCTCTCTTCCCCGAGTATAATATTTGACATAATGATATCCTCCACAAGTAAAACATCCTCTTGTTGGTCCTTTCCTCTCAGTATGATTTACACCCTTGAATCCTTATCTAAAATTACCTCCAAATTTTTTGTTCCTAAAATTATTACCAAATCTTGTATTTTGACTATTGATATGGTTCTTGGAGTTCTCATTCTGTTTCTAGTTCTTCTTCTTAAAGGGTGTCTTTAAACTACCAAACTTTTTCTTATACTTCTCTCTAACCTCTACCAGTGATTTCAATTTCTACTCTTGATTTATAACCTTTTCAAAAACTTCATCCATGGTGGATGGTCCATGCACATCCACTTCACACCTTATTTTGGGTTTCATGCCCATAATTAATTTCTTGATTTGGAAATGTTCATTCTTATAATACTACAAGACATAATTAAGATATTTGTAAACTGATCCTAGTACTCATTCACTAAAAAATCCCCTTGCATTAAGTTTTAATAATCTATCAACTTATGGTCAAAATAAAGTTGAGGTAAACATTAAGATCTAAAAAGAATCAAAAATTATTTCCATGTGATGGTGGTAGAGTCCACATTCATTTTGAGCTTCTTATTATCCCACCAAGTTGTTGCTTCACCAGCGAGTTGTTAAGCTCCCTACATAGCCTTATTTTCCTTAGATTGGTTCTAAACCTCAAAGTACTTTTCCATCTCTATGAGCCAATCCTCAGATCCATCATCCAAAATTATGCCATCAAACTTGGGTGGATTTACTTTTCTTCAGGCCATGTGTAAGTTCTATAGATACTTTTGCTCTTACCACTTGATGACCTTACTCATGCCCTTGCTCTTGAGGTAATTCCTAATCTTCAAATTATTTTTCTATAACTTCATGTTCCTCATCTTCTTCTTTAGGTCCATGTAATTCCAACTCTAGAGTTTCTATTTTATCTCTATTATCATTCATGACAATGAGAATCTAGTCAAATTTCATATCTTACTCTATTTCTAGCTGATTATGATCAACTAGAAGGTTTTATTTAAAAGGTCACTCACTAAAAAAATTTCCTTGTTCCATTCTCCTCATTGAAATTAAGAGAACAAGTTTAGGTTAATTGACTTGTTAGGTCTATGAGCTAAACCTTAAGCTTTGATATCACAATGTTAGACACCACTGGGCTAACCAACAATTACATTAAAAAAATTATCACATGGAATACTTATAGAATTATTTACAACTATTTATTTATCACTTTAAAACTAAATGAATATAAGCAATAAATTTATAATTAACATTAACCCACTAGATAAATCAAATATATTTAGTACTAAAGTGATAAACGAGTCTATAAGTTGAATAACTATTAGTCAAGTATAATAAAATGAAGTACAATAATTATTGATATATTCCATAAATTAGACATAAATGTGCTTATAATAATTATTATTTATATTTTTAGAATAATATACAATTACACATCCATTGATATGTTGAATATACATCCAATAATAAGGTACAATGTAGTATAATGTCAAATATATAAAATAATAAATGCAGTGGTACAAATGAACTACTTAAATAGATCAATGATCTATCTCATATCCTAAGTAAAATTCTAAGGGTTAAATCAATAGACAGAGAGATAGAATCATCTGAGTGTTTAGATCTAACCATAGACTAATGGTCTCATGGACCCCTCCCTATTAGGAGTGTCCCTGCCCTTCATAGAGGAGCAAATAAGAATAACACAGATATTGAGAAATCAACTAAAAAACATGTGATTGTTATCACTATTACATGCCATAATAAAATAGACCATGGAATTCCAATCCTATATCTAAATAAAATCAACATACACATGTAAACTATAAGTATAGTTAAATGATAATGTCTCTTCTATAAAATTACTTTGGCCAAAGTTTTCGTTATAGAATTTAGATTTAAAAATTAGAGTCATTTTCACTCACATATAACTATCTAC